>JAALXK010000012.1:0-226252 GCA_012977745.1 Fusarium anguioides
GGGTATGGGGGGATAAGGTAGTATTTATATTGAACTGAAATGAGTGAAGATCAGATCCACGTCTGGGCGCTGACAGTCTAACGCCGCAGATAAAGTAGGTAAGGTAAGGTAAAGTAAAGTAAAGTAAGATAATTGGTAGGTAAGATAAAATGAGTGTAAGGCGAGGTATGGATGGTATTGAGGCAACCAGTACCTCAAAAGTCGATCAAATCTGTAATGCAATGAAATGTAATGAATGTATGTATTTGACCCATCTTCTCGTTGTCTTTTGCTAGACTATTTAACTTTTTGGGGGAACTTGATTACATGATCTCAAAGCAGTAGCTATTTTGAGCCCGAGTTTACCTTGCATTGATCTCGTGGTTGTTTTCAGGCTCAAAGTCGAGTTTCATCTCTGCCAACACTACACTCTCATCATCTACTACTTACTATCTTCATGTATGTACACTCCATACTCCATAGTAAAGAAACCCCTGCAATCTTCTAGATTTCTCAGAAAGTCACTGCCCAACTCAAGTTACCGTCATATTTACTTTCCCCGGCTCTCATTCCTAGTCGTCACTTGCACCACCGATGTAAACAAGTCCTGTTTCATTACAACGCCCAATCAATTCCTCCGTGTTATCGCCACTCCAGCCTCCCCCTCTATTGCTCTGACTTGGCAATGCCAACTCGCTAAAGTACCCCTGGTGTCCAGAAATAAACCAGGACTCTACACACCACAAATGCTATGACATTCAGTCCGGTTTATTCCTGGACCCCTCACTAAAGTGCCTAGAGTGCCCGCCATGGCGGTGGGTGATGCCTCACCAGCTCATCCCCTCTGGTACCCAATCGTCAGTCTCTGTGAAGACGCTACTGAGCCTTTTCATCTGTGCGAGAACATCTTGCCATCTGATTGGTTCGTTAGCTACTACGGGGCTGGTTGATTTGCGTCAAAGGTGGTGTCACCAAGTTCCTGTAGCACGCAGCTTCACGCCGCCGCAGTGTTACAGATGCTTCTCATTCTTGCGCCAAAGCACTCATAAGTTATAACAACCCGTCAAACCGTCGTCTATGGTTACATGCGCCGTTATTTTCAACTTAAATAAGTCACTACTTAGGAACTACTTTGGTCAACTCAATACAAACTTCACGTATCGCTCTTTCAACGTCCTATGCTCCGTAAACGGTCTTATCGTCGTGAAGATGAGTCAATTCTAGGTTCGGAGCGGTAACCAAATGTTCCGAGCTACGCTGTTCCCGCCAGGTGCATCAATCTATCCGTAATGACATCAACCTAGTCAATCTTCCAGAAACTCCTCCGATTCTTCCTTCACCGCCTAACCACTTACTCAGCTTCCATTACCACGCCCAATTTGCACCCCTTCAGGAGTTAAGTGCCTCTTGGGCAGCAGCGATGGCCCG
The DNA here is from genome assembly GCA_012977745.1 of Fusarium anguioides. Lineage (NCBI taxonomy): Eukaryota > Fungi > Ascomycota > Sordariomycetes > Hypocreales > Nectriaceae > Fusarium > Fusarium anguioides. The sequence continues at coordinate 1,408 of JAALXK010000012.1, forward strand.
CGCCTCGGAGTTTGATCGGGTGACGCTCTCGCGGGAAGATACCAGACCCTGCATTAAAATGTACACTATTTTAATTGTCAGCATTCAGGTACAGCTCTCAGCTACCCCTCGTGTTGGTGGGACTCACTGGTAGGCGCCAGGAACACGAAGCCGATTGAGTAAAGCGTAATCGCTTCGTCCGAGCCAACTTCGTTCTTGTCCAGCCAGAAGAACGGGTAGTAGTTGGTCACCAGATGACCAAAGGATGCCCAACCCAGGTAGGTTGTGGCAGCAAACATGATACCAATCAGGTGGATTCCGACAGTCTACCGACATCATCAGTGAAAGTACATACTGTCATGGTTGAGCATCAACCTACCCATGGACGTCGAATACTGTTGAGGACAAGGGTCTCGAACACCATGATGAGCGATCCAAACGCGTACAACGAAAGAATGACAAACGCGCGAAACCACCCCTCACCAAAGACGTCGGTGACTGTGCCATGGTTAGTTCAAGACTGGGGCGGGGTACGGAGCAAGTGCTCTTACACGGAGGCGGTGGTGTGGGCTGCCCAGGAGGGTGAGGAGGTTGCGGACCGGTACCGTTCAGAGGTTGAGGTCCGGGTGGAGGTCCGGGTTGAGGTCCAGGTTGATTTTCTGGTTGAGGTTCACCGCTTGCATCTTTACTCATGTGCTGGCGTGTGATGAACCAGTAGATGGTCGAGTTGGCAAAGGCGAATACGACACAGATGGTGTAGAAGATGGTGAAGTAGAACTGCTTGCGGAGGCTGCCCATGTGCTTGGGGAGAGACATTTTCTTGATGAGCCATCCCTCTACCCCGCCCATATGTCGGTCATGATGGTGGGGGTAGTAAAGGTGGGTGAATGTCCAGCACTGGAGTGGTCAGTGGTGATGATGAAGAAGTTGAGTAGTGACACTTACAAAGGTCTTGAGCTGGTACAGAAAGATAAAGAAGAGGCTGATGTTGGCAAAGTCAAAAACGATGCGCCAGTTGGAAAACTCGCTTTGCTCGTGAAGCTCGTAGTTAAGAACTAGAATCACTTCAGCGGTGACAAGAGCCAAAACAATACCTCGCAAGATGAGGAGGACGTTCTGAGGAATGAAGGACCATGGGGAATGACATGCTCGGAGGAAGGCAGGCTATCGCATCATCAAGTCAGCGAAGTAGAGACACTGGATCACCATCATCGTGACTTACATGGTCCTGCATGACATTTGGGCTCGGGAGGCCATCGGCATTCTGGAGGAGAGGTGCTGTGTCCATCGCTAAGACTCAGCGGATGGTATAGAGAGTGTGTAGATTGATGATCAAAACGATGTGGTCAAGAACTGATGTCAAGGTGATGTTGTGATTTTGGAGAGAGGGTTTGATGAGCCAAGAAACGTAGGTGACCAGGCGTCGTGAAGACGATGCTGGATAAGACAAAGACGCGCGATGATGGAGGAAGAAGAGAAGAGACGAGAGAGCGAGGAGGTTGACGATGGATAGAACATGACATTGATTAGTAGAGAGAAGGTGCTGCAAGATCAAGAGTTAAGAGGCAGTTGCGCGTCGTGTTCGTCAAGAATTAGAAGGTGCGCGAGCGAAAGTGGTGATGCTGTAAAGGAAAGAGGCAAGTGCGGGATCATCACACATCGGAACCCAAAACTTGCGAAGGGTTTATTATTATGAGTCGAGTCATCCAGCCCGACTTATCGCATGCTAATTATTGTACAATCTCAATCATCCGTGATCATCATCATTCATTCTTGTGAGCGGCGCTCGCATGGCCTTCTTGCTCCATACCCGAGCATCCAGTGATCTTGCCAGCAATCTCTTCAGCCTTTCCATATCCTTTCTCGTGGTTTGGATCATTCTGTGCTCGGAGTTCTCCTGCTTTCTTCATATCGGCAAGACCTGCTGCCTTGTCTTGCTCGCCGGAGGCCTTCCAGGGTTGAGAGCCAGTGATAGCGCCAATGGTGGCCTGTGACTTGTGAGAAGGAGATCTTGGGTGAGTGGGCACAACTTACCTCTGCGGCTCCCTTGACGTATTGAGCGTGGCTGCCGATGAGACCGGGCTGTTGGTTGTTGTTGTCGGCCATTGTGATGGAGTGTAAGTGGTGTAGTGGTGTAAGTGGACAGGTGCTTGGCTTTTGGTAGCGGTGATATCGAGATTGACGGTTTTCTTGATGGATGGATTATGGAGGAGAAAGTAAACACACAGATCAAAACCAGAAGATGACCATTTTAAATACCAAGCTCCCAACTCCCCAACAACGCCGATGACATCGATCTCATACTGTCTCAAGCAGTCATGACATCACCTTTCTTCGAGCCGAGTTCGAGCGTGACACCCCGCGTTAGACCATTTTAGCATCAATGTCCCTGAAATTATGGGGACATCTTGTTCCAGCACCGCCACAACTCACCAGCCTCAAACGCCCCAAAGCTGTTCAGCTTCCAGGTGGCCCGTGCCCCTCGAGCTCCCATGAGCCACATGTCCATTTCGTTCCTGCGCGAATCCTCCATAAGTTGCATCGTGGAGTTATCAAGCTCTACCAGATCAATACTTGTCTCCCAAACAATCGCACTACATACGTCACGATGCTTTCGGCTCTTTCGAATCCGCGGCAACTTGCCGCGCAGGTTATGAACTTTGCGCTCATCCTGTCTACAGCTTTCATGGTACGAACGTGTCTTCTACCGCTTGCAAACACATGCTGACCTGTCATAGATGTGGAAGGGTCTTTCAGTCATCAGCGACTCACCATCCCCGATCGTCGTCGTTCTATCTGGCTCTATGGAGCCTGCTTTCCAGCGAGGTGATCTCCTCTTCCTCTGGAACCGAAACCTTGTACAAGATACCGACATTGGCGAGGTTGTCGTTTACAACGTCAAGGGCAAGGACATTCCCATCGTGCACCGAGTTGTGCGCAAGTTTGGCAAAGGGCAAGACACCCATATGGAAGCGATGTTTCAATGGCTAACGATGTGCAGCGAGAACGCCCAGCTTCTTACCAAGGGAGACAACAACCTCTCAGACGATACCGAGCTCTATGCTAAGGACCAAGACTATCTCGTGCGAAAGGACATTATTGGAAGTGTTGTCGGATACATGCCATTTGTCGGATACGTAACAATTATGTTGTCAGAGCACCCTTGGCTCAAGACGGTGATGTTGGGAATCATGGGTCTTTTGGTGGTTCTTCAGCGAGAATAAACGGTGTTTGTCATGTACGGCGCTTAGATATGGGATATGGTGTACAAAAGAAAGCATCGGCGTTGTCGTTAAAGTAGTGCTGGAGACAATCCATTGTTACCAGTTGCATCAAATTTCGCAAAGCATATCGGTGATTTCCCGACAGAGACGAAGGATCCCAACGTGGTACGTTATGGTGCCAAGCCGGCAGAAGCGATGTGACAGAGTGTCTTGGCAGTGCACTTTGCATTGGGAGCGAGAATTGTTAGATGTATACGACTGGGCTCTTGTTGGTTCAATTCCACTGAGTCATTCATTACTGGACCCAAAAAACAGACTACAAGAGCCCTATGAAATGGGCATCTTCAGATTCGGCGATTTCCTCCCCTGGTTTAATCTTAGCCGCGCCTAGAACGATACCAGATGGGGCTAAAGGTCCCATGTGAGCTCAACGGCGGCCGCCAAGGGTGAAGAAATTTTGATCTGTTTCTCTTCCTCTTGTCTTCTTGTCAGTGATTGTTTTTTTCGTATTCAATAAATGACGTTGGTTTCTATTTCTGACAAGGACATTCACTATATAGTGATAGCCAACATCATGATCCAGTTTTCAGCCGTAGCGAGGTCTTGGGCCATGCATGTTTCATATTCCAACTCCTTTGAATGAAAGGATGCAACAAACGCCAAACCAACAACAAGTAGTCGAAATCTTTTACTAAACTGCACGGCAATTGATTGCATCAGTACTGGAAAATGACCTCTTTGTGCTTTAATTGGGCCATTCTATCAAATTCGGCGTAAAACAAATCGCCATTCCCGCAACCGACAAGCCCCTTAGATCATCATCCATGATCAACCTCTCCACATATGGCACTACCAACACAGGGGAGCCAATTAACTACAAGGACTAACACGGTTTCAATCCCTGTAATATCCAGTAAATCCAGGGGTTAGGATCACAATGTCGAATATCGCTGGGCTGTGCCTGGAAGTTTCACAGCTGGGCTGGGATCAAGCGAGAACGAGCTAACTTTTTCTCTCTCTTTAAGAAGTGTCGAACCCGCCTTCTCGGGGAATGCCTTTTTCGTTTCTAGCTTGATCTATCTTCTATCTTCCTTAAGTCATTCATTCGTTCCTTGGTATTTTTTTACACTCGTTATTTTCTTTTATCGCTGTGCGTTATCCTATTTTTATCCTCTCGACCGTTCTAAATTTCCTTCACACGACCTACTACCTATAACAATCACTATATATCGAAATGGCGCCCGAATCCTCTACCCAGACGGATGCGCCTCAAGCGACTTCGCCGAACCCAGCCTTGCCTCCTAGCGCACAGCACCCTGCCCAGAACTATACTCAACAACAACAACAAGCTGGCTTCCAGCAGGATCCTCGCAGTTATGGTCCTCCCTACGCGCCCTATCAGCAACCCGCTCAACAACAATGGACACCCCCTCGAGTTCCAGAGACCAAGGCTTGGATGATCACCAAGCTTTCACTTCACGGCATCAGTATCCTTTGCTGTATTATTGGACTTGGTCTTACTGGTGGGCTCAGAAGTACTGAGACCCTCGGTTTGATTGCACTCGGTGCTTGTCCATTGGTACGACTCTCTTCCTTTTTGTTTCTTTGAAACCAGATACTAACTTCGTACAGTTCGTTTTTACAATGGTCTGGGATATCGCCGAGATTGCCACTCGCTTTGGTCGCAAGTGGAAGGCTGGTATTCACCCTGGTGCCCACGTTGCCATGTCTCTGTTCATTTGGCTCGGCGCTGCTATCGTCGGCGGTCTCGAGAGCACTCTCAGCTATTATTGGTCCGGCCTCGACTATCTCGACGAAGACTGCGAATTCGACCGCAACAAGGGACGTTACGTTTGCTCCAACACTGGCAAGGTTGCCAGCAAGAAGGCCATGTTCCTTTCTCTAACCATTTTTACCTGCCTCGTCTTCCTTTGGCACTTCATCCTTTTCGTCGGCGCCTGTATCGATACACAGAAGCGAAACGCCGCGATGAAGCGACCTGTTACTATGGTCTTTGGTGGGCCGGCTTATTGGGGTCCTGGAGCTCAGGGTTTCCAGCCAGTGCCGCAATACTATATGCCTCCCCCAGGACAGAACATCCCCATGCAGAATTGGGCGCCCCCTCAGAATGGAAATGGCAAGGAAGCTATGACAACTACGCAGCCTCAGCCTACAGCGGAGCGCTATGCTTAATAGAATTGGGGTTATGGGTGCTAAGATATGACAAAGGTTACCGGCTTAGATTAGACTTTAGAGAACATACTCCAAGGTTAATATTGACCCAATATACTGAACCTGTCAAGAGCTGTGAATGGTGGTGAGTGATGTAAGTTTGCTGCTGTGATCCCCCCCACATGGATGAGGCATGCGAGTTCAACCAACACTTGTCGTCTAGATAAAATCACACTCCCAATCACGTTCAAATCTCTTTCCAGTAAAAGAAAGTGTCCATTTCAAATCATGATCCACCAACTTCATCCTTCAACTGGGCCATGATCACCAAAAACTTCCACCATCAAAAAACGAGATGCCCAGGACTCGAACCTGGAACCTTTGCCACCGGAAAGCAACGCGCTACCATTGCGCCAACACCCCCACTTTTAACTAAGTAGTTGATAAAAGGACGCTAACTAAATATCTTTACAAAGTTTGTGATCTTGAAGACCGATACACCAGATTTTGGTGTTGAAGGACCCCACAAAAAGAAGCTTAAACGCTGAAAGTCTTTTTGTGGGTCCACTTCCAACTTGCAGTGCCTGTGGCATCAAAGGACAATCAGTATTGTAGCAATCATCGCAAAGACAAATACTGCCTGATGTCTCGTCGCACACCAGTGTAGTTTTCGCAAACGTTCATTTTCAATATGACCGGATAATTTGAGGGGGGGCGATTTGAAGTTGGCCAACCATTCTCTTCGTAGGGCTGAGGCGCCCAAAGCCATGTCTTGCAGGTCTTTAACGCTCGTAACCTCTCGGGGTTCGGTCTCATGCTCACAAAGCGGTTGAGTTGTTTTGTAATATGATTGGCAAGAGAAACGCCGTAGTTGGGACATGGAATATTACAAGAGCGACCTAATCTTTGCCTAAATTTATGCGAAATATTATGCATTTTTGACCAAAGAAGAAGATGCTCTCGCTGAGTTAGGGTGCGAGCGCAATACGTTGATAAGTCCAAACACGCGCCCAATCAACCCAACGCGACAAGGAAATGTCTACGGGGAAGAAATAGTCCAACGCGTTGTTAACGGCCACCTTGTCTTATAGTTGGGCATAGAAGCGCAAGAGGAAGATGATCTAAAGAAGGATGAAAAGAAGCTGGGTTGGGCGGAGATCCTACCCTAGAAGCCCAAACCCGTGTAAAGAGGCCTCACGTTGATAAGGCCAACAAACAATCGGTATGATCAAATAATCGACTGACACCCATAGAAATCTCAAAGCAATGTTGCCCAGAGATTTTACGCCGCAAAAACCTGGCTATCGCTTTTCAGTATCCCAAATCCATTTCCCTTTGCGTCCCAACTCTCCGCCATAAATAGTTCGGTAATTAGGCTCTAGGATCACCTAGATTATAGGTGAACTGTCCTAACATTTATGGCAGCCTTACCTAAATCTCCCTAATTGGCACCCAACGCGAAGCCTGGTGCCATGCCAACCTTGAGTTCACCAAACTTCCTTCCTTCAAAATACTGAAGGCCTAGTATTCATGGTTAGTGCCTTGCCGGTCCGCGGAGCTGGGATAGAAGAAAAGACTTACATCTCATGTTGAGGCCATCGATGATGAAGTGGATTTCGTAAGAAAACTCAAAGTACCGGACTTTCTTTCCGCCATGACCCGTACGTGTACCATACCTCGACTTGAAGCGCTTGACCAGATGTGTGACATCTGATAGAATGATTCCGATCATCTCAGCATCTGTGAGTGTTAGCGCAGGCCAATTGAATGGATCTGTCAGAATATATACCTGCGTTGTGAGGGCCCTGGTAACTATGGCTGTCCTTAGTAGCCGTATCTGATACATAGACCTTATCAACGCAAAGGAATGGTCCCGTGTTCTTCGTACCGTCGTCGTTCCAGTAGTCGAATGTCGTGTACCGCGACCCTACCTCTGTGTAGGATGGGGCAATCTCTCGGCCCAGCTTGAAAACCCACTGGATTGTTTCCACATAGGTTTTTTGAGCGTTATGAATACCTGGGACAGTTGGCTCGCCTTTATGACGGTTTACGTCGTAATGTTCGTCGAGTCGCACACCGTAGCTAGACCTTGCGACTCTGCTTGGGCCATTCCTCTTATCGAGGGCTCGAAAAACTCCACCGGAGGACACAGCGTCGATTGCTGTGAGCCTGTCGTGTTCATTAGGAATGTACAATTGTACTGCAGTACCGTGTGCGGCGTTGAAGTTTTTCAGAGTCTCCCTGAGATGCCTTCGTAATGGCTGGGATTCTCCAAACCCGCCCATCAAGACCACTTTATCTTGTTCCAAACCTAGACTTTTGGCGGCGTGTATCTGTTGCTTCATGACCCGTGCGACCTTTGAGCAGACAGTCGTAAAAATACGGTTCATCACCTCCCTATCCATATATTAGCTGAGAAATACCCAAGGTTACACCTAAAGTTATATGTATATAAGCTTAGGTAAAGGATGTATAGCTCTCCCCAAAGTTCAGGTAAAGGATAGGCAGTTCTCCCCAAAAGCGTTACAGAGTATGAAGAAATCTTGGGTACTTACGTGGGAATCGTGAGTCTGTTAGCCCTATGAGATCCAGGCTTTCCGGGATCAGATTTGAGCCCAAAGATCTCAAGGTCATAGTCGGGGGTATCATCAGCAACTCTCCATTCGGCTTTGATGATGGTCTCAAAGTCATAGTAAGTCAACTTGTCGATATACCCTTCAATAGTCACACCGTTTCGGTTGAGATACGTGTGATCTTTGAGATAATCCTTGAGGACTTGTTTGAAGAGATCATTAAGGGCATTGGAGCCGCATGCGTCGCCGTTATGCCGGATAGGTTGTCTTTCGAGCCTGAGGGGTACTTCTCGAGTTACCGTAAAGGTTGTAGCATCAACAGTACTGCCGCCTGCATCGACAAGCGTGAAAGTACTTCCCTCTCTAATTCTAAAGCGTTTAGCTAGAAGCCAGGCGGCAGCAGACTCAGGCTCTGAGAGAAAGAAAAGTCTGTCGATGTAATCATCATCGCTGAAGTCGATACCAGGGAAATTGGCCAACCTCATGGCGATTGACATGCATGTTTGCATATCTCGAAGGGCTTTTTGACTCCAGATGACTGGTACACAGATGACCATTTCAGTTTCTTTGATGTCGCTATCGGATAGCTCGTCCTTGGTGTAAAGTAAAAGTCGGGTCAGGTAGTCAATGATAACTAGTAGACGCATCTCTTCGACAGAGATTTCTCTTCGACAGGACCTATTTCGAGAAAGGTTGCGAAGTGTTTCTTTTAGGGAATCTTTGTGGGATTTGTGATTGCCGGAATTGTCCATAAGAGTTTTGAATCCACGGACAAGTGTGTAATCATCTTCTGAGTATGACATAACTTTGGACAACTCCCGCTGAACTTGAAGGCCCCATCGTAACTTCGTGCTACCTGGAGGTAGAGACCCAGGAGGTGCGCGTCGGAGTTCCCGTAGTGGTCGAAATATCCAGGCTTGAGGATAGAGTAATAAGGTTGGAACCTCAAGTTTCATGACATCGTCCTTATTGCTAGACCTTGAATGCTGAATAGTCTTGACGCAATCTTGAGGTAGACTTTCGGAAGGAACTGTATTTTCGAAAAGGGTATATGAAACAGCAGAGTTGGTCTCGCCGAAGTCGACAGCGATGACAGCTTTGAGTGGCATCGTGAGAGGTGAGAATGTAGAATGAAGTGAAGTGAGGTGAAGAGGAGATGAGATGAGACGAGATGAGAAAGGGAAAAGGCTGGATAAGACTGGCTCTAGATTGCATAAGAACGAAAAGTAAACATGCTAGTAAGTAACTGAATGAGAGAGTGGGTGATTCGCAGCCTTGTTTGTGATTACAGTGCACCGCAGTGCATGCCCGCGTTGGTTAATGAGGCTGCCTCTTACCCCTGCAACGAGCAACGAGCAACAAACAACCAACAACACCTGTAACTACCCGTGTAAAAAGGAGAAGAGAGGCTGAACTAACTAGGTAGCTGCTTACCTGCAGAGCCGTGGTTCAAAATTGGCCAAATTTCCGTTGGTTTCCCGTCACGGCCGGGTTTGCACGCATTTATTAGCTTGCACAACACAAACAAAACACCACACAAAACCTACAAACCCCCAAACATCAAAAGAAAAAGTAACGCGCCCGGATGCAAATGTGAGCGCAAGCGCTCTCAAACAAAACACCACAAACCAACACCTCAGCCGCTCTCAACTTGGCGACAACACATCAACGGCTAGCACCAGCATCAGCGCCATGGCATCTGATGCAGGGCACCGCCCGCTAAGAAAGAAACGCAGAATGACTGGACATATGGAAGATTCGACTGATTCTATGGAAGAAAATCTTCCAGATGAAACCACTAAAGCCAAGCCAAAGGCTGTTGTCCACTGGACAAGGGAAGAGATGTGCCTGCTTTTGGCGCACGTTGAATGGTGTTTTAAGTGCAACGTCGACTTTTGGACTACCGGACTTTCCAAGTTTCAAACATCTGTAGACCGCAAGATCTCTGCCGAGCAAGTCCGAGGCAAGCTAAAGACTATCGCATGGACCTTTTGCAAGACACCTCGACCGCCAGCGAGAGGCCAGCAAATGAACCCCTCCGGTTTCATCGAGAATGGGATCAAGTTCTTGAATTTATCAGAGGACCTTTCCGCGACAGTAAAGAAGCTCGTTGGCGATATTCATGAGGCGAGTGCGATGAAATGGAAAGTTTCTCCAAAGGCATTAAAGGCTGTGAGTAACCCCAAGTCGATTCACTGCCCCTTAGCCTTGCTAATATATTAGCTACTCTCACAGGAAAAAGACACCTGTAAACAGGGCCCAAGGGATATAGAACTGTCACCTGAGAATGCTATGCAATTAGATAGCTCATCGCCGCCATCAACCCCCCCAACAGAGAGCCAAGATGATGAAGATCAAAACCCCGACAATGACGCTATCTGCTATGATAAAAGCCAGGACTCAGCCAGCGAGACAACGGGGCTTGAAGCCCATGTTGAGCAGCAAGAGATTGAGCCAGACGACAAGAGAAAAGAGGTGCTAGAACTAAAAGTCGCCCTACTGGACAGTCAAAACGAGGCTGTGCGATGTAAAGAATTGTTACTTGGCAAGCAAACCGAGGTCTTGCAACTCAAGGCTGAGCTGTCTGACCCTCAGAATACGACCAAACAACTTAAAGCCAGAGTCGCGCAGCTGCAGGCCGATAAGTTCGACCTGCAGAATGAGGTTGCGCAATTAAAAAGAGAGCGTGAGAGCTTGGCAGATTATACACGCGACGCTCAAGCGAAATATATTCTTCAGCAGCAACTGCAAACGAACTTTGATATGTCTAAGTGGAGCGAAACCTTTAACCGCAATAATCAACGGATGAAAGCGGAGGCCATCTCTCACACATATATGATCCTGTTCGACAAGATACAAAAGGCATGCAACCAGGCTTGCAGTTATAACGAGGGGCCACCTGAAGTAAGTCCATGCAGCGAAATCACGAGGTACTGGATACATAGGTGCTTCAGGCGCGACTTGAGAGAAGTCACTTGTGATAGCAAATTGTTCTCTTACCCCGAGGAGTTACTCGCTGGAGTGGTGGCTTCGGCAGTTATCCAGAGAGTTTTTGAGCAGCCCTACCCGGCCTTCCTACTCCCAGTCAATCCCCTAGCGGACTCATTTCGAAGAGTCCTCCTAAGAAACAATGGTAAGTGATTTATTCTCACAGACAAGAAAATAAGATCAAGGCTGATGTATAACTCACAGGCGCCGATGGGTTACGCGACGCAGATCACCTTTCTTTGGTGCAAGCCATCGGCGGAGATCAAAAGCCCAAGCTCATCGAGGACAAGGTCAAGGAACTCGACAAACTACTCAAGAAGAACCTAGAATTCTTCTGGGCTCCTCTCACCAGCCCGGAAAATGACGATATGAGCTTGGTAGAGATACCGGCAGAAGAAGCTGGCTCACCAAATTCAAGGCCAAAGCCAAAAGTCAACTTCCGATTATTTCTCGAAACAGCCCTTGATTTAAAGATCGAGCTGACAATTAATACTACACGACTGAGCTTCTACTACTATCAACCTAACGATATATTCGATGAATCTCGGATGCAAAGATGCAGGGGATCCAACCTGGATTCAACCAGAATTAAATTCTGCATGTTTCCTCTCCTACTGTTTCCGCCCCCTCGCGAAACAACGACAAGTTCGGATGACTACGTTCTTGAGTTCAACACTCGCTACGACTTGTACTTCATGGAATTGATTGGACGGGAGCATTGGACTCTGGAAGTTGCTGCGAAAGCAATTGTGCTGACGTAGAGGATCTGCGGCAGCAAGGGAAACGTGGTAATATCACTTGATCGGATCACACGATTTAGAACACCCTACGTAGCAATTGACATCGTATTCCCAATTGAAAGATCAAGACTGTGGGTATTGAGCGCTATCCACGGACCCGACAGCCTTGAGCGCGCAAGTCCGAATGAATCTGACCGATAACCATCACGAGGCATCCAAAGGCTCCATGTTGAAGCTTTCCAGACATATGATCTATTATTCCGCCCGCAGCACGCTCCTCTGTCGCGCCATGAGCTACGTGTGTACAATCGCACAGTCAATCAACTCCAATGTATTGATCTCATCCGTGGTAGCCTCGGATAAAAACGTATTGTAGAGGACATCATATTCCAGAGCCTCATCCGCTCTCTCCCTGCGCGGTCGCGCGAAATTTAGAGCGGGAGCAATACAGCCTTGAACTAACGTACCCTTACCATCGGAGCCAGTTCTCTTCATCTAGTCATTAAAGACGCTGCCGGTTTTGAAGAAGAAGAACCTGAGTCGGTTGATCTTAGCTGTTAAAGCGAGCTTAAACTTCAACGCTGATGCTACCACTTCATCAAGATTGAGTCCTTGCGAATGGCAGTATTGAACTTGGTCGTCTTCCGACATGCCATGGTCTTCATCAGGCTGTTCTGAAACCTGGCTGTCTAGAACACTCGAGGTGGGTATGTAGAAGGGCTATAGGCTATTCGTGATACACGCCGTTAGGTCCCGGGAGCTCTTCTCGACGATGAAATCCTTGTAGAGGTCAGCTATGAGCGCGCGCAACACTTAACGGTCTGCTTTGTGCAGCTCATCCCGTCCGTTCAGTCCATCTGTAGGCTTGTCAGTCAAAAGGCTACCTGTCATTACAACCAGGGCGCCCATGTCTAACGGAAGTCTACTTTCGAAACGAAAAAGGGGAAAAGATTCAGAAAGCGCATATGGCATTTTATTGTGAAATCCAATCCATCGTTCAAGGTCTCAACTTAAGATGTAAGTTTCGTATCGTTTCCAACACCTGATTATCAAGTACTGATCTTTGCTAGGTCGCGTAGTCCACCAAGGCAAGATTCTGGATGACTTACGTGTCAGCATGACAGCAGGCTTTCTACTATCGATTATGTAGATGTATGATGTGGCATTTTGTATTGCTACTTAATGTTGGATGGTCATTTCTTGAATATTGCTAGGCTTCTGATCTACTGACATGAAGGCTGTCGAAATATCCTGTGAGGACAGTATTCTCACTTGGTTCTGTTGAGAAAGGATTGGAAATTTGGGTAGTTTCTGTTGTATTTATTTTTCACTATCAAAACATAGTCATAGAACTGAGTTCGCGGTTGGTGGCACAAGCAAGCCTGGTTTCAGTTATCCACACACGAGGGCTATATTCAATCAAAATTTTATTAGTTTTCTTGTATAAGAGATCTATCGTAATTAAGGGTTGATGAATAAAGTATCAAGTCTCGGTCAAGATCGTTGGACATAGCTTTCTTCAACTTTGTAATCTCTATCGATCTTAGATTCATAAGGATAAGCAAAAGATTCATTTCGACCCGTCCTTCCTTATCCTTCATCTCAAGCTTCTATAAACTCTCTGATTAGTTAAACTGAGCCATAGGTAGGTCGTGTACAATGCATCGCAACCTTCGTTCGTGGGCGAATTTCGCATCCAAACTTAATATCGAGAAATCTTTCGAACCAAACTTGCGTGAATTTAATAGTTGATCTAATATATAAAAAGAGACAAGTTCCCAGCATCTAGAATTATTTCTTCTCCAATTTATTACACAACAACACTCCCACTTTACCTACCTACCCACGCTATCACTACACAACAAGACTTCCGATTTATTTATACAGACTATAACCATACAACAAGACTTTCAATATGTCTACGAAGTCTTACACTACACAAGAAGAAGCCATGTGTTCCTTTTACTTCAATGGCGAGGGCCCTTTCGAAGTCCCGCGAGCCTACGTGTCTCAGCATGTAAGGCTCGCATACAGTTTCTCATCCACCAACCAAGCAAACTTCAGCTTTGATGCCGCAGCTGGACAAGTTTTGATCAACTTCCTGAGGAACAGCTATTATAAGGAAGTCCAGCCACCCCAGGAATGCAAGAACTTGGCCAACATTCAGTCTTATACCACTGCACTGAATGTAAGGGTCGTTGCTTCGGGACTTGGATTGAAACTCCTCGAAGTGTTGGCCATTATAGAAGCAAAGAGGTTGCGACGCGATGTACACCCCATGTATCTTCTTGAGGCAGCGGTTGATGCTGAGTTTGCAGTTCGAAATCTTGAGGGTTTTGAGGGGCATATTGATGACCTTACGGAAGGTGTTTTGTGGGAAACAACGACTCATCAAGCGGAACAGTATCTTCTCAATTGCCGGGCTCCTGGCACTGTGGGTGAAATCTTCCTAATGGCCGTGCTGATGGAAAAGGTTGGTGGTGGTGCTGCTTTTGACCGGGCGTGGAGTATGATTCCACAGGAACGTCGTCCGAATGTCTGGATTGTCGCCCCTCCAGAAACCGCTGCTCTGATTGACCGGGTAAATGAGGAGGCAGTATATTATGAGTATATGAATGGGCATATGCACCGGTTAGAGGATATTGATGGGGATGAAGAAGAAGAAGATGATGATGATGAACCTCGAGGATACGAATATGCCCGAGTATATAGCGTTCCAAAGCTTCACCGTGGTAAGATCGCGAGAGGTCAGATCGGTCATGTTAAGCGCGGTGGAACACGGAATAGGGAGAAGCGTAATGTGAAGATTGAAGCTTAATTTGTTGTGTGTTTCTTTCTTGTGTCTATTTCACGGGATTACTGTTCATGGTATATGGTGTGATTGGGCCGTTGATCTCTTGTTTCCCTTGAGTGAGAGCCTGTATTCTGGAGTGGAAATGGAAGAAAGCCAGGCTATATTCACTACCGGCTCTAGAGTTAGCTTCAATATCGACAACTTTGCATCTACCATATCATGTTTCATTAGACACCACTGTGAAAATTTCTTATGTGCACGGATGTAGAAATGGTATGGCGAGAGACGCCCATTTCTGGATGGTACCAGATGAAAGCCTTTTCTTTCATCCAGTTTAAACAATGTGACTTCTCAACCCTAGCAAGAAAGGCAAGGTACATTAATTTCTGCTCAAGTACCAAGGATTGCATTCGACGACTGGTCCCCCTGCGATGGCTCAAAGGACACTTTTTCCTTGGATGATATCATTAACCAGGCAACATACTGGGCGCCCAACGTGATAAGATCAGAATTTGCGGTTGTCTGTCGTGTCAAAGGGCATCACGAGGAAAGTCAAAATTTAACCCAACGTATAAATAGAGGGAGATGGACGACAGAACCCACCCTACCCTTAATCCCGAACCCTTGCTTTCGACCTGCCCCCTCCCAACGTACTCAAAACTCTCCTTACCTGCTGCCAACTATCACTCCATCCTCCCAAATTCTGTATTCGTATACAAGTCCTATGGGATATCTGGTTCATCCTACAAGACAAACAAACATTTTTTGCAACCAAGAACCGCTGCACGCTTTACACGACCTCTATACCGAAACTACCTGAACCCAAGCTTGCTGCGCAGACAGCAAGCTCCTCAAGATGGACACAGGGCACGCCAGCTACTGCGACAGACCGGGGGTCTCGTAAGTCATGTCTAAATCAAGTCAAACTATACTGACCATACTACTAGTCCCTACGAGACGGTTTGCTCCTTTTACTTCCAAGGCAAAAGACCCCTGTACGTCTACCGTCGCCTCGTTGATGAGAGCCAAGGGTTCTCGACGCAAAAGGCAGATGCAGCGCACACTGCCTACCCCAATGACTTCCGTTTCGACGATATCACGCTGGGAATTGGTCGTGTCATCGTAAACTACCTCAACACCGGTCGATACAACTGCCTAACCACTCAAGAGACAAACCCCAAGAGGAAGATCACATCAGAGCTTATAAGGGCGCTTGAAGTCTATGTCGCTGCGCAAAGTGTTGGTTTGGGCAAGCTTCGAGACTTGGCAAGGGCGGAAGTTGTCCGTCTTGGTGACAAACTTGCATTCACAGACATGATTGAGGCGATGGAAGAGTCCGGCCTACAATTGGACACGCATCCCGAAATAGCGGCATACATTGAAGCCAAAGTCTTGTTTTTTTGGCGACATTCAAACTCCCTCACTGCTCTATTGGAACTGGCCCGTCTTGGGACACCGAAGACCGTATCCAATGTGCTACTGAGAAGCATCTTACTCATGCAGTCTTCACAATCGACCCAAGAGTTAGAGGCTCCATTTCATGCCACCGGTTCTGGAAACCCCGGGCGTCAGCTGCGAGCAGGGGAAGATGCTATCAAACGAGCTGAAGAACTGGCAGAGGAGAGGAGTGAAGAAGAATCCCAACAAGAGGATGAAGAATTCGCAAAGACCAAAGCGGCAGAAGAGTTGAGAACACGAAGACCCAAGGCAGAGAAACCCGAACCTTGGGGGAAGACACGATATGAGCATCTTAACTCCCCTGGTCACAAGAGCATTGATGAGGTCAAACGAGAATGGACCCGGAGATATATGGTATGGGCGAAAGAAATGCTCCGAGAAGCAAAGAAGACAGATGTCACTAGTCAGACTGGCGGTCGGTCCACCAACGCAAAGAGTAAGGGTTGAACCAATAAGGTATCTGCGAATGCGAATACTGACACCTATGATAGCCGGAACAAGCACGCGTACTCAACGATACTTAACTCAGTCTCAGCCTTCCAAATCCCCGCCGGTGGTGGTAGTCTGTTCTTCGTGTCATACTCTGGGCAAGGGAGCCAAGTGCTCAAGCCATCCCCAACCAGGGACGAATTTCCCCCGCCTGACCAATGCCTCCCATGCTCGAACCGCAGCAACAGAGCCTATGACCGCCTGCAAGAGGGGATGTCCAATACACTGAGGACTTCTTATTGGAAGGCTCAGTGGCTGTGCTTGCGCCGTCACGTGTGGCTGAGTAAGTTCTGATTTCTCGAAGAATTCTGAAAGGGTGAAGGAGTCTATTGGAGCGGCTAAGAAGGATGAAGGTTAAACATGGACATGGCGGTCCTCGGGGTGATATTCTGACTCCAAACCATACCGCCGGATCAAGTGACTCAATGAACGAGGATGAACGCAATATGAGCATTACTGAGGAGAGCCACATCGGGCTCATATCGATATAATTCCTTTTTTGAAGCCATCGGTGACATAATCAGGCGGCAATCGGGACAGAATGGACCTTGTTGTCTGGCGGCTGTTTGACAGACTTTAAACACCACACTTCAAAGTTCAGCGTACGAAAAGTCGTCAAGACATGATTTGATGAAAGTACTTGTGCATCTTGTTATTAAGCTCTACTGAACGATGAAGGAAGTTATAAATAAATCATCCAGCTCCATTCTGACAATCACTCTTTTCCTCCCTCTCACCCCACCTCTCACCTCTCCCAGACACAAGAGCAACTAAAGTATGCGATGTGTGCCGTTGGCCTTGATCAAAACCGCTCGTAAGTCTCATCACGACTTACGCCCTGATCCAAATGATACGTACGGACCTTTGAAACAGATAGGGGCATATATAGGTATCTTGCCTATTAAGGCAACCTAAGTACCCTTAAAATTAGGGTAATGTATCTTTATTGCGCTGAAATGACTATGGTGGTTAGCTACTGTAGCTTTAGTGCTAGCTAAAAAATCTGTATATAAGGGTGTTACCTACAGATGGTGATGCATACAGACAAAACTACTCCAGTTGTATCTTTGCCTAACCCACGTCCATTTATGCCGATCCGTACGTATCGTTGGAGTCAGGGCGTTACCTGGATATCGCTGTCGCTAACAAGAATACAGGCCCTATGGCAGTCAGGTCTGCAAGATAGGATTTTGTGACGGTGTCTGGTTTGAGGGACACTTTTGGAATCTGAGCAAGTGTCCCAAGCTCAGCGAGTATATCATTAAATCAGCAGAGCATGGATTATGCGTTTACCTACCCACAGTGACACATGATATTGGCCATGTGGTCTTTCACTATCTCTACACTGGGAAATATCAGATCTTGCCGACGCATTCGGAGGCTACTGGGTACGACAGTCTCGTGCACCAATTCAAGGTTGCCTGCAAAGTACTCTACGTTGCAGATAATCTTGAGATTGATTCGCTCGTTGACTTTTGCGAGAAGAAGATTCTCTACATGTGTGAAGAAGGTCTCGATCTGGATCACATCTTCAGCGCTGTCGAAGAGTCAGAATTAAGCATTGCCCGGTTTCCTAAGCTTGCGGCCTACCTCGAGATTCGTCATGCTAGTGATTGCCTTTACGGCAATACAGGGCCTCACGCCCCAGCCACCGTCTATCAGATCTGTGCAAAGGTTCTAAGAATGGTGGCTGGGGAGAACTTCCCTCTCAATCCTGAGGCAATGGAAAGCCTGAAGACGAAGTTACTGAACGTGAGGAGAGACCTCGCCGCGGACATGTGCAACGAACCTGGCACTGAATTTGCCAATATGTTGTGCACGGTGCTCACTCCCGAGGCAAGCATGGCCCGCTCAGGCGACATCAAGACAACCCAGTTACAAGGTTCAACTGGAAATGTCACATCTAGCTCGGCTAATGAACGAACCAATGATGAAGAATACGTTGGTATTGAGAGAAGGGCGGCAACAAAGCCGACCTCTCGTGACCTTATTGGCGACGAAGAGGACTACGATGATCTCAACGAGGACGTGCAACCCGAAAACTCGCATATGGAGACAAGTCCTTGGTTCAAGCTTCAAGACGAGTCCTTGATGGACGCATCTTGGCTGAAGTGTGAATTTCAGTCCCCACCAAGGCGTCCCTCAACTCCAAATGCCTTCCAGTCAGGAGCTTCAGCGCCAGCAAGCCCCCCTTTGTCGCCGGCCTCGAGCCAAACGATTGCTAACACTGCGATACTCAGGTCAATCATCGACGTCAGTATCCTTGAGAAGCAAGTCTGTCGAAACTAACTGATGGAATGCAGAAGGCAATTGCGAAGAAGCCAAAAGACCCGATGTCCCACCGTACACGATGCCTGCGGATGAAGAGTTCAACCACTGAGAGATGGGTTAGAAAGACAAGCGTTCATGGATAAGGCTCAACTACAAAGGAGACAATATATCTTAACCACATGGCAGTGGATAGCAGTAGACAAACAGGGTTGAGGAGATGCGAGCGTGAAAGCGCTTGCGTAGACTAGTATATAGTAAAAAAGGGAAGAAGAGGGAAAGAAAAAAGGGTTGAATGAAGGAAAGCAAGATGAAGCTCCTAAAAATGGAGATGTGGTGCCTTTCCAGTACGCGACATCAGTAGCACAAGCCAAAAAAAGAGATCATGACGAGGTGATATATTGGTACGGATGGAGACCTGAGCTACTTGAGACATAAGTTATCCTAAAGTTAAAACAATGCCATAATAAGTTTGGGATATCTTAAGTAATTTCAGGCTTCTCTCAGATGGCCTTTGAACATATTGGGTTTGATATGAAGTTAGTATATTCGCCATAGCAACCTCACTCAGCAATAGATCTTAGTAAGAGTTAACTCCTGGTGTCATATTTTGTTCATCTCACATCACTTTCCAATGCTCCTGTGGTGAATTGCATTTGCTCCATTAGTGTTACCTTTTATGGTTATTTGAAACTGTGGCCTGTGGAAAAAGCTAGACTTCTCACGAACAAGAAGGGCGTTCGCTGGAGCTGTCAAAGCCATGAGAACCGAAACTTTCAGACAGATCAGAAAGATAATGAAGTAAGCTTTTATCGCCAGGAAAAAAGATTATGATCAGGTTAGATATTGGAGTTGTTACAGGAAACTCGTTTTAATACAAAATTCGGAATTTCGGTTATGTAGCAATTTGATGTTGTCTCACCAACAAATACCCGTTCATAAATGCTAAGTTATCGCGATGAGGGAGATTTCTTGCTTATTTTATGTATTGTTACTTTTGGTTGGACTGATTAATGCAAGCTCAATTCAGGTTACAAAGCTTAAAGAAAACCATGTCTTCAATACGCTTGAGGCATTATGAGATTAGCTCCGGTGTCGAGACGACAACCTTTCGTAATAGAATATTCACACAAGGAAACAAGGTTCTGTCTGGGTATTTAAATGTCGTGTCCTCTTATTGAGATTGGGTATATCCTCTTTTCCTTTCAACACCCACGTCATTCGAATTCAGGGTTGTCAACCAGAAACACAATCTCAAAAAGCAACAATCATGCCGTTCTCCATGGCTCAAGAGAACCCCTTCATCATGGAGACCTCGTAAGTATTTAATTCAACTCTACAGCCACGTTGAGAAGTTCATGAACTAATAGTTGTGTGGCCATAGTCCATATATTGGTAGGAGTTGCATGATCCTATGCCGCGGGCGAGCAGGCAGTGAGACTCTCGTTACGACCTGGGAAGTTGTAAACAAGTGCAAGAAGTTTTCTTCAGAATTGTTGGACAGACGGGAAGTTGATTCTAATTATGGCCGCGCCAAGAACGTGTTGAGCGACCTAACCTCTGGTGCGGGACATGTGATTCTTCACTATCTGGCCACAGATCAGTACTCGTATCGGGAAGCCCGAGATCAGGACAAGGACGAGAAGTTCCCCCACTTCGAAACCGCCGCAGAAGTGTCAATTCTAGCCAAGGAATGCGACATGATGCCTTTGATGTTCTGGGCTGTCGATCAGGTATTGAAGATGGCTGATAAGATGGGCGTGGCCGAGTTGATGAACTATGTCAACAAGCATAACAGCTTCTTCAAGCATACCAAGCTCTTGACAATGTTCCCTGAGGTGCGCAACTACATCCAAACACGAATTTTCTCGGTGGCCTCTACCAACCTTGTGGACTTCGAGAGGGAGATGGGACAAGTTGATGCCGGGCCCATGACCAAAATACTCTTGCAGGTTGTGGCCGAAATGGGCAAATTTAGAGTGAGTGAACAGGCTCAGGAGCAACGACAGTCACACAGACCGAGCTCTCATCAGCAGCCACTACGGTTGGTAAAGTACGAGGATAGTCACCCCCAAGATCATGGCTGGGGGTTGATGCCGTGGACCCGATGGATCGACGCGCCTATTCCCGACCCTTTTAATCTCGAAGACTATGAGGTTCCTGCGGATAGCTCCTGGGAGAATCCCGCTCCCGCTGGTCACGAGGAATATCCCGATTATCAGCGTAGCTATGCCTCAACACCTGAAGCGAAGCTGCCTACAAAAGAGGTTCAATTGAACGAACCTACGGTCACCCCCAAGGAAATCGTAGCCCAGACAAAAAAAGGAAAGGAAAAATGCACCCGCGATCCCTATTTTGAAACAGGGCCAAAGGCCGCGGTAGAGACAGACCGACAGGAGTTCGCCGAGCTCTCTGAGAAATACAACCAGGGACTGCTGCACGAGCCTGGCAACATCGCTTCCTTGGTAAGGTACCATTCGCTTCAAAGGACAATTCCAGAATGTGAACGCATGCTTCCACTTGGCCCATATGTAGCCAAGGAGCGCCGAGACAAGGAACGCCTGAAACTCATGGTAGCACAGAGTGTTCAAGGAATGGTGAGTGATTTCGAGCATAATCTATCCTGGAGTGCACTAATAACGCATAAGCAGGTCAACAACGCATCCAGTACCGGATCTACTGGACAGAATAGCGGCGAGGCAGAGGCAGGACCTTCACAGCCAGCCAGATCCAGCATTCCTCGAGTGATGACACCTAGTGTAAACGGTGTAGAGTGAGATATGGCTGTGAAGCGTGTTGAGTCTGATGGCGGCCCGTCAATCCCCTGCACGTCGCGAGAGATGCTCATAGCCTGGGGTCTTATCAAGGTCTAATTGCTTACTGGTAAAAGGCTCTGGCTACACTCATGGCTACACTTAAGTAACCAGACAGGGGTAGTAAAAAGATTAAAAAAAAAAGGGTAAAAGGTTTAGAAGGAACAAAGAATAAGGGATGTATGTTTGTTTTCTGGTTTGCTTTCGTGTCGGTAGAGAACGCACTCAGATTTGGGGGCCTTGGATAGGGATGCTGTTACCTAGAGTCTCAAAATTGAATACGATGTCTACGAAGATCTAAAATTCGGTGATGCTTTATGAATCTGGTGGCTTTTGAATCTTCTAAAACGTCCCATCGCCTAGGTCATCCTTTACCCCTGGATATGGACGCACTTTGCGAACTGTCATCGTGTGACATGGCTTAAAAGCGTGGCTAAACACATCTTCCATGGCCATTCTCATACGCATCCTGAATTTCTCCCGCATCTAGCGTAAGGGAAAAAAAGTTCGAGAAACGTGATGGCTTCCAGTGGTTTCTGAACGTTAATGTGGCGTTTTACTCAGACGTTGCCCAATGGCTCCAAACTCTGTTGCCATTAAGCTCTTGCCGATCCCTTATCGTTCACCGCTTTACAGGTAAAATCAAGGAAAAGGGAGGTGGCTTGGGTCATTCAGAGGCATTAAACTTTGAAAAGTTCCTATTTGGGGTTGTGGTGGGAGTCAATGGCACGTTTGAGGTTCCCATTCCATCATCCATGCATGATCTGCGGGTTTAAGCGCCGCTGTCAAAAGTATTCACAATGTGATAGGCTTGTGTGAGAGAATATTCCTTTGCGCCAATATCCATTGCGCCGATTTTCTGACCTGTATATGAACTGGGGCCCCATCCTTGTAATTTCGTCATCTTCTACAACTGCAAACTTTTGCTGATTCCATCTACAACCTTCATCGACAAACGAAAATCTCGACACGATGGCACAAACAAAAGACGCTTTCAAAGTAGAAACATCGTAAGCATCAAATTACATGATTTTTTTTTTGACCATGTCATACTGACCAGAGTCTAGGCCATATACCGATGGCTTCGCCGAAGTACGCTTCAGTGGAGGAACAACAACTCAAGTCCACCGAGGGGTTCTTGTTCGATGCTTAGAATCAAGTCCCCGGCTCATCAAGGGCCTCAAAGACAATACGCCGCCCGACATCATCCTGAACCTGGAAGATGTCCGGCCACGCGTCGGTCATGTTCTTCTGCATTTCCTGTACACCGGCAAGTATCACTGTCTTGCTACACACGCCAATCCCATCCACAACACTGGCAGTGGGTTAGCTGTCGCTCTTGAGGCTTTGGTTGCCGCTGAGTCTATGGAGTGGACAAGTATGCAAACAGCTGCAATGGAAGAAGCACTGTCCCTTTCCTCGCGTTTGCCTCTCCCTTGGATCCTTCAGCTTGTTGAACGCATGCGTATCGATTTCAACAAGTTCCCTCGCCTAGAGGACCATCTACATAAACGTCTGTTGGAGTATGAACCTGATCCAACTGGTTCACCCGAGCACATCTCTCAGAAGTATTGGGGTAAGGGGAGCACGCTCAGTAGAGTTCTCTTCAAGGCATTGATTGCAAAGAAAAAAGAAATGCCCTCCAGTGAGCTCAAGACGGAAAAGAGAGCGGCATCACTATTTCATGATCACATGTCCGAGTTGAGTATTACTGAGCCCGAGGAAGACGTTCAAAATAGCCAGGGCGAGTTCGTGTTCCCGGAGAATCTAGGATTAACAATGCAACTTGACCTGGCGCCTGCAACCATACCGATCGACACAAAACAACCCTCTGCCCTTTGCATGGGCGTGGAAAGCCCTGAGCAAGAAGCGGCCGAAGAGAAACAGCTGAATACCTTGTTGGAATTGGAGAAGAAGGAGGGCTATCTGTCCCCACAAGACTATCTTCAGCTTCTACTTCTCTGGGCAAAGAGAAGAGTATGGGGGATCAACGATGCGCAAACCGATTTCTCCAATGATCTTGTGGAGGACGAGCGGTATGGATTGTTAACGCAGGCAGACCACCAGGGATACTTGGAAACGGACGATTATTATCGCCTCCAATTTCTCCAGATCATGGACGACCGTCGGCACATCAAGGGGAAATGGAGCAACCAAGTCCAGGGGATCGATGATATGAACAACTTGATACCTCACAGTAAGTCTCAAACAACCCAGTTGTCTATGACGGAGGGGAAGATCGCTAACTCCAATACAATAGAGCCTGGTGCATCTGTCGACCCCACGTGCGTGGATGAATTTCATTCTAGCTCACCTATGTCAGATTCCAAGCTAGAATCCGCCTTTAATGACCATCGGAAGTGGAGACATTGTGAGGGGCTTCCATCAGTCAAGTGTTTCCTTGACGGTGGGAGTGTAAAGGAGGAAGTGAAGGAGGGTTCGGACTGG
This sequence comes from Fusarium anguioides, assembly GCA_012977745.1. Lineage (NCBI taxonomy): Eukaryota > Fungi > Ascomycota > Sordariomycetes > Hypocreales > Nectriaceae > Fusarium > Fusarium anguioides. Next base: position 25,354 of record JAALXK010000012.1, read on the forward strand.
AGCTCGGTTGGTGATATAACGCCAGACTTGAGTGATGAGGAAGTCTTCTGGTAGTTTTACCTATGAATTTACAGGAAAATGAAGAAGAACTTTTTTGTTTGTATTACTATTAACTTTGTCATGAAGAAATTGGAAGAGGAGTTGGATCAATTGTGCGGGATGATTGGCCCAACTTAGCTTCATGTAGCTAGACAATGCAAGCGGAATTATGAAGAGACTATATTCACTCAATCATTTGCAATTACGTTACTTTGTTCTCATGGATCTTAAGCATCTTCAGTGGCATCCATAAATTAAGTGCCGTTTCGCAGGTAAGAGTTCAAGTCAAGGAGAAAAGAAGGACTCGGTCTGGCGCTAATGGTTTATGTTGATACGGGAGCGAGTTCCGAGCCCTAAACCCTATATTAAACACTCTTGCACATAATGAGGCCTATAGTTAACCCCGTCATAGATGCCTAATTTGAAGCTTTTGCATGAAAGGTTAGACCTCTTATCGTTGGTCTGGAGTTCCGCTTGCAATATGCCATCTCAGCCTTCAGATTGTGATCAAGAAGCTTTCTGACAACCGTGTTTATGGCTGAAGTGTCAATGCAAAACAGGGTTTTATCCGTCTCAGATTAGAAAATTGAAAGGCACAGTTAGATGGGATTGATCTAGACCATGTTCAAGATGTTAGTCTCCGAGACTCTGGTTGGTTCGTTAACTCCATTCTATCGAACTAAGTACCGAGCTTGACCATAATCAGAATGTATTCTGCGCCGAATCGGGGTCTCCATACCTAATGTATCGGCCCAGCTTGATCCCATTGAGTTATGTGCGCCTCAACCCCTGTGTTTTCTGCATGTGCCAGACAGGAAAGCTTTTAGCTGATGGAAAACAGAAAACTCTTGTTGGGATGTCCCTTATCCCTCGTCCTCGGGATACTGACTAGCCATTGGCAGATGAAGAGCCATTTGAGGTCCCAGTTCAGAGTGCTTCCAAGGATATGTCTCTATGGCGTTGCCAAGCCCAGGTTAATCTGTCAAGTTCTCCAAGATTTCCAATTGAACAGCTAAAAGTCAAAATCCGAGTATGATGATACTTTTCTGAGGAATAACTTGCGCCTCGACGATGGAAAGATGATATGTTGTGATGGTTTACTCTGCATCGAACATTCCAACATCATCAGACTAGGGAGTTGGTTGGCAAGAGAGGTTGACAACCCTATACTAGTACTCAATTCGGCGCTGAGCAGGTCGGCGAATGAGGATGTAAAAGTTCGAGATTGTATGCAATGGAATACATAAAAAATCACTGGCCCATATGACATGCCTCAGTTAGCGTCTTTGATATCATTGAAAAATTCGAGATGTTCCCATTGTTCGTCAACTGCCTACCAGCTCATCACGGTTTCTTTGACTATCTGTAGATATCCAGCTGTTCATGCACTGGTTCAAGTGTTACATTAGCTTAAAACCGAAGAAGCAGTCCGCTTTAAGTCACTGAGTCGAAGATGGCTTCGAATAAAAGACGTCCGTGGCCTGACGTTTGGGTGTTCATGCGAAGGCTGATGTGAAAAGGATCGAACAAAAGGTTGTACACTGGCGCCGAAACCTCATGGAACACCTATTTCACCAGAACAAGACAGAGAGAACAAGAGAAACCATGAACATATACCGAAATACAGAAAGAAAGAGATCCAGAAATCGAGTATATAAACTCCCCCATCAGCTTCAAAAGAAGAAACTTATCATATCCATCTCAGACATCTTATCAACAACCTCTCAATCACAAACACCATTACGATTCTCTAAATCAGAAACCCTCAAGAGCCTCCCACACAATCACACTCAAGATCTTTCGACTGAGGACACCAACTCAGATATCCTATTAGTAAAGACCAAGTATCCCACCAATACTCTATCTATCTATCTCATCTACATCTACATCTCTAACCATGGCTCCAGCCACTGCCATTACTTACCCATCCAACATGTCTCAGGGCATTCAGGATGCTATGAAGCAGCATAATGCTCAACCCCTCGAACAGCGCGAGAAGCCCCTCTTCGTCATTGACATTGCTACCGTCAAGGACACCGTCGAGGAGTTCATTGCCTCCATGCCACCCACCGACAACATCGATGTCGTTCACTTTGGTGCCGTCAAGGCTTGTGCAGACAAGCCTGTCACTGACATCTATGACAAGCTCGGCTGTGGTTTTGACTGCGCCGCCAAGGGTGAAGCCAAGCCGCTCATCGATGGAGGAATTCATCCTTCTCGCATCTCTCTCGGTAACTGTAATCTTCCCTCTAACGAACTTGAATGGGGTATCGAAATTGGCATTCAATACTATGCCGTCGACAGTCTCACTCAGGTCCATCGCATGGTCGAGGCCGCTGAGCGCGTTGCAAAGCGCACTGGTGATGATTTAAGCACTATCCTTGCTGGCCTCAAGCCTTTCTGTCGCCTTCTCTCTTCTGGTAAAGGATCTGACAAGCCTTTCTCTGCCAAGTTTGGTGTTGATCCTGAACTGGCCTTCGACATCATCAGGGAAGCCCGCGCTTATGGCCTCACTTTCATTGGTCTTTCAGGCCATCCCGGTACTCAGAACCTTGCTAACGATGCTTTTGTCCAGTTTGCCCAGCTCTACCGTGGCGTATTCGACCGTGTCAAGAACGAGCTCGGCTTCGACATGTCTCTCGCCAACATCGGCGGAGGTTGGGCTGGTATCTCTACCAAGACTGCTCCCTCTTTTGCCGATTACAACAAGCCTACCATCAAGGTCTTCTCGTCGGTCTTCAAGGACTGGCCTGTCAAGCTGACCATCATGACCGAACCCGGTCGTGCTTTTATCTCCAAGGCTGGATGGTTGCAGACTCATGTCATCAACATCTCCAAGCACACCTCGGGAGCTGGAGTATGGCGGGTCTTTCTCTCCGTCGGCACTCTTCACGGATTGAACGAAGCCAACAAGATCTCCTTCGAGTGGCACACCTCTGATCCTTCTCCCGTCACCAAGCCCTGTGTTCTCTATGGTGCAAGCTGCGACAGCTCCGACATCATCCTTGGAAAAGATGCCAACGGCCGAGAGAAGATGATTGATCTTCCCTGGACTCTTGATGCAAACCATCTCGTCTGGGTCTATGGTCCCGCTGCCTATGGTCCTGCCTACTCGACCTCTTTCAACGGCGTTCCACCTCCTAAGGTCGAGTACATCAACTCGAAGCATAGCTTTCTTCCACTCAACTAAATCCAGACAAGCCGCACAAGGCCAGCCTGAGATTTCTATTTCATTCTGAGTTTCCTTTCTATAAAAACCTAAAAACCACAAAAACATGTCCTATTACTTCTGAATTTTCTTTCTCTCTATTGCGCCAAGGCAGCTCTTATACAAGACCAGGAAAAAAAAGTGTAAAACATTAAAAAGAAAAAAAAGCGACAAACAGTTCCCGTCTGCATTTTGACCAATATATCTTATCTAAAACTTTCTTGTTTCCAATTTTATTGCCTGTGAATTAACTTTGTCTGGCCTTAAATCAGTGACCTTGCCCCTATATTATCGACTCGAGCCATCTTCGCGAAAGTGGAGGCTATCCTTCCATCTGCAAACTAAAGCATCTCAAAGGTAGTAAAGCCCGAGCTTGTTGGGTTGCTCAGTATCAGACTTGTTCCTCGGGGAGGCATTCGCCCGGAGTGTTAGAGGTGCGCCTTTGGAGCCGTTCTCGGCCAAGTGATAGAGCTCGGTTAGCTTATGACGGAAATTCCGCTGAGGGGACATCCAAAGTTAATGAAAGCTTCGGGATTCCACCAATACCGTCAATTCGTTTTTCCATACAGAGTAAAGGGTCTCAACTTGACCGAACACCAAGGCTCTAGTCCAGAAGAAGCTAGGAGCAACTGGATCAATGAAGGCTTTCACTGAATTGATCCCTCGAGACATGAAGACGGTGTTTTTATGTTGCGTTGTTTCAACCTTCATATTCATCAAGTTCTATGTCATGCTTCAGCTTCATGTTTATAGGGCAATGAATGAGAGCTGCTCCTAAACCTTATGCCCAGAGATAGTGTCATTTCCCCATGTAGCGTACCTCCTCCGAGTTCGGCTGGAGATAGCCACTTTTCTAGGCATGAGTTAAAAGTGCGGAAAGCAAAAGATGGTACGACACCATGTTCAGCTCCCACATGGCAACTGTAAAAATAGCCAATGGTTGAAGTCTTCAGGTCCCTGCGTCTCAATAGCGCGTTAGAGCGTAACGTGGACTAAGCTACTTATGGTCTGACAGATAAAACTTCCCCTGGACTATTGGAAGTCTAGCCCATGCCCCAGAGGTCATGAATCGCGGGGAATCCTTGGCGAATGTCGCTTGGGATAATTATCAGGTACTTCGCATCTGTACTTGGCCGCTCATAAAAAGATGGTGTGACGCTCGTTTACCCGTTCTTCAGCTGAAAATGTATAGGATCGACGACTCTAACGATGGCATTGTCCTCCACTGTGACCAAGGATATTGCTATTGCGTGCATATGCGCCACCTTGATTCTTTCACGATGCGCGTATCGTATTTATCACCATTACAAGGGCCATGCAGGGTCTCACAGAGTATGGCATGCTGATGATATCTACATGGCTGTTGCTTTAGCCCCTCTTATCTCGAGAACAGTTTGCATTTCTTATTCTTTCGTACTGAGTTCCTCCCACTCAACCGAACCCCCGACCCAAGAACAAGCCGCAGCTCTGAACACGACCGTTGGACAACTTCAGCATGATCGTACACTTGCCCTTCAGCTGTTAGTCGGCACTCGAATAAGCTATTGTCTATTGTACGACTCCTTCGCCGAAAAATGACGATTATTACTAAAACCTCCCAGCCTTTGGATCCTGAAAGCCGCTCTTCTTTCCTTTTATTCTCGTTTCGTTCGTGTAATGGTATGGAGCAAGACGGCAGTTATGGTGTTATGGTGGATGCTAGGCATTTCTTGTGTCAGCGTGATTGTTTCAATCCTGGCTCAATGTCAGCCGATGTCATTGTACGTGTCATCTATGAGATGGACGACCTTTTGCTGATTTTACTAGAATGTGGAAGCTGAGCTCCAAGGAAACCAGTACGTCAAATCGGTCGAAACCTTTGGGTTTGGTTTTAGTGACTAACATATCTTAGAACCGGCTTGTCAAGCTGGAATGCCATACTTTTATGCTTTGGCAGTAGGGAATATCACCACCGACATTGCACTTCTCATTTTGCCCTTTCCAACTCTAATGATTGCTAAACTGAACTTGAAAACGTAAGTTGATCTCTCGACGAATACTCACGAATATCAAACTGAAGATTTCCAGCAAAATCCAGCTTGGCGTCCTTTTCAGCATCGGCATCTTGCTAATTACCATCACGATCGTCCGGGTACCACTTATTCTCAACGACTCTATGTCACAAAAGTCTCGATCAACTGTAGGTTTTTATACGATGACAGTAATACGGAGTACGAATATCTGACAATGAGTAGTGGGCAACAATTGAAATCCTCTGCGGTTGCATAGTTGCGAACACTCCATTCTTCTACGGAATTGTGAGAGAACTTCAGCACAGCACGGGTACTCAGTCCTCAGCAACCCATCCAAGCCGATCAGGCGGTACCTTTTATCTACAGAGTAAAGGGGTCGATCAACGTTCATATGAGTTGGACAATACAAATGGCATAGAGAACAATAGTTCTAGAGAGCTCGTCTAGTGCTCTCTTAGTGGTACCTCTTATTTTCGGCTAATATCTACTACTACTAGATTCATCCCCTGTTTCAAGGAGTATCACCAGAGTTTGTTCATACATAAATAAAACTATTTAGTTGATAAGCCATCCTTCATTATCCATCACTTAACCTCGGGCTTGCGACCATAAACGTATCGGACGCGCATATAACCATGAATACGTTTATCCTTGAATGCCTTTCGCAGGTTCATCAAGAAGACTTGGTACTCATCCTCCGGCCACTTCATAATATGATGCCAAACCATCATAGTGTATCCTACAGAGGTCAATATCAGAGACTCGGGGGTCAAAGTCCTTTACTCACCCTCAAGGTCGTTTTCCATACTTGCACGTAGGAATTGACCAACTTGGCGTAGCTTTTCGTCTTTGGCCCAACCGCCAACGGGAACCTAGGCACTGTTAGTTTGAGGTGATATCAGAGTCATCACAAAGGTTGTACCTTGAAATCGACAGCTTGTACATCAGTGAAGCCAGCATCCTTCAACAGCTGGATATCGTTCTTGATGCCAGTAAAGCTTCGTCCAAAGCCTCTCTCACTCTCCCCAACAAGTCTATTCCAAGTCTGCAAAGCTTCAACATCATCAATAGTCTTGTCATCAGAGTAGAAAGTCGGGTTAATTTCGCCGGACTCGACGAAGCCACCAGGTTTGCAGGCATGGAAAGCCTCTTTGAACAATGTACCCCAATCTTCTATTGCTCCCATCATAAAGCGCATGTGAACAAGGTCGAAATGATTCTTAGGCCAACTCCAGCTTTTCGTTGCATCTTCAAGCTCGAATTTGACATTGGGAGGAACCCAGCTGGGTTGGATTGGCGATAAGTCTGTGCCAATGACTTCGGTGGATGGGTGCTGGTCGGCAAAATCACTGCAACTGTCAGCATCTGATGGCAGTCCACGGTGGGTTATGATTACATTGCCCAAATTCCTAATCAAAATTTAGCCATAGTGCCACTCTACCTTGCTTATGATACATACCAGTGCCAGTACCGACATCGAGAACCCTCTGTCCCTCGTTAGTCTCTTCATTCCTCCATTAGGCAATACTACGAACCTCGATATCATCCTTCAAAGGAATAATCGACAGTTTTCCGTCAAGTAGGAGTGTAAGAACATGATGCCTTTTTTCGTCAGTATTGTTTGCGATAGCCGTAAAGAACTTACGTGATATCAATTGAGTCCCTTTGTTGCTCGTCATTCGGAGTAAAATATTCCGAGTTGTATCGATCACTATGGAATGTTCGTCCTTGAAATTTGCGGTACTCTAGAATGCTGGATGAAACAGATGCAGTAGAGCTTGCACTAAATAATTCGATTAGTGGAGTTGACTTGACCTTCGACGAGAAGGTACTTACGCATCATCTCCGATTGTTGAATCACCAGAATCATCGATTTCATCGTCCTAAAAGCCAGGCGTTAGTATGAGATTTATCGACTCTCTATAGCTGAAGTTACCCGAAGAGCAACAAGATTCCCCGGAGGTGATCCCATTGAAGGATTCTCAGCCATAGCCTCTGGGCTTTTGCTTCCAGCTTTTGCTCCGATCTCTGGGGCGCTCATTATTACTTAGCCGTTTCGTGCTTTTACAAGAGTATCGAGGTTTCAAGTTGAGGGGAAGCTGAAATGAGGAGACACGTAGATTTATAATATTTATTCCTTGCCACATTGAATATCGGGGTCCAATCGTTTCCTGACTTTTGGTCGGTTACTTGCCTGTTTATCGTTTTGTCACCCGCTGCGTTGCATTGCGATGGAGACAAGGATGTTTCACATCACCTTATCGTATCCGTAGGTCTTCTTGGCGGAGAAAACACCCTGTTCTTCAGTTAAAGAGCCAACTGCGGAAATCGACTTTTGTTCAAATATTCCTCCTTATATTACAAATCGTGATCAACCTTGAATTCCTCCAGCGAACCTGTTAATAAAACAACAAGAAGAAGAAAAGGTATGATCAAATTTGCGATAACACTTTCTTCGTCTTCTATATCCGTCATGCTGTTTGTTATAATACCCACTCAATGGTATACCTTGAACATTCTGCAGCCAATGATTGGCTTGTTGGTTGATGTCCAGCATTATATATGCAAGAGTCGTTTTATCTTACATGTAACGTCCGATTACTTTCGGCTCCTAGGTAGCATGTGAAAACACAGATTCCTCGGCCTTAATAAATGCTTAGGAGACATTTCAGTACCAAGTCATAGGCGACTGATTCTCGTATGCAAGGCTAATGTTGAAGACCACCCATAGATATCGATTAACCCTACCACTCAATCTAGCATCAAATAAGGGTAATCTTTGTCTTTAACCACATAACAAACTAGATCTGAACTTGTCATTAAGACTTAGTAGATAAGGCGCATGTCTATTAAACAACCCTGTACGGCTATACTTTCCAGAGTCTTTCCGTTCTAGAACCAAGTCCGTCAACACCACTCTGTCCTTTTTCCAGAAATCTCCTGGTATATCCTATGTAGGGATTTGTCACAGTCGGGATAGACTTAGGTCATTGTATTGTTAGATGAGGTTTGGGAACCTCCTCAAACTGTTAAGGTCTCACTAATGGCGTTTGTAATGCACCAATCAGGAGCAACTACGCTTATTCAAACATCACAGACACTAAGAAGCTCTGCACATTTCCATAAATGAGTTTACGCAGTTGAAAAAGTAGCAAGTCTCAATGTTTACAGATATCTGTTTTATGATTTTCGTATGCTTTGATAATAACGAATCGTTTCCGTTCGCAAGGACTCAAACATGACAGTGCATGTTATGAAGCCAATCTGGTTCGGCTGTCGTCAGCTCTTGTGACGATATTGCGGGGAATCCGTGACGTATTTCTAGGCTGAAGTGACACGGCACATCCCACGCCACGTAGTGAAGCAGGTATTTATATCAAATATCGAACCCCTCATCTATAGGGCAGTCAGCTTCTAACATTTCTTCTCAGCAGACCAAAACCTCACTATCAAAGTGCAACCATTTGTAACAAGAAAATGGCTGAAGAACCCGCTAGCCCGTTGCCATATACCCAATCCTCTCATCCATCGCCTACTGCTTCAGGAGAGGCCCACGATGTCATAGGGGCCTTCGTACCTCCAGAGCTTTCAAGATCCATAATCTCTCTTGGCTACAATCCGTGGGTCGCAGCACGTAAAGATAGGAGAGAAAACTACCGCGCTACAAGTTCAGAGACTCATGCCGGCGCTCACCATAACATCGCGGCTTTATATCTTAGTGCTGGGCCTATTCCGACAGACTCTCAAGACTTGAGAAAGTCTATCCCACAGCGTATCATCTTTCAAACAAGATCGGCAGATCAAGGATGGGCTAGTGGCGGTGGACAGGGCACTTTCAATAATAGCAACACGTGGTTTGAGGCGAGCATCCTGCGCCCTCGTGATTCAAGTCGGCAGCAAACCGGAGGCGATGTTGCACTCGAAGACTCTCTATTAGGCACAACATGGTGGCATACTGCTGATGCGAGGGCCAACCTGAGAGAACAAGGATGGGATTTTGTTGAAGGGGAGGGCGGACGTATCACATGGAGAGTCAACAACAACGTGACAGCAAAGAAGGAATTTCAAAACTATAAAGTTGAATGGACAAGGAATGTGGTGGACGGAGACGAGCCGGGCGTAGGCAATGGGGAAGGTTTCCTCGAACTGTTGGAACCTAGGTGTATTGTTGCACTATGGGCGAGAGCTCAGGTATGATCCCGGCATCCGATATGTTTCATCTGCTAACATGATTTGTAGTACGGAGCCTGGTGTAACAGAGTCGAAGCAGCAACTATTGAAATTGAGTACGAGTTCTTCTAAAGGTTGAAAGGGTCCTGGCAAATCTGCTTTTTGTTTACTTAATGAGAATACGAGGTCTACTGATTTCATTCTTGTTGATTAATCTAAATCACTGGATGGCTGTAAGACGGGATTTGAAATTGCTTCAAGGCCTACGGTATAAATATACAAGCAGATGATCATGTAATCGAGTGCGAATGAGTTATGTTGTTGACTGCTAGCTGATCGAGCTATATACAAGGAGTCCTCAGACCGCATTACAGCAGAAAAGACAGTATCGAAGCGAGCGACAAGAAAAGGAAATTGGCAAGCAATCTTGCACCTCTTCGTACACCTCCCCTCCAAACCCCCGTTTTTGTAAACCTCTGGCTATTCTCCAATCAGAGCTTACTTAGTCTGAGCATAGATGGTAGCTGAACCACTGCTCTGGTAACCCTCCGTAGCCACAATCTGGTAGTAGTGGTTTCCAAGGCGCATGCCAGCCTGGGCCCAGGCGTTGAAGTGGGCTTGCATGTTGACGGAGCCGCCAGTGCGCTTGTTGCGGCGGACAGACCAGTACTGGTCGAAGGTCTGGATACCGTCGATGGAAGGCTGCTGCACGCGAGTGGACTTGAAGAGATCGTAGGTATCACCGTCAGTCTGGACGGATCCCATGCGCTGAGCTCCACTGCTGGGGTTGTAGGTGCCAAAGTTCTCGATGACCTGGGAAGTAATGTTAGGATGATATGCCAGGAGTTTTGGTTGACTAGTGACGTACGTAGTACTCAACGAGAGGGCTGCGAGTCCATCCGTAGACGGCAAGGTAGCCGTTACCCTGAGGGTTGAAGTTACCTCCATAGTTGATGGTTCTGTATGCAGTGTCAGCAAAGTATTTTCGCTGGTGACAACATGAAGGGTTGAATCTTACCGGCCGGTACCAGGGTTCCATCCCTTTCCACCGACAAAGTTGCCAGTGTTTCGCCACTCAACCGAGTACTGGCTGCCCTCTCCCATCTTGTACTGAGCATAGCCACCACCATCAGACCACCAAGAGTAGAAGTAGCCGTTGTGGTAGCCTTCACTGTTACCAGTGACTTGACGGGCCTCAAGAACAGAGGTGGTGTTGCCGTCATCAACCTCATCGAGGAAGTCAAAGGGGCGGGCAACAGCCGCGGTGAATGTCGCAGCAGCGACGAGAAGAGACTTGATGGATACCATGGTGAAGGTTGGCGATGGAAAGTAGTCTTAGAGTGTGGACTATGACCTGGTAGTTGATCGACTTTGGAGCCTGACTAGCGAAGTAACGATCACCAGTGGGCGCGGAAGAGGTCCTTTATATAGAGTTACAGACGAATCCTTTCACCCGATCGTAGATGGTCTGCCAAGACTGTTAATGGTGTATACCAGTATCAACTGCATCAGTTCAAAGTCTTCTTCGGTGCCATACCTCAGAACCGAACCACCTTCCAGGCTAATATCAACAAACCTTGGCCTTGAATTCTGCTCTTGTTCCGTAACCATTTGCTAGATCAAGAGAATACTGTGTCGGTCTGACCAATCGCAATTTCGACTTGTTCTTGGCAGTCTCCGCCCCTCCTTTTCTTCAATATGCATCATCTAATAGCATCCATTTCGTCTCGTCTATCGTATGGGAGCCAAGACGGTAAATCATATCATGACCAACAATAAGCAGATATACCACTAGGCTCACATTTAGATCCGCAGGTCCCGACTCGTGGGTGTCTTGGGAATTTTGGCTAAAGCCAAATGCCTTGATCTTCACCACTTGGCAGACCACCAGCTTATAATGATCAAGTGGGGAGGAAGAGAGAATTGGGAAAGTGGAGAGCGAGTACCGAACTCCGGAATTTTAAATTACCAAAAAGAGAGATACAGCCGCATGCCCAGGACACTCCCAAGACTGAGTAAACATCTTATCACAAGGTCACATATACTTGGCAAAGTGGTACGTTGAAAGGATCCTTCGGGTGTTTTTAATAGGAGGCTCGCTTAGCCTGGACATATCTGTTTCACCGAGCAAGCAGATCATCATACCGAGCTAGGTAAGTGACATTAAACAATGAAACAAAAAAAGTAAGGTTAGATTTAGGATTCTTTGACTATCATTCCATCGACAAAAGCGATCCAGTTACCGATAGTATCAGCCGGATGGCAGATCGTCCCCCGGATTATAATGCAGGATCCATGTTCACCGCATTCTGGCTAAAATCCACTTTGCATTACTGCCAAGACTTGGTGGGAAGACTTGCATGTTTTTGGGCCTTAACCTCGGGTACTCTCCTTATTTTCCGAGTATTTGATCTCCCGTTAACCTTATCGATCAGGCAATTAGGCTAATCGGTTGAAATGATGGGATGGACTATGGTGGTATGGGCATATTGAACCTATGGAGTCTATTGGCCAGTTCCAGAAGGCCATCAGGAACGTATATCGAGCGAATACCTATTGGGTGTAGCCCTTCCCCAGGATTCGCTGGATGTAAGAGCAAGAATCGGCTAAATTCTATTTAACTTTCCTCATGGTGGATGATCCTTAATCACCATGATAAAACTCTAAATCCATTCCTCATGCTATGTAATTAAAGAGATTGTAGCAGCACAAGGTTTAAAACATAGCCATAAGAACCCCAAACATCTCACCCCTGGCCTAACTCTCTCTGAGCTCTGCCAACGATATCGACCAGGGCGGGTCACAAGGCGGGTCCCTTTGTACGATACGGTATCTAGATAAAAGGTTAGTTGATGACATTATCTAGCGAATTATCTATGCACATTCTTCTTTCTTTTCAAGCTTAATTTCACGCGTGACTAGAGATTGACGATAAGCTTCAAGCCTCATGAGAATCTGCTGAGAAAGTTGAAGATTCTGTTGAGAGGCCTGAAGATGTCGCTGAAAAAGTTGAAGACGTTGTTTGACATCTATATAGTTAGCCCCTGACTTTTGATTGTAAGGGTTCTGCTTACTTTGCTCCTTCTTTTCAATCTCAAGCTCAAGGTTGGTAAGGTATTGTTGCTCTTGAAGTCCGAGGGAATGATGCTGTTGACTTTGTTGGGCGATAACTTGAGACTTGACGAAATGCCGTTGGTGAATATGCCTGGCTCCAGCAAGGCTAAGACCTCTGCCGGCTTTGAAGTGCCCAGGAAGGCTTCGGGGTCGTAGTGATAGCATAGTGAAGGATTTGGCTACGATAGTGTCCATAATTTGAAGAAGGCGACTACAGGGGTCGACAATCAAGAACGGGGGATCTTTAGATATCAGAAGGTTGATGAGGGTTATAAAGGCTAATGCTGATAGAGTTTAATAGAGATTTGTTTTATCACGCGTTGAAGAAGCGTGACAGGCTCGTGGAATATCACACGGAAGTCCTCATACCAAATGACAGTTGAGACTTTATCTATGAGGGCACGACGGCGGCACAAACACTCAATGTACAGTATTACGTAGAGTAATGGCACCGGCTATTTTCCATATCAGCGTTCAGCGCGACGCATTATTGCCCAGCTGACCTTCGAAATGAATTTTGGCTTTGGGTATAAACTCAGAGCTCCCGCCAATGGAGTCTTGAACCATATCAGCTGATCATTGCTGATTAAACAAATGACCCGTAAGCCATGTACCACTCAACTATCTCAATTTTGTCCTGAACAGCCTCTGCCCCTCGAAGCGCTCGAGAGCCTTCCAAGAGGATAGGAGGCTCTCACTGTCGCTTATACTGAAGCTGCCGGGCGCATTGGGTCACAGAGACCTGGGTGTCGCGACCTCACAAAGAAGGTTCTCACTTGGATCAGTATCGCACGCAGGCCCCTGACAACTTTGCAACTGGGACAGGCGCTGACTGTCGAGCCTGACGAGTAACATCATTAGCTTAGTTCATTACACCCCTCAAGAATACCTCGACCAGGTAAGATTCAACTGACTTCCTGATTCGCACAGTGACATCGCTCTGGTGTGTTTGGCCTACCTCTCATACAGCCAATTTGCAACCGGCGCTTGCGAAAGTGACAAGGTCTTTGAAGATCGCTTGCGGAGTAACGTGCTGTTGGACTATTGCGCGAAGAACTGGGGCGACCATGTCCGCGATGCTAATGACGAAGAAGTCGATGAAACAGCCCTTGAGTTCTTGGATGATGGATTGAGGATCGCCAACGCAGTCCAAGCTCGCATGGTATCTGTTTGCCATTTTGAAGGTTACAGAGCCAAGATCCCCGTCAAGATCGGTGCAGTCCACATCGTATCTCAATTGCTCGAAGGTGGTCCCGAAGCCGATGTTAAGGACGACTTTGGTAGAACACCGTTATCGTATGCAGCTGAGTACGGGCACCCAGATACGGTCGAGTTACTTATGAAACATGCAAACATCGACACTGATTCAACTGATGAACAAGGCCGCACACCTTTGTCGTGGGCTGCGGGGAGAGGGTATGCCGACGTTTTGAAAATGCTACTGAACTGTTTGGTCGCTGATGTCAACTCCAAAGACACAAATTCCCAGTCCCCGCCATCATGGGCCGCGCGCATGGGATCATCAGACGTAGTGTGGTATCTCATAACGCGAAGGGATACCACCAAAGAGTCGCACGACCAAAGTAGACTCCGTTATCATGGGCCGCTTATAGAGGGCACTCGGAGACCACAAAGGACTACATATGTCGCTGTGATAGTGACTGCAGAGCTTTCGCCTTTTAGAAAATAAGCTTCTGATTTGACAGTATCGCCATCTTTGTCGATACTCGTCGCGCGACCAAAAACAATTTTGGCACCCTTCTCAACCGCCAATTCTGCCATGGTCGTATTGAACTCGGATGGAACGGCCTGTGCTGTATTCTCTGGCGTACCAGCGGACTTGTAGGTATGCACATTCTCAACATGCAGCCAGTCCAAATCAGCCGGGACATTTGGAATCACCATATTCCCACGGGCACCTGTAGAATGATCGGTTTACAGGTCTGAAGCCGAAGCGGACGAGAGCCCTGGGCTGCGGGTCCCCTTCAACCAGCTCCGGGCACCGAGTCTCGCGCTGTGGGTCTTCCGATAGCCCCATTTACTCTCGCCGCCGCGTTGTGCCACAAGGTGGGCAGCGTGGATTTGAAAGCTTAGGAGGACGATACAGCTGGTTTATACTATTGAGAGTCAGTAAATATGCCTTGCCATCAGCTGTTTCCAATTGCGCCCCAATTTACAGACTGTTGCTGTGCCGTCTCTCTTCATCCAGTCTCGATCGAGATCATGCGCCAAGTATCATCTGCGATGTGACTTGATGAGACCCCGAGCTATTCGGCGAGACCCAAAAACGATCATACGCAGTTTGTCAATGATTGGTTGTCCTTGGTATTAGCATTCTGAGACCGCCATAAGCAAGCCGGACGGTCATTGCGGGCGAAGAGCTGAGTATCGACGATCTTTGGATCGTCACACACGGAGCCTCATTCTTCTTGAGTCGGCATCCGAGTTCTTGGAACAGTTTGGGTTAGAGTACGGGCGCGTTCATCGCCTGATCGACTGTATTTCTCGGATTGTTGCCGACATTCACGCTGCCGATCTACATTGAATGACGAGACATTGTTTTGAGCACAGCCAAGTAGCCTATTATGAACTGAGGCTATCATATTTGCTCTCTTTATGAGCAGAAAGTGGAGATCGCTTTAATCAATTCCACTGAGAACAGTGTTCACTTGTTTGGTAAAGACATTTGGTGACATTAACGAAGACTTCTATAGTCAAAGGCCATGGAAAGATTTGAGGTTTAGAACACTGGAAAGTTTTATTGACGTCTTACGCTTCGTGGTTTGGCCCGTCTTGTCACGTCTATTTCGCTTGCTACACGTCTACGTACATTTTGTCAAGCTCTGTCCGAATTTAAGCAAGAAGGTTGTCCACCTGCTCCCTGTTACCAACCGTGATTCTGAGGCAACCAGAACATCCGAGTTGTTTGCTCCGATCGAGAACTAGAATACATTCTCTAGTGGCCAAAGAATCTTTGAGAGCAGTTGCCACAGTATTGTCCGGAACTTCTCCTTGGTCGGCTGGTTTGTTGAGAAATTGGGCCAAGACGAAGTTGGTGTGAAAATCACCGAGGAACTTTCCAAAACCAGGGATCTTGGGTAGCTCTTTTGAGAGGCGAGTTTTCTATTCAACCATCTTCTTTCGGCTGCCTTTCATCGGCGAAATACCCTCGGGCGAGAGGGCGGCAGTTGCTAGAGCTACTCTTGGTGTGGACATGTTTCAAGGCCCACAAACATTGTTCCAAAGGCGTGAAATCTGAGGTTGAGCGTAGCTTACGCAAAGGATACTCTTTTAATAACAACGATACAATAGGAGTTAGGTGGGATATCATTTGTCGCCGCTTTAAGCCGGAGATAGAGTCGAAGGCTTTCTTCCATCGGACACCACGGATTAATACATATTGATGTCCGTGAGCGAACTGACCTCATTGTGTGTGTTACTTGACGTAAGAGCCTCAGTGTTTAAGTGGCACTGGTTAGATAAAACCGTTTGATTGGTTTGAAGATTCCGATACATGATGTCTGTCTCGGAATTGGCATAACGTCATGATTGGGAAGAGAATATCCAGAAGCCAACATTGATACTGAAAATAATTATGGTTACACCAGTTTATGGAGTCACAAAGGAAAAACACTTTATGGACTCGTGATGATGATGTCAAATGAGTATCTGAACTACAGCATAACCATCCCCTTATGCATGCAGATGCTTTTGACGTGTCAGTGGTGCATTGTCTAGTTTGACGCAACCGCAACAGGCCGAGGCCGACAGCTGACAAGTTATCTCTGTTTCACATAGACCAGACTATAGTATTAAATAATGACATAATATTTAGTTCTGGTCCATGATTTAAGCTTCTTACTGGCTGACTTGGCTGCTTATGCGACTACTATGACTCGGTGTTAAGAAGCTAAACTATATCATAACCAGCATATAACCAGCATAATGGGCACAAGTCGATTAAGTCTCATAAAATCAGAACTAACTAGAGCGACATTTAATCGCCAACGCTTTTAATCTAGATTTAAAATGCCTTATTTCGAACAAAGGCCGTGCCACATTGCCAAGGTAGAAATTCGATAAGTCAGCCCTGAATAACTTCTTTGTCAAGGCGGTGAAAACAAGGCAATCGTCAATGCGTTAATTATATGGCTTTAATCCGGGCTAATGTTTGCCCCGAAGCAATAGTAAAGAGGTCAAGAAACAATGAGGCGGAAAGCCGGAAACAGTTGCAGATCAGAACATCCACGATACATCTAGAATTGACCCACCCAACCCCTGTTGTTTTGGAAGTAACCAATCGAAGTTTTCAGAAGAACAACGCGGAATAGAATCGGCTTATAAATAAGAAGTTTCCATGCTAAGTGCCGCATAACGTTATCGAAAATATCTTCAAGGCTGGGTCCGGTTGATATGCCCCAACAAGTAACTCGTCCGGCCGAGACGGACTAACGACTCATGTACCGAGGTAGCAGACCCATATCAAACTTTGGAAGTGGATCTCCATTGCAACATCAACACGATCTTGCTATGGCCTGTTGAGTTTTTATGGTTTGAGGCCTTCAAGGATTAGGTAAGGGTCTGTTCATATAAAATCGGTCTGCCGCCATGTCCGTAACAATGGGCGGATCTCTAAACGTATTGATATCCTCATAAATCTTGTCTAGTTTTTGTTTTTATACTTAATTACCTACCTCAATATGGCACCACCACGATATGGAAGTGAGGTCGTTGACCCTGCACCTCTCCTAGAGCCTCTCGAATATGTCTTCGCCGGACAAAAGGCTCCCAACCGCTTCCTTAAGGCCGCCATGTCTGAGAAGCTTGCCACATGGGACCCTAAGGATATTTCTGCCCGAGGACTTCCTACTCCAGAACTCATTACCCTTTACAAGAACTGGGGTGCTGGAGGCTGGGGTTCTATCTTGACCAGCAACGTTATCATTGACGGCCTTAACATCGAAGCTCCCGGTAACCTTATCATCCCTGGCGACGAGCCCTTCGAGGGACCTCGATTCGATGGTTTCAAGGAGATGGCTACTGAGGCTAAGAAGAATGGTAGCCTTCTGATCGCTCAGGTTTCTCACGCTGGTCGTCAAGTCGAAGAGTGGATTCAACCCAACCCTATCAGCGCATCTGACGTTCAGCTTGTTGGTGGATTTAGTGGAAAGTCTTACGGTGCTCCTCGCGCCGCTACCAAGGAGGATATCGCCAACATTATCAATGGCTTCGCTCACGCTGCCGAATATCTCGAGAAGGCTGGTTTTGATGGTATTGAGCTTCACGGCGCTCACGGTTACCTTCTGGCTCAGTTCCTCTCTCCTCGCACCAACAAGCGCACTGACGAGTACGGTGGTAGCCGTGAGAACCGCATGCGCATTGTTCTTGAAGTCATCGCCGAGATTCGACGTCGCACAAGCCCCAAGTTTATCGTCGGTATCAAGGCCAACTCTATTGAGTACACTCCTGGAGGTGTTGACGTCGAGGATGCCAAGGCTCTCGCCATCGAGCTTGAGAAGGCTACATGTGACTTCATGGAGCTCTCTGGAGGTAATTACGAGAAGTTTGCTTTCGCTCATGAGAAGGAGGAGAACCGCAAGCGTGAGAACTATTTCCTCCCCCAAGCTGAGGAGATTGTCAAGGTTATCGAGAGAAAGATGAAGATCTTCTCCACCGGAGGTTTCAAATCCGTCAAGGCGATGGTTGACTCCCTTGACATCCTCGACGGTGTTGGTATCGGACGAGCCAGTGCCCAAGAGCCTCGATTCCCCGAGACTCTAAAGAAGGTTTCCCTTGTTGGAACTATGGAGCAGCGATTCGATCACGAAGATGTCCTCAAGAGACTTGCCGCTGCGGGTATTCAAATCGGACAGATCGCCAACAACCAGGAACCTGTGGACTTGAGCAAGCAAGAGAATGCCGATAGCCTGTGGAACGATATGATGCAATACTTCCAGAAGGCGGCTACGGATACGGAGCATGCGCTTTATAAGTGGCCTGTTTTGTCACAGGTGGCTTATCCTTATGGCGAGGCGGAGATTTAAAATTAGATATACAGCGATCTGTTATGAGTTAGAATAAAGAAAATAAAATGTTAATACGAATACAAATACTCAATCATTCCAGGGTATATGATGCGAGTGAATGGTATTGAATAGATCTAGGCTTCATCGGGCTGGGCCGCTATGACTTTCTGCAAGTTTCGATCCCTCTTTGCCAAAGACTCAGCAGTCGGACGTCCATATGCTTGTTCCGTCTCTTTCGTGATCTTATCTGTCCAGTCATCACCGCCAGCTGAATCTTGACCAGACTTGGTGGCAGATGTTCCCTTAAGACTAATATCACCCGCGTCATCCCAACATGCTTCCATAGTATCAGCTAGATTATGCAGGAAGGCACCTATGCCTCCAGTACCGCCCGCACTGTTGTATGTCTTGAATGGACCTGCTACAGCCCAACGTGGAGCTATGCTGGCTTCAACGATGGTATCCAAATCTTCAACTGAGAGAACATCGTTAGATACCAGATGGCAGGCTTCTCTGAATAACGCAAATGCTAGGCGGTTTCCAACGAAACCCTGGGTTTCCTTGTTGATTCTGACTGGACGATGACCCGAACCGAGTCCTTTGAAATAATCAATTGCGAACTGAGTTCGCTCTGGAGCCGTATGGGGCGATGGGACTACTTCAATCAGTGGCATTATATGAGGCTTCAGATTAGATTGGATTAGTATGGCAGTCCTGAATTCTGAGAAGAGAACGTACGGGGTTGAAAGGATGAACCACTAGAACTCTAGATTTATCCTCAAGGTCTTCCACCTGTTTCGATGCGCGAATACCAGATGTGGAGCTCCAAAGATGAGCAGTAGACGGCGCATATTTGATGACTTCAGCCCAGTTTGACTTTTTGAAATCAACACTATCGGGGCCTTGCTCTTGAACAATGGTTGCGCCAGAACAGACCTCTTCAATGGAAGAACATATCAAGAGACGACCACCAGAAATGAGATTCTGAACACTGAGGTCGAGTTGACTTTGTTCCTTCTTTGTCGATTCAAGATAGACTGGTAAGAGACTTTCGATATGCTCCTTCAAGTCGCTGCGGACATCATATAGTCTGAGGTTGGCATTTGAATAGCGCAGATGCAATGCGGCAAATGATAAACCAATCGTGCCCAGGCCTATCAGAGCAATTGTTTGTTTCTTTTGCGTATCGGCCATTTTATGAGTCTTGGACTGAGCGATATGGTTGATCTGAATATCGTGATGGCGTGACTTTTGAGCCTGACTACTTGGTGGAGAAGAGGGGAAACTCATCCGAGGTTAAATCGAGACATCACATTGGAGCATAGTCTAGTTTGCTGACATATCATTTCTATTCCTTAAATGTGGTTTATAATTGTCAGATTATAGTATCATGTCTCATTTATATCTTCTTTTTAGAGCGATACGACAATCTTCTTGGCCGAAACACCCTTGGCCAGTGTTTGGATGCCCAACTGGATAGACTCCAAACCCTTTCCAACAACTGCCGCTTCCGGAACAGCCTTGAACTTGCCCTGCTCCAGAGCAGCTGGCACATAATCCCCGAAGACAGCCTTGGCGACAGGTGTGTTGATGATGCTAACTGACAAAATTGTCTTGACTTCAATTCCTTCTGGTGCCTCAGAAGAAGGACCTCGCACGCAGATAAGCTTACGAAGACCATCGGCATGGATGATTGATTGACTAGCGCTGTTCATGGCCTCGTCTTGACCACTGGCATCGAATGCACCTGCGAGCTTCTTTCCGGTGAGAAGAGATGCGATGTCCTTAGTTACTTGGGGAGACTTGTACTCAAAGACATGGTCGGCTCCAAGGCTCTTGACATAGTCGTGGTTTTTGGCTGAAGCAGTGGTGATGACTTCGTAGCCTGCAGCCTTGGCCAGCTGAATAGCTGATCCACCGACACTTGATGCACCGCCCCAAATGAGAACTGTCTCCTCAGTGGGCTCGGGGTTGAGGCTGGGGTACTTCATCTTGAGGGTAACATCACCGAACATAGCCCACGCAGCTGTGGCGAGAGAAAGCGGCAGAACAGCAGCCTGCTCAAAAGAAAGGCTCTCGGGGATCTTTGAAGCGCATTCTGCACGAATGACGGTGTACTCCTGGAACGCGCTGTTTGCGTTATCCTTGCTAGCAAGTGAAGTCGCATATCCGAGAACTCTATCGCCGACCTTGAAGTTGGTGACATCAGGACCAACAGCTTCGACGGTTCCTGCAACATCTTCTCCGAGAATTACAGGGTATTGCGATTCCTGGATAAAGATACCGACGTAAAGATTGGCGACATCAACAGGGTTCATAGCCACAGCTGAGTTTTTGACGAGGATGTGACCTTCGCCTGGTTGAATGAGGGGTGCTTCCTTGACCTCGAGTGGTGACGTCTTTGCGGCCACAAGCCACGCAGCATTGTTAGAAGCCATTTTTGCAGATTTATTTAAAAGTTAGAGAGAATAGAAATTCGGAAAAAGATGTGAAATGAGGTGAGAATGTGAAGCTTTACAGAATCAAAATCTTTGCCACGAGTGACAACTGGTGATGTTGAATATTCTTTGTCATTCGTGACAAACGGGCCGACCCATCCATCACGTCAACTATCATGCGGTTGGCTGGAGATTGTTCCATGATCGGATTAGCGGTGTGCCTACTGTATTCAAAAGGTTATGCCTCGGTATTTATCGTGGCCTGTCTCAGTTCGTCGTAGCTTGAGTGGATACATCAGAGCTTCTTAGTGCAAGGCCTCAGTGTTACCCTATGTTGATCTTTAATAGCGGAAGATTACCGAATAAACATATTATCGAGCTAACCAATGTAGACAGGACAGTTGAGGTAGAACACAGCGTTCTATTTCTTTTTTCCTTAGTTTGAGCTCTCTATACTATATCATCGAGGGATATTCCCAACTTCTTCCCATTTATGTCAATCATGAATTGAAAGACAAGATAGCAAACATCACAAAGGACGTTCGACAAGTTGAAAAATACTCTTGATCAAAATAAGTTCTCTCAAATGTCACATAAATCTGGCCTTATCAATCTTCGAAATCTTCCTACGAGACTGCATGGTGGATAGAAAAAACGACAGCATTTATCGTACGATCCGTCGGCATTATCATCCCTTGCTTGAACCTTCGAACAAACAGGCAGTTTCCAGTTTTAATTCATTTTCTCTGTCTTGTGATAAAGCCTCAAGGGTTTCTGAGAAACTATGCATGTTTAACTAGTATATGAAGAGTGAATTGTTCATATTGCTGAGAAGCTGGAAGGAATTTCAAAATCATGTCAAGGGGTAATTGATCATGGACTGAGGCGTCAATATGTAGTCCTCAACTTCCCTTAGTGGCTTGGAACAAATCGCACAGCCTCAACATCGTATCATTTACACAATCCCTTTCACTTAAACTCCCTTATAATGATTATATTTCAACAATCCCTCAATGAATTCCCATCAGCCCCGCGTTCCTTGCATGTCACTTCTCACTAGCCTCTGCCCTGGAATCAGGGACCAAAGCTTAATCCCACAATATTCAAGGGTCATTCAGCCACAATTCCAATAAAACACCAATATTTTATCCTAGTGGCGTCTAAGAATCCGATTATCTGTGCTGCGTTTGGTATAGTCCAATGTTCCAGGTTAGTCTTTGTTAGTTTTTGGGTGTTGAAACCATCTCAGACATGTTCCAGGGCACTAAGCTATTGTGTAGAGAATGGCGTTTGACATTCTAGACCGTTTTATCATTCGTAAGCTGATGATATGAAGATGGAAAATCTATTTAATCAAGAAGGATTTCCCATGGTTTATTGACTTCTTGGTATCGTCTTCTCGTCGTCTCTTGTGAACTCTCCTTAACGTGCTCTCAGCACCGTTTTCTTTGTACCGATCACGCGGCAGCACCGCTCTGCATTCTTTAAGCTGAAATCCTTCTCTCTCCACCATGTTGTCTCCTTGGGCTTTCACAATATTCACATGTCTCCTCGCTATCGTAACGGCGAAGCAACCTCCCAACTACAACGGCTACACACGAGTATGGTATCAAGGCTTTGAAGGAAAAGCCAACACCTATCCCAGCGAAAATACATGGCGCATCATTGAGACAAAGAAAAACTTCAACAACGAAGTCCAAGAATACGAAAAGGCCCCTGACGTTCTTAGAAAGTCCGGTGACGGTACCCTCCAGTTGATACCTCGACGATCTCAGGGTGGAACATGGACTTCTTCTCGTATTGAAAGCAAGTACACTATCACCCCCAAGCTCGGCAAGATCACCAGAGTGGAAGCGAGTCTCCGTCTTGGTGGAAACTTTGCGAGAAACAAACAAGGTATCTGGCCTGCATTTTGGCTTCTGGGTGATTCTGTCCGTCGTGGTGTTCAATGGCCTGCTTGCGGAGAAATCGACATTATGGAGAATGTCAATGGGCAAAGAATTGGATATGGTGCTGTTCATTGTGATGAAGCACCTGGTGGAATTTGCCATGAGCCTAACGGTATTTCATCCAATGTTCGACTTCCCGATAGTAATTATCACACATGGAGGGTTCAGTTTGACCGAAGAAGCAGCAACCTTCGTGCGCAGTCGATTACTTGGTACATGGATGGCAAAGTCTTTGGCCGTGTGACGGGAGCTCAAGTTGGTGATGTCAAGACATGGAAGAGGCTCTGCCATAGCCCCATGTTCGTCATCTTGAACGTTGCTGTCGGTGGAGATTGGGTAAGTCTTAAACACCTAAAATGGTTTTGAGAAGTTTGCTAACGAGACGATAGCCCGGCTATCCTAATAGAAACACAAAGGATGGACTTGGAAGCCATATGGAAGTTGCCTACGTCGCTCATTATGTTTCGAAATAGTCGAAAGATATCAAAGCTAGAGATTTCATTTGTCATAAGAAATACGAATAATGAACTTTGATCTTGTGCGTTTGTGTCTTCTTTGTTCATCCCATACGCCAATTGAATGGAATGGGTCAGTGCTCGATAAAACTGCGATCGACGACATCACCAGTGCATTCTTCCCGGGGATAAGTTCGCGGCTAGATAAAGCCAAAGATACACATCCGTCAACGTGGCGCTACATTCATTCCCCGACAACACTCAACCTCGGCGTCCCCGGCCCCGAACTGCTCCTCTTCTTCAACTTTCCCCTCTCCGCTCTCGGCGTAGCCTCAGCTGACGACGATCTTCCGTTATTCTTAGCAAATAAGCTTGCCAATCTACTGTGACGTTTCTCCTTCTCATTGTCCGCTACAGGTGGGCTTCCTGTTGTGTTACCCATGTTGAACGGTGGGTCATCGTATTGGGCATCGGGAATGGGCGGTGCCGCCGGTGCATCGAAGCCTTCTGGTCTTGAAAGGCGATACTCATTCGGGTGGTAGAATGTGCGGTTATCAATCTCGTAGCGGCCTGCGTCAATAGCTGCTTGGTTCTTCTCTGACTGAGTTCCGCCAACGTATTTATCAACGGTCGAGTTTAATGTTCCACGAAGAGTTTCGCCGGCTCCCTGCAAGTAATTAATGATCAGCATCAATTCAATTGCGGGGTGGAATTTAGTGGCACTTACATGGATCCCAGCAGCAGCGGATTTGAGATTTGCAATCGTCGATTTATTCGCCGGTCGGGAATAATTAACAGGGCCGGGTCTATTCTCCGATGGCGGGGGTGGAAAAGCGCCTTGGCCAATTTGTAAAGATGCTGGAACAAATTCCCCAGATCGTCTGGAGTTTCGCTCGGGAATTGCAGGTGAAGCGTTGTCTGAGGTTGAAGCCACTGAAGGAATTGGTTCGCGGGGTGGAATTAGGCGTCGGCCTGGAGTCTCTAAACTCTTGCGACGACCTGTCGGGGTAATTGGGGATGGTTCTACAGGTGTTGGTGTTATGGGCTGTACTGGCTGTGGTGGCTGCAGTTGCTGCGGGGGAGATGGTGTGACGTTTTCTTCGTTAGCGACAGTGGGTAATTCCATCACAGGACGAGGTTCTTCGATTGTTTGAGTTGTGCCATTGGAGTTTGTGACAGTTGTAGTAGTTGTCGTTGTCGTCGTAGTAGTTGTTATCGTTTGTCCAGTATTGGGATTGGTGATCGTCTCTCTCTTGATAGTAGGGCTGGTGTAAGAGTCGGGCCCTGAATTGGGGTTTGAGATGGGATTGGAATTGAGGTTCGGGGTTGGTGTCGCAGTATCTGGTGTCTTCCCTGGACTCAATCCGCTGTTACGGTTTGTGTTGTTGGCATCGATCTCTGTTGTGAGTGAGTTATTGGGTTCACTACTCCCATAGGTCGAGTCTCCCGAAGTCTCTGCTGCTTCGGGTGGTGATTGAAGTTCTTCACTTTTGTGCTTTTCTTTGTCTTTCTCCTTATCCTTGTCTTTTGAGGAACTAAAGATCTTCCATTTCGATCGCTTCTCTTTGTCCTTGCTAGAGCCTGGATCATCGAGTATCGACATGTTGAACGTTGAACAAGATGTAGTATAGTGAACAATTGATCGAGTTTTAAAACGGAATTGGATTATAAACGGCTTGATAACAAACGGTTGAAGAAATGGCAATCAGGCTTTTCCTGAAGGATGCAGGACGTTGCAAGATGACGGCTGCGATGAGGTCATTAAACCTGGTCGCCAACTTGGAACCATCAGCCACTGCAGATCAGGTCTGGGGAGCTGCACTAACGCGCAATGACTATTCCATGACTTGATTATACATGAATCAGCTCAAAGACCCTGTGGCGTGAGCTTCATTTGTGGTCAACACAGCCACCCCATCTCATCTTCTGGTGACGAGCATTTCGCAAGTGGCGGCACAGTTTGGAGTAAGGCAATAACATTTCATCTCAACTTTTTAGTGGACGTCTGTTAAAGTTATATCTCATCCCTTCCAAGAAGTCATCATCTGATATCGAAACCAGTTTTGTCCAAAGGCCACGCATGTACCTTGAAATGATTGGGCAATTACGACAGCCGATACCAGATCTCGAAACTCAAAGGCCAATCGGCCACAGATGTTAAGCACATTATTCGTATTTGGCCTTCGTAAACGTCTGGCTATGCCGAGCTTGTCACCCTAAAGATCTCGCGTCAGAGTTACCCTGCATGCGACAAGCTGACAGAACTTGACAACTGACACTCGATCTTGCCAGCGATAATTCTGGCCCGCATGGCGTGCTCTACCGTACATTGACTAGCCTTCAACTTGTTCTCTATGTCTCATCTACGTTTTACCTATGTATCATGAAGCTGTTTCCATTTTAGTATAAAGCGGCCAAGTCCATCGGCTTGTAGTTAGACTCGACACCCGAAATCACCGTCTTCACGTAGCCACTCAGCAATTATCCACGCAACAGTCAATGCACATTAATTTGAACTGGTGCTGGGCATAGTCGGGCTTCATAATTGTTGAAGCATTGTGATTCCGAGCTGCATTCCGATTGGCTGTGCTAGACGCGAGTTCGAAAACGCGCTGGCCGAGTCCGCGTCTTGATAGCTGCCAAGTTTGCAACCTATGATCTCTCTTGCATCAGACTCTGGATCATTCACACCTGTTGACAGGTGCCAGTAGAGTGAAGGATACCATTCTATAGGCTGTTGTGTGGGGTGGAGCTTTTTGTGCATAATAGCGAGCGAGTTCTATTCAGGCACTCCACTACAGTGAGCTCAGCGGAACATGCAGTATATGAACTCCAGTAAGAAAGGCTTTGTTTGTTCAGAAGCTAGAAATGATTATATTATAAGTAATAGATACTATAAGACATGGCTCTATTCCTGCGAAACTAGTGTATCCCCCAAAATTGAACAGTGTACAAAGACGAGCTGATATGTTCAAACCCCCTTTCCCCAAACTAAAGGCAGAGGCCTATTGTGATCTTTGTTCATACTGAAGTCCAATGCCATAAACAAGTGAATCTGCTGAGCAGTGACAGTAGCTAGTGTCCGAGCTCGTCGAACTCGCTGCACCGCGCTCCTCCTTTCGAGCAAACATCTTGAACGCCTGGGCAACCAGTGCCGTCCCCGCGGCTTGAACAATGCTGCCACTGCCAGACCGGACCGCGAATAACTGTGAGTGTCAAAATGAACTGTGAATTTCTTCGAATTTCTTGAGTATTTAATCCCACTCCAGTCCCAGAGTCCTGACCCTTTTCCTTCCCTCACCACAACAACCTCCCAACTCAGGATTATTCCTTCTTCCACAATAAGAACTACTTTGACAACTAAATATCATCTTCTCTTCAGAGAACCTACCTTACAATACACATCACTACTACATCTTTGTACATCCTCCTTTCGGACATGATGTCTGCTCTTTTGACCAAGGATTGGGCTCCCGCCAACCGCACTATCATCGACATCGGCGGTTCTAAGCTCAACATGACCTTCGATTCTCAGTTGCCCGACGCCTTCAAGGGTGAAGGTTACTTCCCCAAGGAAGTCGCCTACACCGTTGGCATGGATCAGTGGTGCAACATCGCCGACTCCTCTTACCAGACCACTCATGAGCTGGCCATTATCGAGGCTACTGCTTCCAAGATCGTCTCCGACATGCCCGCCACCGGTGGCCTCATCGTCGACTTGGGTGCTGCTAACTCTCAGAAGTTCGCTCCCTATGTCAAGGCTTTTATCCAGCAGGGTAAGCCTTGCATCTATGTCGCTCTCGACATCTGCCGCTCTTCTCTGGTTGAGCACGTCAACAAGGCTGCGGCCGAGTTCCCTTCTGTCCTCTGTGTTGGACTCTGGGGTAACTTCATCCAGGGCGACAACTACTTCTCTGCCCTCCCCAACCCCCGAATCTTTCTGTCTCTCGGATCTATCTTCTACAATGCCCCTGACGGCATGTGTGTCGATCGCTGCCTCGAGTTTGTCAAGCACCTTTCCGGTTCTACCTTCTCAAAGCTCATTGTCGGCCAAGATGGTCCCTCTGGAAGCGAGGCTTCCTCTACCCACGCTGCGTACCAGACCAAGGAGTACGATGCTTTCTTTACTACCTACCTTGAAGGCATTCAGAAGCACGCAGGCATTGTTGCCAACGCCAAGACTGCTTGGACCTACGAGTCCAAGCTTGATCGATCCATGCACTACTTCAAGGTCGTCGCTCAGCAGGACATGACTTGCACCCGCTACAACAACTTCATTGTGAAGAAGGGCACTGTGTATACCATGTTCCCCTCTTGGAAGCGTGGTGAAGACGAGATCCACGGCATCACCAAGGGTCAGGGTCTTCGCATTTCCACCCTCGGAAAGGCTCCCAACTCTGGCATGCGCCAGTACTTGATTCAGCCCAACTAAGCTGATATGACACAAACCTTTTCTTTCTTGCTGCATTTCTTATTATTTGGAGTTTCGGATAAACAAAAGATAAACAAGGACCGCTCGCGCGGACAAGAACGATAGGATTAGAGATCTTTTGTTTTTGACTTCCGCACCCGGCATGGCCATCGAGTGCAAGGATGGATGACAGGACTAGATAGTTTGGACGCAAGTCCCCGCTGAATTGATAACGAATATTCAGTCAGCCTACTTCTCAACTTTCGAATGTGACGTGAGTAAATATGATGGCCTCGAGATAAAAGAGAAAGACTCGAAGACATGAAGCTATACCTAAGATTTCGCGGGCTGACAAGGTATCTGAACGTTGAGAAGTGATCTTCGACGATAAGCCGAGCACCGCCTGAATATTTGGTCTTAAATCAAACAATGCTTACAAGGTTTTAAGCCTTTATGAATCTAAATTAACCCGTTGTCCTGGTCTTTTGAAAATCTGCCACCTGGAGATACTGAAGTCGTTCTTGATTAGTCAAACTCAATTATATGGTTTTCGCCCTCTCCACAATTTCGAGCACGCGACTATATTGACTTGAACGTTAGTTCTTCGCTACAAAAGTTGAAAACTCCTCTTTTACTTTAGAGCTAACTTTCCATGTCTCTTCGTCGACTCTTACCTACCCGGAATCCTCTATTTACAGTGAGTGTCGTCTCGAGATTACGTAAACAAATTAGCGGGGGTAAAACAGGGCGACTTGTTCATCACCAACTTGATTCCTTCACATCAACAACAACTTTGAAAAGTAAACGATCATGTCAAAACGAAACCTCCTTCTTTGCTTCGACGCGTTCGGAACTCTGATCAGACCAGCTCGACCAATTGCACAGCAATATTCAGATGTTGCCAAGCAATGCGGTTTCGCTGGTTTCAACGATGATGAGCTACAAGCTTCTTTCAAATCAGCCTTCAAAAAAGAGTCTAAGGAGAATCCCAACTATGGAAAAGCAACTGGTCTAGGAGCCACAAAATGGTGGACAAATGTTAGTGTTATGTTATACAACTAAACGTATTTGATGATACTTATTTTACTCAGGTTATCAACAACACCTTCACGCCTTTATCAAAAGACGGAAAGCCTCTACCCAAAGACTTGGCTCCCAAGCTTTTACATCGCTTCGCTTCAAAAGAGGGCTACGAAACAGAAAGAGGTCTCATTCAGGCGTTGAAGGAACTGAAACAAAATCCTTCTCGGCATTATGATGATATTGTCGTTGGTGTCATCACAAACTCAGATGATCGCATTCCCAGCATTCTCTCATCCCTGGGTCTTGGCGTAAGCCCGTTACGATATGGGACTGAGTCAAAGTCAGACTTTAGTCTTTACAGAAGCCGTATATTTGACATCGACTTTCACTGCATGTCATATGATGTAGGAGTCGAGAAACCAGACAAAGCCATTTTCAAGGCTGCAGACCTTATGTTCGCCAAAGCATACGGCCTCCGCCGCAAGAAAACAGTGGAAGAAGTTCAAGAGGAGGTGAATAGTTGGCAAAAGGTTTATGTCGGTGATGATTACGCCAAAGATGTCGTTGGAGCAACCGAAGCGGGCTGGAATCCAGTGTTTCTTGATCCAATGGATAAGTCTCCAAACGTTACTGATCTGAGGCACTGGAGATCGTTTCCGCACCAAAAGACGGAGGGCAAGGTCTGTAAGATCGAAGATCACCCCAATGAGACCTTGGACAGTGTGTTCATCGATCATGACGTTGCGACCGTTCATTCGATTCGAAATTTGCTTTCGTGGATTATGACTCCGCATTAGAGTTGGGCAATACCATCAAAGACATCGAGTGTATCGAAGCAGGTTTCTGCAAGGTCATATATGATCTGACTATATCTTGGGGATGGTCGAATACACCGAAACTCTTTTATTGGCAATTCTGCGTTTATTGGTGTGCTTAAGCGCTCCTATCTTCTCAATCGGGTCTTGGGCGATGATTCATACTGTATCATCCCAAAAAGACCACGACCTGCTTACACATAATTAGTGGATCACGAACAACGTGTCGCTAATTTTGTACTTATACTCTTTTATTTCCGCTTCAACTTTCAACTGTTCAAAATTCCGAGCACAACGATATTTGTATACCCAACGCGAAAACTCAGATATGGTCGCCATGGATGTATCAGTAGTCGAGTCACGGCGAATCGTCACACCATCTGACAACGAACACGCCATTCCTTTATCTCTTCTCGACAGCACAGCCGCAAATTTCTTCAGTACAACCGCCATATGGTTCTTTCAGAAACCGGCTCGCCATAACCTCGACTTATCCCGCCATATGCGCGAATCGCTTACTCAAACTCTCCAATCTTACCCACATTTCAGCGGCCATCTCAAAGCGGTAGAATCCACAGACGGTACTGTCCCGCCTGAAGTCAAACCATTCCCCCCTCACGCACGACGCTTTGGAAGGTTCTACATCCATTATGGAACTGAAGACGACCCAGGCGTGGAGTATGTATACGCCAAAAGCTCTGCTACGCTGGAGGCTTTATATCCCTCAGATCGAATTTCCAAACAACCATCTTGGCACTGCGATTCGAGCATCTTCCAAGAGTTCATAGCTTCGGTTCCGATAGTCCATCCGTTGAAAGACCGCGTGTATGATGAGAGCGGAAGACCGTACCCTGTTCTGGCTGTCCAAGTCACTGAACTATCTTGTGGTGGCTTTGTCTTAGCACTCAAGGCAGCGCATCCTCTCGCGGATGCCACGACTCTTATAGCCTTTCTCAAACATTGGGCACAACTCAGCAGCTCCAGCCCCGATGTAAAACCCTGCCATTATTCGGCGCCGCCGTTTTCTCCAGATATCCTCGACAACGCAGCTGCTGGGGACATCAACTCGGACAAGCCAGATTACGATATTATGCAACAGGCAATGTCTTTACCAATGCATAGATTTGACTGGTGGCTTCCAGAGTCAAGCCCTCCTTGGCCGTTCAAGATTCCACCGCCTTTCGACAAACAGAATCTGGAGCCAGTTGGGAAACCGATGCCGTGGGCTGAGTGGGACGTTACTTCTCCTGTTTCGAATTACGTTATTCATCTGAGCCAAAAGCAAATGTTATCGCTCTGGACCAAAGCCAATGAAGGTTCCTCGCAGAAGCTCAGTCAACATGATGCAGTTCTTGCTCACATTTGGTCCTGCATAACCCGTGCTCGCGGTCTCGAAAACGATACCGATTTGGTCCATTGCGATCTTGTCTACGGAGTCCGACCAACCTTCAACCTGGGTGATGGGTTCATTGGTTCACCCACTATGATGATGAACATCGAACTGCCAGCCTCTGAAGTTACCGACCCTTCAAATTCAACCAAGGTGGCAACTCAAGTCCGCAACACTCTCAAAGAAATTGCGGATCCTAGCAACATGGCCGCTCATCTCCACAGCATCGCTTACGAGAAGTCTCCTCAACGGATATGGCAAGCCTTTTTAGGCCGACGGCACGTTTTAGTTACGACTTGGGCTCGTGCAGGGATTTATGATATTGATTTTGGGTTTGGATCCACCTGCATTTATGCTGAGGGTATAGTGCCGGAGATGAATGGAATTATTTTGATTAAAGAAGCGCCTGGTCCGCCTACGAAATATTGGACTGATAACGGTGTTGATATTTCTATTCGTATTACGACAGAGTCTATGGAACGGCTTATCAAAGATTCACTGCTGTATCCTGTCGTTGTTGAAACCCAGAACGAATCGGCGAGCAGATAGACAAAAGTCACAAGTTTATCAAGAATAAGATCGAGATCTATTACCTAGTAAATCTAAGCAGACAAAATCAAATCTAACTCTACCGTCAACGGATCACAAGACCGAAATCTAGAAAGCCTGGGTCAGTTTCCTGAAACTGTCAGCATAATACTCTGTCGTTCGTATGATCTTTACTTACCATTGTTGCCCAGAATCCAACCACTGTGTTGGCCCCAGCAGTAGAAAGTTTCCATTCAACCCCGTCATAGCTATCGACATCTAAACTACCGGTAAATGTTGCAATTCGGTCACGGTTGGTTTTCAACTTTCCAAAGGTCAGCATCCTCCCCTATCGAATTAGACACCAAACTACTCACGAGGAATCCCACAAACTGTCCGTCAAGCCAACAGGTTCTCAAAAGTGTGATCCTTTCTCCCCCCACACCATCAATAACAAATGTCTTTTCTTGCTCGTAGTAAATGCCATAGTCTTTACTATATCGTTCATCCGGTCGTTGAAATCCAAGCCCAGCGTCTTGTGTACTCGTTGAGTTCATCGTAATAGACTCTATTTTGAGCATATCCTTTTCATGAATGCGATGGCGAACTGTAATACTTGTGAGCGTTTCAGGGTTTCCACCCCCAAAGAGCTCGAAGCATAGCGGTAGGTCTTGATCATTTGATGAATCTGGTCTGTTGTTCTCGATCAAGGCGAAATGACTTCCTGGAAAGGTGAGGTCAGGACTTGGTATATCAGGATACCATAAAACTGGCACTTCTTTCCGTGAAAACGCCGAGGTTTGTGTGCACGATGAACCATCGCTTATAGACAAAGCCACTAGCTTCGTAGCCTGGTTTCTGAGGTTAGTTGATGATACGCACCGAACTCGTTTTCACTCACATCAAATCCAGCTTTCAGACAACTAACCACGGGAACCTCGAAGGCAAAAGAAATCCTTCTCTTTGGTATATCTTTGTACTCCCCAGCCCAATCTGATTCAAAACCAGTGTCAGATACCAGTCGTAGTCCTCTCACTCCACGTTGATCGAGAGCAACATCAAGGCCTGCGATCCGAGTATTTTCTTCCCCTTCAGTGAGAAGGAATTCCGTGGCCAGATGATGAAATCCCAGCAGGCAATCTTGCCCGTTTTGGTTCCGAAACCTTAATCCTGATATATAGTGGTGCCCAAAGACTTCGACCGTGGAAGCATAAATGGCGAGTATACTAGTGGGTAATTCCATTACACGGTCGTAGATAACTCTCGTTCCCCTAGAGTAGATTGAACCTGGAGGGTTCAGTGCCCTACTCGCAGTCATCCAACTCTTTCCATCCTGTGGTGCGTTTGGCTCGTAGATGGATTTGACTGGGTTTCCATGGCATGTAGTGTGGCGCATATCCTCGAGTATCTGATGCATTGGAAAGCACAGATCCCAAATGTGCCTCCTCAAGTGCAGTGAGTATCGAACCATGCCATTGGACTTGGAGGCATTGATCGCTCGGCATATCGATTCCCAGTTCCCTCCTGTATGATCACGAGCTTCAAAAATGTAATCAAATTCCCGCCCCAGTCGAAAACGTCTCCGCCAGAAGCGACTAGGTAGCTCAAGATTTGCAAAGGCTCGCGATGCCTGTTTCAGAACAGTGAGTTGTAGAAGGGTTAGGTGATCAGCGAATGCCAAAAGGATGTCTGTGGGCAAGCTTAAGAAAGGATCCGTAGCCGGGTCGAGAATTGGATGCAGCTTTGGCAACGGCTTGATAGTCCCACTTTCATTTCGAAGGGATTCAGATGTGTGGCGATCAAAGATTTGAAGTAGCTCGACAATGCTGTAAGGATTGACGTCCATGCCGACAACAACTGGTGACGAAGTCAAGTAGTTCTCTTCTCCTGGTGCAACGGTAAGATCGTGTCTTGCTCTTCCTCCATATCCATGTCCCCAATTCAACATGCCACGTTGCTTGGGGACTGAGCGACAGAGATTCAATATAGATTTGAGATCGTCTTGTCCGATAGGCCCAAAAATATTCAATATCTTCCAACAAGCGGAATGGAAAGGATAGCCCCAAGCATCCGGTGTAATATCAGAGATAAATGGGTACTGAGATGGATTGTCAAAGTCATAAGGCATGAGATTTACGCGAATGACTTTCTTGCTTTGCAATCTATCATCCGATGGATCAACCGTTATGATATCGGAACGGCCTCGCCTGCGCCCAGAAGTTGAGAGGTATGCCTTTGCATCAGCATCCGGGTCGATAGCATAAACTTAAATCATTAGTCAAGGTATTCGTTTAGTGGTGAGTATTTGACCGACCGGTGTGGAATTGACACATCCAAAGCGGTGTTTCGAATTCGCCAAGAATGGCAATTCCGCAAAGACAGCAGCGCGCATGGGAGATGGTGCCTTCGAGGGCATGATCTGGCTCCTCCATTTGGGCGGCTAAAACTTTGCTTAAAAGTGCCTAGACGCAAGATGGAAGTTGTAAAGAAATAGTTCAACATCTGACGCAGCCACCACCAGCTGGCTGTTGTTTGATGTTCAAGTTAGTAATCTGACATGATTGTGTGGAACCCCCGCAGTTGTGTTGTGCTGTGCTGTGCTGTGCTGTATGAGGTAGAATAGCCGCGCGCATTCTCAAAATGGGAAATGCCCCCTCGCTTCTCTTGATCTCTGTGAAACAATCTATCAAATGATTGATTTGGAGAGGAACATATTTCTTCAAAGTACCCAAATTGAATCAATATTGAATGTCAAAAATAGGAAAGGCCCATGACATCTGACATCAGCGGTCATTCTAACATCTCGTATTGAAATAATATTAATCTGTCTTACTCTTATTTCTCATTTGCTACTCACCAGTCGAGAGGTGCTATATCAAGCCATCATCGACTTGGGGTATGATGTCTCGGTTCGCTATCAGTTCTATCGACCCGTGGTTGGTTACTCTACTGCACCACGTCAGCTTATGTCTCATCAGCCTTCATTCCAACGCTCAAGATGTCTTATCACCCCAAATCTCGTAATGAAATTATTTCTCTCTTCAACGCCGTACCATAGATCATGGCCATGCCTCCAGTGGTTCCAGTGGTCGGGCCAGAAGGCTATTTCGTGTTGTCCTCCGATCTTCCAGGCGACAACCATCTCCGCAACCCGATATGTGTCGAAGCGAGTCTTTGCCGCCTGTGTCGATTTCCAATAGACAGGGAGAAGGAAAAAATTGTCACTCGTAAGTTCAAAGTATGAGCGATCTAAGATTGAGCTTGGCTAACAACGGATAGTGGCGCCTGGTAATCATGTATCCTCCGCCTTCGTTATATACTACGAGAAATACTATGCGCCACTTTATATCGACAAATCTCTGAACATGTCCTTTCGCCATTGCGTCTATCCTTACTGTACCCATAACAGAGGTCTCGCCATCGCCTTCCACGCCGACTGTGCTGGTATGGCTGATCGCTTCGGAAAACCTCTTCATGAATATCGCCCCATTACCGAGCAGTCTTATCGCCATGTTCCATTGAATCATACAAGGCGGAGGGAACTGGTCCGCAACTTGATAGAGCATGCGCTGGGAAAAGCATATGGCAAATTATCACCAGAGCTTTGGCGCATCGTATCTGATGATGATGAGCTGATCAAGCTTTACTCTATAGCAGAGATATCACACAATCACCGCAATACCAGGTGGTCTGTTGATCCGTCAGCTCTAATATCATGCACATACGTCAGCCTCGATGGTGTAGAGTATGTGCACTCAGTTTCCAACTCTCTCCGCGTTGAGCGTCAACTATCTCAGGGAATGGTGTTAAAAGTAGCTAAATGCTTTTACATATCAAGTGATCACTTGGGAATCAGACAAGTCACTATGGACCTGGATAAAATCAAACCAGACGATGTGTATCCAACCTATTGGCAAAC
The DNA here is from genome assembly GCA_012977745.1 of Fusarium anguioides. Lineage (NCBI taxonomy): Eukaryota > Fungi > Ascomycota > Sordariomycetes > Hypocreales > Nectriaceae > Fusarium > Fusarium anguioides. The sequence continues at coordinate 60,851 of JAALXK010000012.1, forward strand.
ATTCCCCAATAAAAACGAATCAATTTCATTCATTGGTGATGTGAGTACCGAATTCCGATTCAGAAGTGGCGTGTTGACTCTAAGGCTTTGCAGGGTCTCAAGTTTCGACGAATTCTGAGCGAATCCGTATATCCTCGAGTTCTCTGGCCTTACCCGATGGAACCGGCTGAGCTCGACACTATGGCATTCTACTACGCCGGTTGGGGTGAAGGGGAGCTTGAAGCGAGGATGAGAACACTGACCTTCAATGAGCCTGGAACAAAGGGTTATTTCGTCTGTTGGTCTGGGGACGAAATGGTCTCAGTTCATGTTCACCGACACAACCAAGAACATGGCACGAATAATTCATCATGGGTTGAAGAACAATCCGAGTACGAGAGTCGAAAGCACCTTAAGTGGACGTACTATCCCATCAAAGAGGGAGAATTTATTCAACAAGTTTGGCTAAGAGGGGCCGATAAATATGACACTTCCAAGCCTCTCCCCTCCCAAGGCGAAGGTGGTTTACGATATCATTTGTCGACGCCGTGGGGCTTGCAGAAGTACAAGAGACCTAGTGATATAGCATTTGGAGTAAAGGCCCTCTCTCAACTTTCAACATCAAGACTTCCAGCTAACAATATTCAAGTTCGTCACCAGTGAAGGTCGGACGATTGTGGCCGGAAGCTTTCCAGGCCATCATGGGCAACCTACACCATACTTTAGAAATCGCCACTGGCATCTGATAGCGAACACCACCACGAACACTCCGTTGCAAACTTTCTTCTCTCCTTCAGCGCATGGGATTCCTCTCCTTTCTGCACCTTCGTTGCCAAAGACCAGTTTGGAGCTTCCTCCGCCGACACAAACGCCACTTGGATCTATGCCACGATTCAACCCGATCCATACTTTGCACTACTCATCAGCTTCTCTGGAGAACATCATAGAGGTATATGTCTCCAAAAGTAGAAGTGAAAAAGACACCGGAGTAATTCGGCATTTTGACTTGGAAAATAGTAGCATGGACGAAACGGCGTACAATAAAGTCACGGGGCTACTCTTTCGATACGCAGATGGCAGTGAAGCAAGCCTCGGTTGTTTCCGATTTGACTGGTGTGAGCCGGTACTTTCGACGAAAGGCTCAAAGGGGTTGTTTATCGGAACAAGGCCTGGAAAGATAATGCAAATACCACCTCACGTGGCAGTTGTTGGCGTGAAAGCTTCAGAGAATGAAGATGAATGGACATGGATAGAGTTACCTTGGACTGGAATTGTAGAGTGGTGGTTCAACCCTGACACTCTTGATACTAGTATTACACATATTTCATAGATGAATAAAATCCATAACATCGGAGTTACTTGAAAGTCCAGAAGGAAAGATTTACTGGGCCGGATAAGTTGTAAATGTCCGGCTGACATAAGGCAATATACCCGATTTTACTTAGACGAATCCTTCTGCTTACTCCGCCCCCCGTGTTCATAAGTCCAACAACTTCGCTTTATTTTCCCCTCTTACCCATCCCTATATCTTACAAAAGTAAAGCAATTTGACTCAAAAGATCATGTCTCAAGCAAACATTCACAGCTTTTACCGCATCTGGTTTACCTGGGTGGATCCCATCGTTCTTATCCCATCCGTCTACGCCCTCATATTCACCCCCGAATTCATGCTCGAAGGCTTGATTCCACTAGATATGTCGCCGTACAATCCAGATCAAGCATTTCTCTTCCACCAACTCGCTGCTTTATTCGTATTTGTTGCTATCATGCTTGGAGTTCTTCTCCGCGTAAGCTCGGATATCAAAGTTTGGAGGACCGTCATTGGTGGTGTACTGCTCATCGACATTGCAATTCTGTTCAGTTTAAATGTCAGCATGAAGCAACAGGGACGGTCGGAGTTGGCAATGTTCAGATGGCAGGATTGGAGTAACTATGCTGTCACCGGATGGGTTGCTGCTGTGAGAGTTGCGTTCTTGGCTGGGGTTGGGGTTGAAAGTGAGACTGTGAATAAGGGAAAAGTTGCCTAAGGGCTGTTCACTGGCCATTGGTCACTCGGTGGCTTTTATCCAACATATGTACACTTGGTCTGGGTGACTTTTCTGTTGTCTTCATTGGGTCTGTACATGCTGTACCTTCAGCAGTGATACACATGCACAATTCACTGTTCCCTTCGCCGGTCTGTTCTCTCCTTGTCACTTAATTAGAGAGATCACCTTGATCCATAAAGATCACTTAACAGGATTGAACAAAACGATGACGGAAACACTTCACGGACATTACCTTAAGAATTGCCATATATAACCAACCCTTCGTCTCTCATGCCATATCATTTTCTTCTTCTCACCAACGTCAAGAACATCGAGCTTTCTCATCCAATCTGTGACCGCTTCGCAGCACTAACATCAACACCAGACACATTACAGCTACATCATCCACCAGCAGTAGTCACACTAGCACTTACTTTTCCACCCTCATCTCTCAACCGCAACCATGGATTTTGATGAAGCCAAGGGTGAGCGCGCTCCCCAGCGCCCCCAGAAGTACGAGCACAAGATTAATCCTTGTCTCCTTTTTAACCTCGGGCGCCTTCGCGATGGTCTTGAGCAAGCCTACGGTCGCAACAAGTTTACCGTAGTCGGTGATATTATGCAGTTCACTGTCACCGTCCCTCTTCCCCAGCCGGGGAACCTTGTTCTGTACCTCCAGAATGAGGGCTTTCTTCGCCGCGAACCTCTTGCAAACCTCCGCCCGATTGTCAAGAACGAGATTCAGGAGAATGGCTGGTACCAGATCCAGCCGTATGATCGAGATGATCACTACTACGAGTATTAAGCTCTGTTAGGTGAGTCTTTGTGTCATCTTGATCGATCTCAGATCGGTGGGGATATTTAAAAGAGGGAAAATGAGAAAAAGAACTAGTAAGTCATTCAACATGGTAAGTCTCGCCTTTGGCTAGATGCAAGATCTTGAGAAGGGGGGGTTGAGATTTGTAAAGAAATCTGCAGATAGAGCAGTTTCCGAAATAAAGTAATCCGGAGCAAAGATCTCAAGATAGTTGACTGCCATGACTGGTGAGAGGCAGAGTATAATTGACAAGACATTATGCTCAATTTTTATTTTCAAGCCCGATGTGATATGTTGTGAGAAGATTTTCTCAATACTCAAAAGCTTGCTAATTTCATGCGAACAACAAACTTAAGAGTTGGTAGAAGGGAATTTGAAGAATGAAGCTTTTGTCGTCGAAACAGCAGCAAAAAATGAGTGGCTGTCTATATAAACGCACAAATTTGCATTTCGTGTATCGTCTGGTCCTATAGTTTAGTGGTAATGACGTCGGATTTTGATACCATCAGAATGCCTTCCGAAGACCCCGGTTCGAACCCGGGTAGGACCTCACTTTTTGCCTCATGTCATCCTTTTGACTCTCGAGGCATGGTTGGCTTGATAACGGGGTGTTTTCAGGCCTCTGACACCAACGGTCCTATAGTCTAGTGGTCATGACGTTGGATTTTGATCACCTCAAAGTCTTCCAAAGACCCCGGTTCGAACCCGGGTAGGACCTCATTTTTGGACCACGTCCGGCTAAGACATGTTCAACCTTGAACTTTTTGTGGCGGATATTGACATATTATCAATTGGCCTATCATGCTTGTCCTTTCTTTAATCGTTTTTCAAGTCATTTGGTTCCACTTAATATGTTAAGCGAAGTCTGTTGTCATGTAGCCAAGCTGCTCAATCTACGGTTCTTTGAACTGGACAACCAATGCGGAAACGACAGGGCATCACGATGTGAGTTAGAGTTAAAAGATAAATAGACCTTTACTGGTAGCTGGAGGCCTCAGCCATAATATCATTAAAAGTTACGTATTGCTATTGACTATTATACTCTAAATATGCAAAGTTGCACAAGTCTACACGGTAGCACTTAGAAGGGAACGGGGACGTTGCGCTCAAGGTAGCCAAGCCACTTGGGCAGACGACGCTTCGACGGGGCGTCAGTACATCGCTGAAGATCCTCAATGGCACTAGCCCACTTGACGAGCTCAGATTCAGCCCAAGCAGTCTGCATGATAGCGAGACCAAAAGGCATGCCAGAGTCCTTGGCGTAGCCACCAGGGATGGTGATGACGGGGTAACCAGCCTGAGCAGCAATCTGAGGGGCCTGGGCGACTTGAGGAGGAACGAGGAGACCGGAGAGCTTCTTGCCCTTGTGGGTGAGAGCGTCGTTGATACCCTTGCGACAGGAGGTCTGGCAGAATTCGAGGGCTTGCCAGTAAGTCTCGTCTCGAACACCCTTGGTCTTGAGAGAGGCGAGGAAACCATCTTGGCCGGAGGCGAAAGCGGGAATACCCTTGCCATCCTTGTAGGGGTAGCCACCCTCAACACCATCGTACTGCTTGTTGAACCTGGTGATTGTTAGTTATGCTCGATAGGATGGAGTGAGGAGATACTGACTCGACGATGTCCTTCAGGTTGCGGACCTTAGTGTTGCTGACCTCGCTGAGGTAGGTCTCAATGTTGCGATAGAAGTCGACCTTGATGTAGGTATACTCAGACTCATTGGGGAAGCCTCGAGCAGTACCGTAATCCCAGTTCCATCCAGTAGGGCTAACAAGAGTCTCATAGTTGGTGATCTCAGTGCCATTAATGATAGTAGCTCCAGCATCCTCAATCTGCTTAACGAGCTCAACAAGCTGAGACTGCATATCCTCATCAGCAAGAGCCCAGAAGCTCTTCCAGGGAAGACCAAAGGTAGCGCCCTTGAGAGCTTCCTTATTAGTGAGGAACTGAGCATAGCCACCCTTAGGGGTGTTGGACTTTTGGGCGGAGGTGTAGTTGTCGCGCTTGTCGACGCCGTAGATAGCATCGAGAACAAGAGTAGCATCCTTGACGTTACGGGCGAAAGCACCGACAGAGTCCTGGTGCTCGCTCTCGGGAATGACACCAGCTCGAGAGGTCAGACCAACAGTGGGCTTGAAGCCGACCAGAGCGTTACGGTTGGCGGGGTTAATAACTGCGAAATGTCAGCGCAATCACCAGAATTGAGTTCAATCCAACTCACCACTACCATCAGTCTCAGTACCCAAAGAGAACGCGATCACATTAGCACCAACACCAACACCACTGCCAGAAGAGCTACCGCCAGGGTTGACAGTCAAGTTGTAAGCGCTGCGAACCTGACCACCGCGACCAGAATAACCCTCAGAGTAATCGTTGGTGCGCATATCAGCCCACTCACTCAGAGCAGCCTTGCCGAAGAGAACAGCACCGGCGTCGCGGAGCTTCTTGACGACGTGCGCATCACGGGGGACAACGTTGCCGAGAAGAGCCCAACTACCGGCTGTGGTCTCGAGACTGTCCTTAGTGGCGATGTTGTCCTTGACGGTAAAGGGAATGCCGTGAAGAGGACCACGGACTTTGCCCTTTGCGCGCTCAGCGTCGCGCTCGGCTGCGATTGCGAAGGCATCGGGGTTGACCTGAAGAACAGAGCTGCGCATTGTTAGCTATTTTTAAGGAATGAATCGCATCAATTGGCAATGCAATTGGCGATACTGAATCGCAAACTCACTTGATGTACTCCTCAGTTTGGTACGATCGCATGAGGTAGCAAGTCACGAGCTGAACAGAAGTGAGCTTGCCAGCCTTCATAGCATCCTGCATCTCAGTAAAAGTAGCCTCCTCAAGCTTAAACCCATTGCACTTAGGCATAGGGAACAAGTCAGATTGCCCAACGTTCTTCTCCAAAGGAAGCATGTTGGCATTGTACGAAAAGAGAGGCTCAGTATTCTTCTTGGGTGAAGCGCTCACGCCCTGACTGGCGATGAGGCCTGTGGCCAACGACAACCCGAGAAGCTTCATAGTGAATGATGGATGGATGAGCTACAGGAAAGGCTGTGATGTCAAAAGAAGAAAGAGAATAATGGAGGGAATACCACCCTCTTTTGTTTATTCCCTTACAGAGAACAAGGGTCCTAGAGGCGAACCTTGAAATGGCATCGGCGAAGACACGGAGGAGGCGGAGTTGAGCTTTCAGTGGCGGCCGGGAACGGTTCAACCGCTAAGAAAGTCAACTGAACCTACTAAAATATCATGTCATGACCTTGAATTCGCCCATGTACTGTCACTGAACTGGTTCTGTTCCCCGATTGCTCACCTCACCACCAAGATTACCGGCGGATCGACCATGCCGAGAAGCTAGGTAGCGGACCGGGGACCCTGAAGGGCCACTAATTCTTTAGTGCTACGGTAGAAACTAAACTCGATTTAGGCATTAATGAACTGCTAAAAGTCGCGCAGATTGATAATGGCTTCTCGAATTCGGCGTCGGTTCTGCCGATTTCGATGGATCGTGAGAACGGTTTTGGAAGGTGATAAAGATTCTATTACGAAAGAAGAAGAAAATTATCTTCTAGAAATCAAATCTCAATGGGTTTGACTTGACGTGCATGAACTGTGCATGGTTCAAGATCGATCTTCATCTTCATTTATTTGCAAGCGAGAGGGGTCAACTGAACCTGTAGAAGCAAAAGAGAGGCACGGAATATAATTAAAAGTAATATTGCCTTGATTTCACCATTTCATCAAGAGTCTATTTGAAGAGAAAATTTCCTGGATCTCATTCCGCTCATATCCTTTCCCAACGCTTTTCGTACATATAAAAATCTCAAAATAGGACGTTATTTCCATGGCCGTCCAGCTTCGCTACCACTTTTTGAACCCTGTGTATCTTCCTTTATTCTAAAATCCACTTGTACTAAAATTCCATCTGCGCTGTTCTCGCTGTTATTATCTGCTGAGACATTGTTCGTTCGATACGTCTTTATCCCCTCGGCTGACGTGTCGCGACTCGTCAGAACATCATGTTCCGGGCGGAAGTGTAGTGATCGTAGCGCTGTGCCGCCCTTGGAGCTGTGTTGCTGTCCATATCGTGATTTTCCTGTGCTGCCGCCGTTGGTGACGTCTCTTCGGAGGATGAACTTGTCGAAGAGAGGTTTGACGCCTGGGACTGACAAGGCGATGAGCGTGGCGCCGATTTCGCTGACTTCAATGGCCAACATTGGGTTGTCTGCTAAATGTTAGACAATTGATACAGAAATAGCGCGGTTTGACTTACAAGCCCAAGACATGTCGGTGTTCCATTGGCCTTCAATGACAAACACAAGACGGGTAATAGAGATGGCAATGACACTGATACCTGGCAAGAGAATACATGCAAGCTGGATCTTTCTCTTCCTTGGCATCTCCAACACTCGAAGCATCACAATTGGGATGCCAAAGAGCATCAAGTCGCAAATAAGCGACACTGACGAATTGACGCTATACACCAATCCCCACTGCAAGCACGTATACTTGTCAAACCCAGGCTGCCATTCATACGGCCAAAGTCCTGTAACAGGTGTACAATGGAACACAATAAGGAAAAGCTGCGGTAAAAACCCAGCGACGAGGATTCCGAAGACGATCTTGATTGAGAGTCGCAAACCGTCGTGAACAGCGCAGAGACGATGGTAGAACGCCAAACCCGACATTCGGCAGAGCAATAACGCAATCGTATAAATAATATGGGCGACGAAATCGAGAACTTCTGTCATTTCAATTGTCGGCATGTCGAGAACATATTGGATATAGTCGAAATGTCGTCCAGAGCCCATCTGAATGAGCTTGATGCACAGGCCAACAAATACTACCAAGCATATCTAGCCGATCTGTCAGTTTCACGATGGTACACTATACCAGTGGGGGGATCGACACCCGTAAATGGGTCTAATAAGAGGAATCCAACCGAGTGGACTACTTCGCGAGAAAGGGGAGAAAAAAAAACTCACCCATGATAATAACGCCAACGCATCGTCAAGTCCAAAACGACGGATAATGAGTGATCGTGAAGCACATCGTCCAAGAACAACAATACTTGTTAGAGCTGTAACCAAGATAATACCCACAATGGCCGGAGGGTCTTTCGTCTCGTTGAGGTACGCAGCCGTTATTCCCTTGGGGACTTTTCCATCGGCAATGGCCTTAGCAACGTCCGACATAGCGAACAGATTGAAGTATAAGTTAAGGTTAGATGTTTAGGACGCCATTAAAAGAGTGGTCGTCAACACCATTGATGTTAGACAAGAGACTAGAGAAACGCAAGATCGAGGGTGGTTTAAACCCTTATACAAAGCCAAGCTCTTAGTTACTACCCAACCTAATGCCTTGATTGTCTGTCACTGTCACCGGGCACCACAGTTTCGCTCCCGCGACCCAAGACCTCCACTCGGCAAAGTCAGTATTATCCGAGTGGGAGAATGAAGGAAGCAAAATATGTCAAGACCAGACAAGTCCAGTTTCGGGGAACTAGCCCGTGCGGAAGCTACGGCACACACAGTTAGCAGATTCTTAATATTATCGTGCCTCTTGTTGTTTATTTGCTCAGAGGTTTTCGGTGTAAATTAGCCCACCCACTTTGTGTCGGTACTTTGATGGAAACTTGACCCGAGGTGGTGTGTTGATGGGTTCTGGAATGGTTTAGTTCAAACGCATGTGGCTGCGCGAGGCCTGGATAGGCAGGGCAATTGAACAGCACTGGGATATGACACAAGTGGCTTAAAAGGTAAAGCAGAGTTTTATGTAAAGTGCGGAATGGAAGACAAGTGTTTGATATGGAGGATAATACTCATAGTACTCATATTCTGAGATCAACCTTGGCAATTGGAAGGGACCAACACTCATGAACCAACAATCTGAACAAAACATGTCACTTCCAAAATGCTTCGCCGCATCAAAGCATTTGATAATGATACCAGAGCCATAGCTGCGGATTCATCCCCTGGACTCGACATGACACTAGCCAGGTCCTATCAAACCTCGGTTACAGAATGTAACACTCCATTAAACCAAGCCCCTGGAAATACGGACCTTCCATCCATCCCGTTGGAAACTGACTTCGATTTCACAAGAATACGATTGGTGAATTTCTTTCGCGCGGAATTGTTCCTGGCTTTTGCCAAGACTTATTCTCAGCCCTTCCAGCATCCTTCGATGGCGTATTCCTTCGGTTTGCCTTCGGTTTCATGGCTTGAGCTTTCATCTACCTGCTTAATTAGGAGGTTATGTAACAATCATTCCTAGTTCTGGGCCTTTTTTGAGTCATGATAAAGGTAACAATGCTCTTTATTCTTCAAGGCTCAAGCTAGATTGCTAGAGCAGAAAATCTCAACCGCCACTAAACAAAACCCGTCAGTCTACTCCCCGAATGGTTAACCCAGGACTCCCGCTTTTAGCCAACGGAGGCGGAGGCGTCCGTCCCGGCTGATCAAACTCTTGGCTCGGAGTTTTGACCTTTATACCCCAAAGATCAAAATCATGCCATTTCTGCATATCCCACCATCTAAACAAAAGCAACTATCATTTCACGAAACAGCGTTTCTCATCGTTTAGATAGACAACATGCTAATTAGTTCTGACGCCTTTGATTGTTAGATGCAGAAAGGATCATCATCCTAGTTAAAGTCTTACGCAATTCTTGGTCTCCTGAATTACCTAGCTTCGTGCTAAATATCAGCCGCATTGAACTTTTAACCAGCTTCTTTTCTTGTACAAGCTTAAAGCAGGGGTCCTGCAATTCGGCACACTGCGGAATGACAGCGGCGAATGCCGCTTCTTACACGTATATGCATGTGAAACTGGGCTGAGCTTGGAGCGAGTTAATTATATCAACCAGCATTTTCCCTTGAATTATCTAGTAAGCCCTACGCTATTGATAACTAAAGAATAATGTATCAATATTCATGAGGCTAAGAAACGGTGGTTATGAAGTAATACGTACGCCTTGGCCTTGTAGGGCAACTCATCAGGCAGGTCAGAAAATAATTAGGACACTAAGAGACCGTTGACATAAATAGTTAACCCTTTAGGCACAAATATTGCAGAATGTTTGGCTGATATCCTTGCCTGTTACCTTATTCTTGAATTTCTGCAGTCCCCCTGGATGTCAATGTTAGACAAGCTAAGAAACCGTGGCAATGTAATACGCATAGCTCGACCTTACAGGGCATCTCGGCCATCGGGCAACTCATGGCGAACTCAGGGTCCACAAGTAGAACATTATAATCTGTCATTCATGCATCACCGTATCTCTATCCTTTCCATTTCGGCCGTGCGAGCCTCTTCCACGACCTCTTGGATCGATCGAGAGAACCAACAGTCCCCAACATAAACGAAATGGTCGTCCACTTTCCGTATTAACGAAAGTGCCCAGTGTCCTGGGATTAGAAACACTTGATCCCCCTTTTCTGCCACTCGTGGAATCACCACAAACTCGCCACTCTCTGTCAAGCAGACCCTCGGGTTCAACTGTAGAAAAGATTCGACGTCCGAACTAACCTTTTCTTTCTCTACATCGTTCCAGAAAGAATCGACGTCTCTCATCTGAGAAATGATATTTTGAAAGATCCGAAGGTTGCTATGGTTTTCGTCGGAATCCTGCTCCGGTTGCTCGTTTGATTGTTTGGAGACATGCTCAGCCAGTTCGTCTAAGGCTTCTCCCGCATTTACTTCAGCCATCTCAGCTGCCTGAATATCAGGTCTTCTGTCTTCATCTATCGGTACATTGTCAAGAAATAGGAGGTATTGAAATATCCTGATTAGTCGCAAGACCTCGGGGGCTTCCAACATGTCCACCTTGAGATCATCGGCTCCGAAAGCACGAGCAAGTTTCCACAGTGGATGAGGGTGTTTTGAATTATAGATAGGCTCGTATATCATCTTGAATACGGATGAGACAAAGTTTGACCAATATGTTATCCCTGGTGAGTCTAATGCTGGACTTGCACGGACAACAGTGGTGAGAAAGAAGGCAGAGCAGATCAAACTATGTCCACGGATGACTGCGGCTTCCAGGGTATTCCACTCTTTCGGGCTCTTATAGTTTCTTTCCATGTGGCTCATAAATAAAGGATTGGGTAATTTTGGTTTTTTGAAATCTTGGGAAAAGTTATAAACCCAGGTGGGTAACTCGTATTGTTGACTCTCATCCTGGAGAAACAGACCGGCTCCTGAAAGGAAGCTAAGTGGAAATAGAGAGACTGGTTCCCAGTAATTAAGGACCTCAGAGCACATGGCAATATACACTGAGGCGACAGATGTACTGCTGGTATAGTCTGGCTCGATTTCGAGGCCGGTAATTCCAAGCAGTGCGTAAACATGATCCTTTGGATGCTTAGCACCACGCCTCCCGCCGAAGAGGAGAATGAATCTGCGCATGCCTCTGTATGTAGATTCGTCCATATCTGCCATGTTATGGACATATGAACGTGCCCAGTCGATGTGTCTTAATGACTGTGAAGTCTGAACATAAGAAGTCCAGAATGAACGGTTGATACGAGTGGACTTTGATGTTGATGCCATTTCCTCAATGGTTTCCACGCAACATTGCACCTGCAATAATGCTTGCAGATCGATGGATGAAAATTTATGAAGAACAAGAATTCGCTTTGCGAGGACCATTTCTTGAAAGATCCACGCTCGTGCCCAGTATGTCGATGTCAATGTCTTGAATACAGCCTCCTTTGCAATTTCAAACTTTGGGGAGCCAACTGGGTAGTCTTCAGCTAGGAATGGATGTTCTAAAAGCCACTCCAAGTCATCAAGTTGTTCTTTCTCAGGGGAAAAGTCGAAATCGTGAGCTGGGTGCACGAGGCCACGTTTGAGAGCGGATTTCGCCATCATCTCACAAGTCTCGAAAGCCTGGTCAACGTCTGACGATTGAATCCCAATATCCAGGCACGAAAACACAATCTCTGAGGCTGAATATATAAGCTTCATCAATTGGACTTGATGACCTTTCTCGATATCATCATTCTGGTTAATGCATAAAGCATCTGCCCAAAGCCGGCAAGAACTGTAGTCTCGCTGAGGAAATTCCTTGCTCCAGTGATACGGAACATACTCTAAAGCATTTGCCAGACTGGGCGTGATTTTTTGTTGGACGCCGTTCACGAGTATTGGTTCGGTGTTTCCTGTATCGCCCCATAGGTAGGATATAGCGCTGAATATGGGATTGTCGTCAAGCGAGACAGTGGTGAGATGGCAGGCAAGCATCGACTCAGTGGGTATGATCTCAATGAGTCTGATTTCTCTTCTCGATCGGTCTAGTGGTTTGTACAGTTGGTCTTCCATCTTGGTAGACATTTCAATGCTGGTCTGAGATGAAGGAGGACAAATATTCTGGTTTGAAACGAATTATTATATGCAGAGGGAATGGAATGGGAATTGACCCCTCTTAATGCTGACTTGGGGTCAATACGAAACTGGGCTGTGAAGTGTATTAACTAGCAATACCATGACGCTCTGTCATTGGTGAGACTCATTCAGCTGAACGTAGTTGAACGTGGCTTTGATCGATAGTGTAACGGCTAGCGGCAAGCCAGAATTCTGGCAAGGCTTAACTGAGGTAACTAGGAACAAACCAAATAAATTGATGAAAAGATGATATTGATTCTGAGTTGAGGTACAAAGGAGGGTTTGTCTCCATGTATCTAGGTCGCCTATCAATCCAGAATATTTCCGGGGCATTCAACCATGACATATGCAACTATTCGATAGCAAATACGAAGGTTAAAACCTTCTTCCAATATTATGAGTTTTCGAGTGCCCAAACGAGCGTAATTGACTGATTAAATTCCTAACTTTCGGTCGGGATCGGCATACATTTTTGATGCCGGTGATATCCCCACTTCAACTTCAACCACTCGTCCTTGTGAATATCAGGTTGAACCTCGTCACTTTGAAACTTGAGACTTTTCTTTCGCCTTTTAACTTGCTTCGGGCTAGTGAGTTTCTTACTTCAGTTTCTACCACTTTCTACTGTCTACAGAGATCTGCTTCCACCATGGCATCGGAAGTGAACACGGGAAGAAAACCCCGCGTAGTCGCCTTAGGGAAGCCTGAGTTCATCAGCGATGAATACATCAAAGATTTTCAGAAAGACTTCGACTACGATGTGAGTAAAGACTCGCTCAGATAATAGTTTCAGCTCAGTCTATGGTCATATTCTCAGGCCTAATTCAGTTATGCTAATCAAGTAATATCAGTTTCTTGACGTAAAGAACCGTGAAGAGGCCATAGAAAAGCTCCCTCTTATGATTAAAGAACATGGCCCAATCGATGCATTCATCGTTCGAATGGGTAGACCTCCTTACCGTCCCTTTCAAAAGATTTTTGAGCTCCTCACTCCGCATTGCAAGATCATCTCCTCAGCAGCAGCCGGCTACGATGATCTGAGTGTCGATTGGTTGACTGAGCAGGGAATTTGGTTGACCAACAGTGTTGATGCTGTCGCTGAAGCTACCGCTGATATGGCCCTCTTTCTCATATTGGCTGTTGTGAGAGATACATACCGAGCTGAACGTTCTTTGCGTGACGGTAACTGGAGAGGTCCAGTTGTCCCTAGCAAAGATCCTTCCGGCATGACGCTTGGTATCATAGGTATGGGCGCTATTGGTAAATATCTTGCCAAGCGAGCAGCTGTTTTCAACATGCGTATCAAGTACTATAACCGCCGTCAGCTGAGTGCTGCGGAAGAAACAAAGTACAACGCGACATATTGCTCATCTTTGCATGATTTACTTTCTCAATCAAATATTGTCTCGGTCAATTGCCCTCTCAACAAAGACACTGAAAACCTCATCTCTACCAAAGAGTTTTCAGTCATGAAAGGTGGTGCTTTCATCGTCAACACAGCGCGTGGAGAGATCATCAATGAGGCTGCGCTAATAGAAGCCCTCGAAAGTGGCAAGGTTACACGAGCCGGGCTGGATGTCTTCCTCAACGAACCTAACCTAAATGATTACTTCAAAACAAGTGATAAGGTTGTCATTCAGCCTCATGTTGCAGGTCTTACAGACCTAGCGTTTCAGAGAGGGGAAAGGGAAGCTTTTGAGAACATCAAGGCTCTGTTCAAGACCGGGTCGCCGATCTCGCCTGTTAACTCCCCAAGGTCATAAAGCAATTATTGGAGAGTCGTGCCATAACAACATTGGAATGCTTATAGTATGCCTTGGCTTGTTTGCCAAGGACCTTATTCATGCAGTAGCTTTGCCTACGGACAGTTGGTCCGATAAGGCTGTGGGATTATTGGTAGCTGATTCAAGTTCGAAAGAGCTGTGTCTCAGCGGCTTGGGTGGTATAGCCTACCAGCTGAGGCTGGGAGATTCGAGTGTGCTGCAAGCCTGCAGATCAATTTCATACAGTCTTGTTCTATTTTTGCCTCTTTCTCAGACCTGTCTTCTTAAAATATTTGCGCTTGTCACGCTCGCTATCCCTCTTCCTTTAACCTTGTCTTCTTCAATCGTCAGACACTCCTCAATCGCTATCATGGCCGACTACCAAGCAATCCACGGTTCTGACACGGTTCTGTGAATTAATAAGCCCTCAATTATTCGCGATTCCAGCTCTAACTCTCTCATAGCCACGAGGATAACGATGTAACTGCAGATCAAGCGCAAGCAAAACTCGGGCCTCATCAACCCGTCCATAATTCTGAACTCACCTCCGTCGACTTGCACGAAGGTCCATGCCATCAGCGACACCGTTTCACCATTTGGCAGAGTATTGGCATTACAGGCTTCCTCGCACTTGTCCTGGGCACTGTGGTCATTCTCACATCATGTGCCATGCTGATCTACCTCTGGCGAGGAGTTCAACTATCACAAGATCGCAAAGAACCGGAGTTCTGGAAGACCATTGTTTTGAGTGACTGGGCCACTAGAGTTGTCACTATCTGTTCTGCTGTTTTGCGCACCTCAATGGTTACGCAGATCAGCTTCATCAGCGCAGCGCTGTCGGCTATTATCCTAGAGACGTCTGGTGTCTGCCTTACTGATGTTCCTGTTTTGTCAACTGAGCGGTCTTCCAAGTCTGGTTTCTTGAACATCCTCCCAGCTGTGTTTCGGCAAACAAATTCTGGTCTTTCTGGCGTATTGTATTCGTTTCTCGTTGCCACAGGTGTCATTATCATGCTAGCTTCGACTTTCATATCAACCACACTACTCTCCGACTTTGCAACAATTCGAATTGCCACCCCAGTAAACACACTTAACCTAGCCATCACCTCCAAAGGGCCTGCTTACTATATGAAATTCAATAACGGCCCTTCGTATTGGAGGTCAAGGCCATCGGCGCAGTGGCGGTTCGCAGAGTCTCAAGTCAGTCGATCTCGATATGGAGACACGGGGAATACATATCGGGCGATGATACCCTTCTCAAACGTGACCTTGAGAACATCACTCGAATATTACTCGGGGCCTGCTATTGTGTTCAATCCTCGTACTTCTTGTCTTGCTCCGCCAATTAAGGACCCAAACATCACCATCAGTAATGTTACTGATGAAGACAACAGGCCCGTTGGCACTTCTACAACTACTCTTCTTGGAGTCAGTCTGCATCTAGGTGAAAGCGGAGATTGTAATTTTGGCCCATATTCTTATAAGAGCCAGTGGCTTCTTTCTGCATGCTTCAGGCTTAAACCCCTGATCCCTAAGCCTGAATATTTATTCGAGTCAAACGATTTGGAAACTGGCGAGTCATACACTCCTCAGCAGATACTTATCCTCAACGGCACTATTGGCTTATATAAAGACGATGAATATTCTTTCCGCCTGGACAACATACCCGAGCACCTACAGAACTTCCATAGAGACGCCCAAGGATGGGTTATGGACAAAGGCCTATGATAAGCATGGTGAGCACATTTTCAGCGCCAGCCTTTGCTTCTTCAACGCATATCCACTGCAGATTTATAATGTCACAATTTCTGGGCCTGGAATCCTATCAGAGCCGAGTCTGGATCCTGAAAAGGTTAATGATATTCCCCTCCAGCTTGATTCTAGGCATCAAGAGGGAGAGCTTGCAAAAGGCGGCATACTCGAGCTCGATAGAGGCTCTCTTCTGAACATTAGCTCTCGTCTAGATTATGCTGTTGGTTCAGGCCTTGAAGGATTCGATGGAGACCTTTTGAACCTCTTCAGCGAACTTCCCACAGGCTCCCAAACAGGCTGGAGCCTATCGCCATCACAATGGGGCCCGCATTATTCCCACATATCTCTTTTCCAGAATATCATCAAAAAAGACGGAGATCCTGCCCCTGCAGTTCAAGCTCTAATGACTCGACAATATCAGATGACCTACTACGACCGTCTCGAAGAATACGATCTCAAGTTCCCAGTTAAAACAATTCATACAACAAGTAAACTTCTCCCAGCGCATTGGACTGGTCTGACTATTGTTCTTGTTCTTGTTGCTACACACATCTGTCTCGTCTATACAACTCTCATTCTCTTTGTACTCAAAACCAGGACTTCGGCACTCGGGAATGCATGGCATACGCATGCACAGGCAACAAGCATCATCAAAACTGGCGATACGATGCTAGATAAAGAGGTCAAGAAATGGGTCAAGGTAACCGGAAGAGACATGGAGGTTTACGGGGTGTCGAAGTCGGCTGAAGATGACAGAGTGGAGGTTCAATTATTGAAACAGCGGAGGAGGGGTTGAGTTCTGCACAAGGCGTTCATGATTGCATGAGCTACGTCGGCTGATATATAAGTGCATGCTTGCTATAATGAGAGAGCGTGGTGTAGTGTCGTCAGGCGAAAACATCGCATCACGAGCATGAATAAGGGATCAATCTATGGGTCAACGTTATCCATGGGCGCATTATATGCCAATAGCAACACTACTTTCATTTCTTCCCATAAGGATCTTTGAAGAAGATAACCTGTACAGTCATATCATCCCTCACATTGCGGCTCATGGGCGAATACGTCGTCATCGCACCCAGAAACAATCCCCGTCTCGACCCTCCAAGCGCATTCTTGACCAGACAAACAGCCGCATTATCCAGATCCTCGATAACTTGATGCTCTGGCGTGGCCTTCCATCCATCCAACAGGCTTCCCTCAAACTTGGTCTCCTTGAATGGCTCAGGCTTGCCGCTCTTCTTGGCGATTAGCCAGCGCGACACACACGACACGGCATCTTCGTTGCTCATCATGTCCCAAAGACCATCGGAGGCGAGAATAACGAAATCTTCCGTCTGGATCTTTCGTGTTGTGACTTCTGGACGGGCTGTCAAGTATGGCTGCGTCTTGGCCTTTGGTCGGGGTCCAGTCCCGTAGAAATCGCCTTGAACTTTACGAACCAGCTCTTCTGACCATTTCCATCGATGATCGCCAAAAGCTCTTGTGATAGCTAATCCAAAGATCCGACCACTCTCGGGGTTGATCATATCCTGGATCTCTCCAGGATGCTCCTTGTCAAGTCTCTCAACCTCATCTTGATTGAAGCCAGTCTGATCTTTGCTGAGAACATCAGCCTCATACTTGATACCATTTGCTGACCATGCGCCACGAACAGCACGCGAGTCTCCTGTAACGGCAGTGCGTAGAGTCGAAGTACTGGGTTCATACATGGTGAGAAGTGCACAAGAACCAGCAATGGCCGGTGCGACGGCGGAGATGACAGCGGCAGAACCTGGATCTTGGCCTGATTCGACAGCCTTTTGAGCATTGCTAAAGATGCGATCGTCAAGACGGACAAAGGCCTTCTTGATTGCATCATCGACTAGCTCACTAGAGGTGATGCTTGATAAAGCATTCGATACATATGGGACGAGAGCAGCTCTCAGGACTTTAGAAGTCGACCATCCCCTTACTTAGGTGTTAGCATCTCTCGCGTTGACAGTTTTGAGGTCACTCACGCATGTCCATCATAAACTCCAGCATACAATGTACTCGCTCCACCAACACCCTTGGCCATCTTAAGATCCCATTCATCCTCAATAGGATTATTGCTCCCCAAGCGAGCAAAGTCTACACGACCCTTAACACCTGCGTTCCCTTCAAACACAAAAGTGTGAGCATCCTCCCGCAGCTTAGCATTTGCATCATCGAGAATAAATGCTTTAACTGGTGAATTGATGGGAATTTGGTCTTCAGCCGAGAACTGCTTCAAGCTAGGAACGCCATCAGTCGACGCTTTTGCTGTCGCTGGCTCTTTGCCGCTGAAGAGATAAACTCCTGTTCCAGCACCGACGACGGCTGCGGAAGACCAGACGTACCGAGCGTTACTGGATGTCGCTGTTTGAGTTGATGAGAAGCGCACGCCGATTGGTGCTCGCTTGATTGATAGGCCTGGTGCCTTTAAGGTTCTAGCGGGTGTGCGAAACATATTTCCTGATGTTGACGACAATTGGATGCGTTGATTGATCGGCCGTGTGATGAAGCTTCATTCACGGAGACGGTGTTGGCACGACAACTTGATCCTGGTCTTTGAGATGGGATCAAAAGATGAGCTGTTGTTAGTGTATGTAGCCTTAAGAAGACACAATTGAGAATTGAGATAGTAAGTCAAACCAGCTAGAATTGGTAAATGGTATCAATTGTCGTGTTGAAGATGTCTGTTGTCAAGTTTAGAATGGTTACTATGAATGGTGTTGCTGGCCTCATGCTTACCCTGAACCCAAACCAGTTACGCAAGGGCGTTGTACAAAAACGTGTCTCATGACATGTCCAATGCAACCCAAGTCGCACATTGTATGTACTTCAATTCACGGTACCTGTCTTGCATCACAATAAAGACAATCAGATAATCACAAAGAATCACAAAGGTATTCATTGCCCAATCCCATATATCACAATATATACAACGCCAACCAAAGCATAAGCATGCAATCCTCAACCATCTAAAGGTCTCCAACTCAACCAAAGTTATTGGCAATCTCCTCCTGCTCATCCTCCCACTCTCCATCCTCTTCCATCTTTTCATTGACCTTGAACTCAGCATCACCTGCAAGTCCCTCGCTGTCAAACTCATCCACATCCATATCACTGTCGTACTCGTACTCAAACTCATCATCGTCACCCTTCTTGCCATCCTTGGCCTTGGCAGCCTTCTTACGCTCCACGTTGGCCTTTTGCTCCTTCTTTCGTGCCTCCTTCTCCTGATTACGCTTCTGCCATCGCTTCTCAAGCTCCTTGATCTCTTCCTTGCTCTTGTGGACGTACTCGTGCCACATGACCTTACCGGAAGCGAGACCCTCTTCGACCTTGGTCAAGCGAAGGCGCATTCGGGGACCGAGCTCGACTAGCTTGACGGCGCGGCGCTCAACGTTCTCCTCTTCCGCCTCGGGCTCAGCGTCGGCTTGAGCCGCAGCTTGTCTAGCCTTGGCAGACAAAACCTTTCGCGTTGTAGCATCCAAGACCTCAACCTCAGCATCTGTGTCCACCTCACTACCACTGGTCGCATCGGTCATATAACCATCACCGTTCTCGCCTCCAATCAAGAAATCCGCAACATCCTCGAGTTTACCCAGATTAGGCATCTTGCCCTTTCGGCTCGTCTTTGTTGAGACAAATTGCTCGGCAGCATTCAATCTCCGTAGAGGCTTGGATACTGTGGTAGACTTTGTTGTGATAGCATAGTGTCTGAAGTTGATAATGAAAGTACCATCGTCTTCCTCGGATTGCTCGCGGTTCAGCAGCAGGACTCGTCGGATCGACTTGAGCGGTGTAGCTTGGGGGTTGATGGGAGGGAAGAGGGATTGGAAGACGGTCGTGGCAAGCGATTCGAGATGTTTGGGAACTTTCGACTTGCTATCCGAGTCTGGGCGGGTAAAGTTGTTCATAACCAACTGGAAATGGTTAGCGATGGGATGTCGACAGCAATTGACAATATCTTACCAGAGGGGGAGTGATGAATTCCTTGCCACCACCCTTGGGGTGCTTCTGAGCTCGCTGAACATCCTTGCATAGCGAATACTTCTCCACGCGAAAGTTCAGCGTAGGTCCTCGAGGTGTCAAGGCCATTCGCAGGTTGGTGTTTCCGCTCTCCGATCTCGAGAAGAGCATCAAGTGTGTAACGCCGAGAGGACCGCACATAACAGCGTAATCCTTTAGTCTGTTTCCACGTCTCTCCTTCAATCGAGCCGCAGTACCAGGCTCCATGACTTTTCGCACATCGGCCGCAAGCTGGCTAATGCTGGAACCGACTTCACCAGCGCCAATTCGAATAACCATACTCTTGGGATCTTTTGAGGATGCATGACCGGCAGAGTCCACTTCGGGATTGCTGGCACCCAGATGGGTTCTCTTCTTTGTTCGTTTGCGCGCCATTGTAGAGAAATTTTGTTGATATGTTAAAGGTAGATACCGTCAAAAAGTTGTCTGGAGCTGGCTGTCGCAAATGGCAGAAAAGAAAAAAGTTTGGCGGGGACTGCGATAAGACTAGCGCACGTGCGATAAGAGGGTCCCCACTAAAGTTTTTTGAAGGTCTTCAGGAAAGATAAAGATGATCTTTTCGAAAGTCTAAACCCATTCTTTACTCATACATCGCCCAAAATGAATAGCGCAAAACGAAGAAAGGTTGCGCAAGATGCGCCCAAGAAGTTCAAGAAGCCTGTTGTTGCTGAAAAGCCCCCTCAACCTAGATCCGAGCCTTCTAATAATGAAGAATCTGAGGAAGAGTCCGCTACTGTAGAGGAGCCTTCTTCTGAGGAAGCTACCGTTGAGGCTCCAAAGAAGACTTTCAAGGATCTCGTATGTCTTTCCGAATTCTCTAATTGTGTTCAGTTCTAACAACCATCAGGGTATTGTCGACGCTCTTTGCGAAGCTTGCGAGTCTCTCAACTACAAGTACCCCACGCCCATCCAAGAAAAGTCCATCCCCGTCGCTCTCGAAGGCCGCGACATTATCGGTCTTGCCGAAACTGGTAGTGGAAAGACTGCTGCCTTTGCTCTCCCCGTTCTTCAGGCCCTTCTCGACAAGCCTCAGCCTCTGTTCGGTCTCGTCCTCGCCCCGACTCGTGAATTGGCAACACAGATTGGTCAAGCCTTCGAAGCCCTCGGATCGCTCATTTCGCTACGATGTGCTGTCATCGTCGGTGGTCTAGATATGGTTCCCCAGGCAATTGCCCTCGGAAAGAAGCCTCATATCATTGTTGCGACACCTGGTCGTCTCGTGGATCATCTTGAGAAGACCAAGGGCTTCTCGTTGCGAACACTCAAGTACTTGATCATGGACGAAGCTGATCGACTTCTCGACATGGATTTCGGACCTAGTATCGACAAGATTCTCAAGTTCATTCCCCGTGAGCGAAACACATATCTCTTTTCTGCAACCATCAGCTCCAAGATTGAGAGCTTGCAGCGTGCTAGTTTGAGAGACCCTGTCCGTGTGAGCATCAGCTCCAACAAGTACCAGACTGTCTCGACCCTGCTCCAATACTATGTCTTCATTCCTCACGTTCAGAAGGATGTCTATCTTATTCACATGGTCAATGAGCACGCTGGACAATCTACAATCATTTTCACTCGAACAGTTTGGGAGACGCAGCGTATTTCCATCCTACTAAGGACTCTTGGATTCGGCGCCATTCCTCTTCACGGTCAGCTTTCTCAGACATCCCGTCTGGGTGCCCTCAACAAGTTCCGCTCTGGTACACGAGATATCCTGGTCGCCACTGATGTCGCCGCCCGTGGTTTGGATATTCCCTCGGTTGATGTCGTTCTCAACTACGATCTTCCCCAAGACTCAAAGACGTATATCCACAGAGTTGGACGAACTGCTCGTGCTGGTAAGTCTGGTCTTGCCATCAGCATCGTGACACAGTACGATGTCGAAATCCTTCTACGAATCGAGGCCTCTCTCGGCAAGAAGCTCAAGGAGTACCCCTCCGAGAAGGAGGAGGTTATGACTTTCCAGACCCGAGTCGAGGAAGCTCAACGACATGCCAGAATTGAGATGAAGTCTTTCGTTGAAGAGAGGGGCAAGAAGGGAAGCACACAGAAGGGACGCGGAAAGAAGGGCGGCAAGAGGGGGAGAGACGACATGGACAGGGAAGAGGGTTAAACTTGAGAAGCTGGACTGGAGTTTGGGCAGTTCGGCGTTGTTCAGGTTGGGGCAAAAGTGTCTTATGTCGAAGGATTCTTCGATCCATGTTTCAGTCTTTTAATTGTCCATCTTGGCTAGGAGATGTGGATTGCTCGTTTGTGTCCTAGAGCAGTCGTTGAGCTGCTTGAGGCTATACGATGAGTGCATCGACGAATGATCCTCTAATTTAGGCGACCATTTAATCATTTACTATCACTAAAGGTGTTTTGTGTTTCAAGTTGATCAGCCCAGCCTGCCAAGCCCGCTTACTCTACTTGTTCAACACAATGAATCATCAATGTTTACTATGAGTCAAGCAGACAAGCTTTAAGCATATTCTCCAAGCTTTAAACTCTTCTAGTTTTCACTTTTTCTATTCATACTGTCCTGTAGATTCATTTCTCAGCCCTATGAATCATCAAACATGATTCAGTTCTTCACCAACCCTGAAGCCTGAAACGTCGTTCCAATAAAGCGGCCGCCCTACGCAGGGATCTCGGCGATCTAAACTCCGTGCAAGCGCAGTTTCATTGACCAAGAATGGCTTCGCGCTTGTCAGCTCGTTTGATCAGCGTCAAACACCATGTCTTATCCCTGTTATTACAAGACCGGTCGCACCACGATGAGATGAAAGGAGATTTGGTGTTGGTGTAGCAAAGGTATATATAAGTTGACCAGAAGCTGGAATTAGAAGAAGTTGTTACTCTGTAGTTTCGCTCGTTTATAGGTGTATTGACTACACTGTCCTCTCTTTCATTGATATAAATAATCCCATTCTTTTATTCATCATGTATACTTCTACTCTTCTTCTCACTCTCGCTGCTTCTGTCAGTGCTCACATTGCTTCTTGGAACAAGGGCATGTACTGCAGAGTAATTCTCCCATCAAACATTGCACAGATTTATGACGATACTAACATTGGTAGGGCGGCAATGACTCTTCTGTCGATAACGCCAACACCAACCTCGTCGTAAACCCTCTCTACGACCTCCCCAAGTCTAAATGGTGGATGCAAGCCGACCGTGGCTGTGATGTCGTTCCTCCTCCCAAGGGCGAGTTCCTGGAACTTCCAGCTGGCAAGTCCTTCAAGACTGAACTCGCCAACAACCGTGCTTTCACCACGCTCTCTTACGATGGAAAGTTGACTACCGAGTGGCAGGACGGTAAGAACCGCTCTATGCCTTGGAGAGGCCCTGAGTCAGGAGGTTGTCTCATGGATGGCGGTGATGGCTCGGGTGGAGAGCTGCACACCAAGAACATTGAGTCAACAGGTGGAACAGCCTGGGCTATCTCGTATGAGAGTGATATCAGCAAGGTTACCATGGACAACCTTGTTGTCTTTTCCGTGCGATACTAGTAAGATTTGTGGTCTCAGATGTGGTTCAAACTGACGATGCCAGCTCTCCTTTCTTTCGCGAGACCTACTACGACGTCCCGGCAGATATGCCTGCATGCCCTGAAGAAGGCTGCTACTGCGCCTGGCTCTGGATCCCTGATGGCTGTAAGTCTCTTCTCTCTCCTTTCAAAGCATAACTAACACCGTGTAAAGGTGGTCAGCCAAACATGTACATGCAGAACCACCGCTGCAAGGTCATTGGAAGCACTTCCACCAAGAAGCTCGGCAAGCCCAAGCCTCCTGTTTACTGCCGTGAAAACCCGACCAAGTGTGTCCCCGGGCCCAAGCAGATGATGGCCTGGAACCGTAAGTTCAACAAACCATGTGCAGTAATGAGTCAGTGTCTAACTAATATCGTGCAGAGGCTGAAGGCAACAATGTGAACCCTCCCAATGGCAAGACTCCTACTTACAACCAGCGAATGGGTTTCATGGACGGTGCTCAGGATGATATCTTTGTTCAATAAACAGACATCAGAGTTATCGTAGGAGTGGTTGTGTATTCTTCTGAAAGGACTGGTTCCTCTTCTTTATATAGATATTCTAGCAATGTCAACTTTGCCAATGATGGCTCCATCTACGGTCATTCTAAAGCTTAGGACACCTAAAGCTCAGGGCGTCATTCCCTCGAATATGGTGATCAGAGTAAGAAAATCTCATTTCTTTCGGCAGTTCTATACTACTGTTACAATCCTCAGTCATCCAGTCCCATCCTCTATCCATAAAACACCCAGTAAAGCTACCTTGAGACGCCAGTTCGCCACCAGTAAATACCATTAATTACCAAGCCTCGCCTCTCATGGAATCATCCGCATCCCAACCCTCAGGCCTTTCAGACTCATCAACCTCTTCTTCCTCTTCGCCATCCGCCAACTCTGTATCTTCATTTCCCAGAGTTTCCTCGCCATCATCACGCGTCTCATCCTCTTCAGCCACCTCCTCGGCTTCCTCTTCACCATCGGTCTCTTCGGCTTCATCATCTCCCTCGCTTTCACTATCAGCGTCTTCTCCACTGGATTCGTCCGTATGTCGTCCCAGGTTAGGGAAGAGAAGTCCAGGAGGCACCTCTTCATCATAATCATCCGGTACATCACTAAGGTCGCTCTCATCATCAGCTGAGTCGTGAATACTACCTCCATCGGACTCGGCCTTTTCTTCAGCGCCATGATCTTCGGCATGTTCATCATCCACAGCATCTTCGTGCTCTTCGTCATGCTCCTCGTCATGCTCCTCATCATGCTCGTCCTCGTGTTCATCTTCATGGTCTTCCTCGTGGTCGTCTCCAGCATCCTTCATGTCGATGTCACCATCACGGCCAGCTTCACGACGAATCTGCGCATCAGCGCCATCGTCATCGCTGCCTGCATCGCTTGCATGTCGATTAGGCGTGTGGCTACCACGCTTGCCGCTCGAGACGCTTCCCACCCTGCTCTTGCTTGACTTGGGTGCCTCCAGAGCCCGGACAACCGCCTGTTCAGCCTTACGCAAGACATCGGGTCTCCTAACGCCGGCTTTTCTAGCTCGTGGTGCAGCCTCTTGCTTCTCTGTCTCCATGGGAGTTGCTGTCCCTGTGATGCTCTCCTGTCCATTGGGAGCATTGAGAATGTTGGCAAGGGAACTGGTGGCTTTTGCTTCTGCTTGCGCTGCTTCGAGCTGAGCTGCGACCTCTTTAGCATGGTGTCGTTCTTCCACAACTTTGCTAGGGTCTGGGCCAGGCAGAGTCTTGGCTATCTCAGAGTAGATCCTGGAGTAGCAATCATTGAGAAGGTCGTCGATGGGTGCCACCTTCATCAGGTTGGCATTGAGTTTCTTCAATTCTATCGCTTCCTTCATGCAGTTGAACAGCGGAACCTCGGCGCCATCGCTTGCAGCCCAGTCTGCGATCCTCTCGCCAATGACTTCAAACTCCTCACTTGACAGTGATTTGAATGCATCATCCAGGACTGGTGACACATGATAACCTTCTCGCAAGAGCTTGAGGTAGGACATACAGCAAGACTGCCATAGATCGGTGAAATGGTAGTAGTCAGCACCTTTCTTTCGAAGACGCCTGAGAAGCTGCTCCAAGTTGTTTCGATCCGCCATAATGACCAACAACTTTGTCATGAAGCGTACGTATTGTTCTGTATAAACGTGATGTCGGCCAGGTCGCTCCGCATCACATTTCCAAACATTCATGACCATAGTCTTGGTAACCATGCTGTCCCTCAGAATGCCAAATGCAGCCTTGGCCGCCACGAGTCTCTCACTGATCTGTGCAAGGCTGGAATCGTCGAACAATATTCTAGCGTGTCTGATGATGATACGATGCTGCCAGTTAGACTTGTCCTTATCTCTCAGCTTGGAAAGGTTGCGAATAACATATTCCTCCCAATCTTCAGGTTCTGAGAAGGAAGCAAAGTGGTCATCAGGATTGACAGCCTGACCAAATGGCTGCTCAGATAGGATCTCAGCAGCGTCCTTGGAAGGTAAATCTCCTCTAATCACCAGCTTGTGCAAGATGGATACGATCTTGTAATGTGGCTCGAGAATGGGGTCGCTGTTTCGGCCCCTTCGAGCGTTGTGCGCCACCTTTACTGCCTTCTTGAGTGTATCTATCAGTAGTTCCAGGCTGATCTTGGTCTTCAGATCTTTGACATCAAGTTCGTCATCGGGGGTCTGGTACATCTTCCAATAACACTTGGAGAGCATATATGGGTTCCTGTGATTGTTAGACTTGGCACTACATAATCGGCAGGTCTTACTTACTTCCAATCGGTTGGCTTTCGATTCATAGCCATCCTAAACAGCTTGGCGGCAAATTTCCAGACTTTGTACTCGTTCATCTGAGGATGCAAGATCTTCTTAAAGGTGCCTGCTCCCATGTCCTGGATAAAGTATCGCTCTTGCTCAGAGTGATGGAACGGCTCCATAGCAAAGGGCTCACGGCTTGATGCATACATTCGCATAGCGAATTTGTGATAGAGGTCATGCAGAGGATCGCCATCGTGCGTTTCAACTTCCACATTACGAGAGTGTGAAAGAGCAAGGGTGTAGCAATGAATTGCATTTCGCTGAAATTTGACAAGCTCAGGGCGGTCCTTATTCATCTTGTCGGCTGTCCAAAGAACTGCTTCATCCAATTCATAGTCAAAACACTCTGCTAAACGGAACCAGGCATCCCACCTGTCTGCAGTAAATTGGAGTTGGAGGCGTAAGAAGGTCGCACCAATACGCAAGTCATCAGTAGCACCAGGGGTCTGTCGACGGTTCAAGTCGACGCCCTTGAACTTGGTCAGAGCCATCATGCCAAGCAAGAAGAACCAGCCGTGAGTTGCGAGTATGGTCTCTGGTGTGTTCACAGACACTGCATCCACTGAAACTTCCCCAATAAGGGCTCGATACAGACGCAATGGGTGAATTGGCCGTTTCAAGTACTCGGTAAAGTTTCGCAGATTGTGATACATCTGAGACGTTGACTTGGCCTGGCCGAGAGTCTGTTGCATGTGGTCAATTGTCGTTTTAAGATCCGACTTGAGGAGATCTTTCATCGGCATACGATTTGCGAGAATTGTGACCCTCTCCACAAGCTGCATGGTCTGTCGCTTTTCAAGCTTCTCAGGAGGACAGGCATGATCCTGGAGTTCCCAGACACCTGCCCCCAGCTTGAGTCCATGCAAGTCGTAAAGAACTTGGCCAAGATAGTCTTCCCAATTCTCGATGTTCTTGAGCTTGAGAAGTTCAACACGCATAACCTTGAGAAAGATCTTATTCGAGGCCTTGCAGAACTTGCGGATGCCAACAACCTGATGAATGGCAGCAAGGAAATCGGCCAGATCATTTTCAGGCCCGATGATGCAGTTGTCCTCGTTAATTCCAGCTCTGAACATAGTGTATTGAAGGCACCAGGCGCGAATTTGCATCTCCCTCAGCTTGTTCTTCAGGCTTTGGAGAGCTGATTTGGACGCAGCGTTGCCGCTTTTATCCGTCTTGATTCCAATGCGAACCTCATCTTCGCACAAGCTCGCGATGTGCAGTAAACAATTGACCTTGGCAAGTGCGGCTGTTGTGGATTTAATATGAGCGTCATCAATAATCTCGAAAGCAGTGCTGTCGTTGAGCGCTGATTGCAGGGCGGTGATCAGAAGCTCATCCAACGATCTTAAAGTTCGCATGAAAAGCAACCTCCGAGATTCGGTCGGTGTGTTGGCATATGTTTCGCCTTCCAGATCCGATACAATCAACTCGATGCTCTTCAGACAACAGGAAAATTTCTTGGTAGGGTAGCCGATAGCGTCGTAGGCGGTTCCCAAACGTGACCACAGGAACAACCTAAGCTCTGTGCTACTGTTATGGAGAAATTTCCAAAGATCTTGCAGACTTTGGCTTGCACATTCAGAAACTGACTTCTTCTGTTTCTCACTTGAGCTCTCACCTGAGCTCTCACTTGAGCTCTCACCATCCTCAGAGTCGGAGCTTTCGGAGTCGGAGTCTTGATTAGGGGCCCGCACTGACGAAGGGTTGAGTACAGGCTCCAACGTTTCAATAACAAAGACCGGATCCTCCATATTGTCCTGAAACAATCCGAGGAAAAAGTCCATTGTCGTCAACTTGGAAATCTCACGATCGGCAGCAGCTGGAGAAATTGTTGGCATGACTGCATTGTTGGGCAATGAAATAGTCGGCACCTCCTCATCAGCCAAGTGGTCTCGTAATGATGTCCACATTAGAAGAATGTGTTCACGCATGGGTTGTTCAGAGTGCGAAGACACGAGAACTGAAGCCCACAGAAAACGTGCGGAGAGCTCATCGTTTGAGGGGCGATCTATTAGGCGTAGATAAGCTGAAGCAACATCGAGCCACCGTCCAAGGCGATATTTGGTGTTCATCCGAGTTGAATAATCCACAACGCTGCTAGGGCTGGTGATAAGTTCATAGATATCGACGTGAAGCTCGAATAACATGGGCACAACGGTTCCGAGCTGTGCTTCCAGATCCTTGGGGGAGCTGGCAAGCAATTCCATCGTTTCGGTGATCTTCAGATACAGCGTCGAGTCCATTTGGTTGAGCATCTTGACCACAGAGAGCTTCATTTCTTCGGACCACTTGGCTGTTGCATAGGTTGCGCTAACAGCCCTGACCCATTCATAGGCAAGATCTTCGACTGGCATCCACGATCTGCATTCTGCCAGATGTCTGGCAAAGGATCTCAGACCATGTGTCTCGTTAAAAGACGGTTTTGACGTCTGATCTTGAGAGCCTGTCTTTGCATGCTCTAAGAAAGATGATGGCCCTAAGGGGGCCTGTTCAATCTTGTGCATAAAAGCCCTCGAAGGGCCGTCCTCACGAAACTCAACTATGACACTGCTCAAATCTCGTGAAGCAAGATTCGTGATTTTTCCAGGTCTGTCTTCAGCGGCGCACGATTCAATGAGTTCGGTAATGAATTCAAAGGTCGATTTATCTTCCACGCCCAGATTCTCCAGGACACTCTTGGTCATTTGAAAAAGGTTTTGGTCAGCACCTTGATAGGGCTGTAATTGATTAGCAATTAATGTGCTGGGGTCGGTTGCTTCCTCAGCCTGAAGCGTTTCCCTTCGTCGAACTCGTTTGCTGCGTTTCTCTGTCGTGTTATCCTCATCTGCGCCTTCCGGCAGTCCTGCTGCGGATTGCGATCGTTTTCTTGTCGATACTCCATTAGCTTCCTTTTGTGTTTGGCCGCCAGCTTTTTGACTGTCTTCGGTGCCTTCAGATGCCGCTTTTTGATCCTTAGGCTCTTCCTCAGTGCAGTTCTTCTCTGATGATTCCTCTGGTTCAGGCGGTCTTCCTACCGCAACCTGAATCTCGGAACTAATACTATCTGAATCGTTCGAAGGCGTTTCCATAACAACATCTTCCACGCTGCTCTGGACAATCTGATCGCACGTATCAAATATCTCACTCGGGTTCTCAAAGCATTTTATGATCTGCTCTCCAAGGCCAACCCAGGAAGATACTGTTTTGGGCTCTCTGTGATCGGCATCCTCAGCTTCTCCCATTTCTTCATCTTCTGTTGTCTGATGCTGTACGGAAGGGCCTTTGGGTGGTATCAATGACTTGGTTGGGTCAGGAAGAAAAGGGATGGGATCAAGATGGCGCTTGAGAAGCGCGGGCATCTTCTTCTTTAGCCAAGGGGCCATTATTGGATGCGATAAAGCCATGTCATCGCTGAGAAGCTTCAATTGGTCTTTCAACTGCTCACCCGCCATGCCTTCTGCTAATGACGGTGGTTCAACTTCCATCACAGCAGGGTCATCATCCAGCTCAATCGCGGCCTCGAGGCAGTATCGCTTAATTCGGGTGCTGTTCATCGCACCAGCAAATCGAGCGGTCTTTCTCCAGAGCTCAGGATCGGATGGGTCCTGATCCAAAGCAGTCATCCAGCTATCCAGAACTCTCTTTCCATAGCCATCATGATAACCCAGTCGTGTCTTCTCTTTCCATGCTGAGTTTGAAGTCGATTCGTCCTTATACTTATCAACAAAAAATTGGCCGTAGTTTTTGTAGGATAGGTAAAGCGCCTGGGCTAAGCTTGCAGCAACACCATCTGCTCCTCCAGCATCTACATCTAATCCTCCATCTTCGAGAGGATGGTCCAAGTCGGAGACCTCCGGTTGGCCGTCTGCATTTCGCTCTGCTCGTTCGTAGTCGGTCTTTGCTTCTCGATATTTAAAGATTTCAGATTCGAATAATTCGTCGTATGCGGTTTCGGCGGCATCGCGCGATCGAGGGCCTTGGGCATGGAGTTTCAAGGCATTTTGGAATCTTTTTAAAGCCTCATCGACCTTGAATTGGTTAGTATTTATGTGCGAAAGCTATGGTAGCTGTCAAGCTCACATGAATCTCCTTGGTGGTGTCGATTTGCTCATCAATGTTGTCCTCTGGCTCGAGGTTGATTGCTTGGAATGCCGGCTACGAATCTCAAATCAGTATTGATTCCATATATAATTTAGATGGATATCTTACCATATTGGCGGTCGCAATGCTTGTAAAGCAACAGCCGACATTCAGGTTTGCGATAAAGAATATCTCCTATCTCAAGCTGGCTAGTTTGATGGTGATTTGGAGTCAGTTTAACTTTCTTGGCATAAATCCATTAATTGACCTGGAAGCGCGTTCTAAGACGCGGATCAATTTCAGCCTCGTTACGCCACACATTGATTAGCGTTTCGCAGCATAGAGGCACGTGGATGTGGCTGTGTTTCAAGCTGCACGTCCCCAAATGTGGTCCGTTCCAACTGAGTACGTACCACTTTCTTCTATACATCCACTAAGCTCCAGCTATCAAGGAGCGAGCAAGGCCAGATTGGATCTTAGGGAGGGACCAGCAACGGGTTGGTTTCAACATACATCTTACGCCAGCTCCGCAATCCAAGAATCGAACAAAGAACTACGCACCGCCGAGTTCGACTCTTTTCTCTTTCAACTGATTAAAAGAGTCGACTCTGGCATTCATCAATTCTAATCCACTCCCTGATCTTCATTAGCGATTACCGAGGGAGCTCATCGTCATGGTCGCGCCAGCGGTCCCTGAGTGCGCAACACTATGGAGATTCTTGGCGTTTAAATAGCTAATTCGCATACAGAATCACCGAGGAGATCCTCCACGAGTCCATCGATGCTCGAACCGAGTCCCTCCCTGG
Organism: Fusarium anguioides; assembly: GCA_012977745.1. Taxonomy (NCBI): domain Eukaryota; kingdom Fungi; phylum Ascomycota; class Sordariomycetes; order Hypocreales; family Nectriaceae; genus Fusarium; species Fusarium anguioides. The sequence goes on from JAALXK010000012.1 coordinate 91,798, forward strand.
CCTTAGAGAGCTTGGTCCTCCCGATCTCGTTCACCTTCTCAAGCACGCCGTCCGAAACCCAACCAAACAGGTACGCAACCTCGCTCGTCGCAAGGGAGACAAGAAGCTGATTTTCAAAGACTGGAGTCTACCACCATGTCACTGGTGTCGATGCATCCTCATCCGCTAGTCTAGCAGCATACATCAACACTCTGACCTACAAAGAATCCGGTCCCAATGCGACAAACAAGATTGTTGAGGGCGTCTACTGGTACGTTACGGCTCCTGTGCGCTCCCACCCATTCGCGATTGCAGATCCTAATTCCCAATAGCTGCTACAATGCCTTTTCACGACTCGACATGCGCGTGCACGTATCAATTCCCGGAACAGTAGAGAGCTACTGCGTCGACGAACGAGGCGAGAAGAGGAAGGCTTCCGAGGAGCTTTGGCTGGAGACTTACCTCTGCAGCGTCCTCAGAGCTTACTCTTACGCAGACGATGGCAGTGGTGATACTATTCGCAAGATCATGGGCGTTCGAAGATTCAACCCTGTTACAAATACTGAGACCGAACATCGCTTCCTCCATGCTGCTGAACAGCTCTTCTTCAGGGGTATGTCGCCCTAACCTAGCTACCCTTTATATACTGACCGTCCAGGATGGCAATTGGGTTCCGACTCTGTGGTCCAAGTTCCTACCAACGTGTCGAATCACCTGACCACTGGTCTTCTCAAGTACCTCGAAACGACCGGACGATACGCTTCTGGAATTAACCTATTCGAGAAGCTCCGAACTCAGAGCGTCGAGGTTTCTTCTCTACTATCCAAGGTCATGTTCATGGGACATGAGGAGGTTGCTGGTGTTCGAACGCTTCACCAGTCCCTAAAAGAAACGCCCATGGACTATGTCATGCTTGATACTCAGGCCGAATTTCTCTTGAACAAGGCTAAGGGTGCTCCCACTCCTGAACTCAGAGAGGAAAGACTGAAGCTATCGCTTGGCTGTGCGGATCGAGCTACAGTTGCTGCGCCCACCGAGTTCAGCACCTGGGCTAGACTCGCCCAGGTCTATGTGGCTATGGAGGACTGGGACAATGCACTCACCATCCTCAACTCATGCCCCATGTTCACTTACCAAGATAAAGACACTCCCATGATGCCAGAACCAAAGGAGGTTCATCTGCCAACTCTTCCTGAAACTCGCCTCGATGAGATTGACAGCGAGCCTGAGTCACGATACTCCGAACAAGTTGACCCCAGTCTACTCAACCTGCGAGCAGCATCTTACAGAGGCACTTTCAAGAAGGCTTATGATATCTTGACCGAGATGACCGCCAAGATTGGCTGGGATCAGCTGTTGAAAATCCGAAGCAACGTGTTTGTGATGGAGGATGAGTACCGTACTGAGAAGCAAGAGGCGACTCAACCATCTTCCGCGACAAAACGAACTCCTAGCACGGACGGTTTGAGAGGTACTCCTGAACAGACCGTCAGCAATGATGATGAAAATGAGGCAGAGGACAAGGACGAGGACAAGGACGAGGACAAGGATGAGGATGAGGATGAGGATGCAGATAAACCTGCTGAGGCGGCTCCCAAAGCTGATCCCGAGGCTGATGCACCTACTACCAACGGTAACGGCGAGCAGAGCAAGATTGAGAAGCCCTCTAACGTCATTGACCCAGGCGAGGCTAAGGCGGACAGCGAGGTAAGTTTGTTGACGTAAGCTATTGAGCCAAAACTAATCAATAATGACAGGCTACCAAGAATGACGAGCACCTGTCCAAGCTCAACACCAAGCGTCTTTGTGAGCGCTGGCTGGATAGTCTCTTCATGGTGCTATACGAAGATCTTCGTGTCTACACTATCTGGCGCACCCAGATGGCCCAATACCGCGCCCAGCAGATGCAATACAAGAAGTCGGCAGAGGAGTGGGAGATTCTTGGTTCTCTCGCTGAGCGCCTTCAACATGTTGACGAAGCCGTTGAGGCCTACCGCGCATGTCTGTCGATCCGATTCAGCCCCAAGGCTCTGGCCGGTATCCTACGTGTCTTTGAGAAGACAAAGAGCACAAGGGAGACAGTGGCATCCGTGATCCGATTAGTGACATGGCAGTATCGATGGTACAGCGAGTTCAGTCCCGAGCTGCTGCACACGATACGGACCTTGATCGAGGATGAGGGAGCTGTCAAGGTCCGAAGTATCATACAGGCAACGAGCTTGCCTCAGAATGTTCTGGATCTGACACATCACTATGCTGCGCTGTGTGCGACATTCAGGAGCAGCGGTACCGATGGTTAGGAATGAGCGATATGGTCTGTTTCAAAAGGATATTTGTTGATGATGTTTTATATACATGGAAGATGTATGGTGTAGGGAGCAAGCTAATTGACGATTCAATTCCTTCTCGGTAGGGTTGAAAAGTGTATACCAAGGAGTTCTTCCAAGTTATTGTGATGATTATCTAATGATGGGAAGAATGCTAGGACTGAGCTCAAAGCCATGTTCTGCCTGTTCTCTTGTATCGCCAACTCAGCCCCTGGCTCCCTGTCTTGATCTGTGTATATTTTCTCTATCGATTCCACCGCTTCAGTATCCCAGGCAGACCACCTCAGGAGGTGAAGTTACCAAGAAGGTACCTTTGTTTTTGGCTTAGTGGGTATGCTTTACAACCAGTTCCATGCCTGCAGGCGATTTCCTCACCCCGGATCCCATCTCTTTCTCCTCTTGTTTACTTTGAGCTTCAGTGGTATGCGTCTTTGGCAATCAGTAAACCGCTGAGAAGGTAGACCATTGTCAAGTATAAGGCAAAATCAGTACACCAGTTTAGGAACCACCATTTCTTGTTGTAGTGATCAGCCCTGAGTGAAAAAGGCTCCCAGCTTGCCTGATCAATTGCCACGATTATAACCAGAATGAAGACAATGCAAGGTTACACCTTTAAGAAGCATAATTTTCTTCCTCTCAATAATTTGTTGTATAACAACGTGAATCACAGAATATTCTGTCCATTTCCATACAATAGACCTCCAACCAGTTGTGCTTTACAAACACTCGTGTTCTTTTATATCGAAGCAATAGCACTGCCAACTTATACTTGAAACAAGTGGAGTGGTTTCTCCTGTCATGGTTGCATTGCCACTTGGAGGTCCATATATAAAGAATGATCATAAACTATTACTAAGGATTAAATAACGTAGTCGTTCCATGATGCTTAATAACAATTTACTTGTATTAATTAATTTTGTCAGTAATTTCTCTGCTTTATAATAATCTAGGTAATGATACGATAATAATTTTAGGTGATTCGCTTCGTATTTATTACAATATTTACCTAACATTAGGTAACTGAGTGAATGCGGTGCATCTTTCATTGCCCCACACAAGCTACTACAGCTGCTGCCTTCTACTTTTTATAGAGCCTGAGTGAGTACTACCCCACTATCGTCATACCGTTACTCTGAGTCTGACTCTGTGTTTTGTCTCTCCCCATTCTCCAACTCTCATTTATAAACATCACATCAGTCAGTCAGTCGGTCAGTGAGTCGATCGATCAATCAACAAAATCCTTCGCCGTGCCAATATCGACACCCCCGAAGAGAGGAGGAAAGGATCCGACGCATCTTTCATCTGTAGCTTAAGGTAGCTATCTACACACACCACTACAATGTCTACCAAGCGTATCACAAAGGCATATATCTTCCTCCCTTCCTCCCTCAACCCATCAACTAACATATATGACAACAGGAATTCGGCGAGATCACTCAAAACCCACCTGAGGGTTTCACCGTCGCCCTTCCTCCCAACGAATCAATCCACACTTGGCACGTCACCCTCACGGCACCCGCCTCAACGCCCTACCATCCAGGCAAATTCGGTATCCTCCTCAGCCTTCCCACCGATTACCCTTTCAAGCCTCCCGTTGTCAAGTTCGTCACTCGCATCTACCACCCCAACATCACAAACGACTCGCTCGGCAACATCTGCCTTGGTCTTCTCAAGCCCGACGCCTGGAAGCCCAGCACAAAGCTCTACGCCGTGCTCGAGGCCCTCCGTAACCTCCTCGAAGAGCCTCAGCTTGATAGCCCCCTCGAAGAGCGCATTGCGCAGCAGTATCAGAGTGACCGCCCCGCCTTCGATCTGGCCGCCAAGCAGCAGGTTGAGAAGTACGCCATGAGTCAACCTGTTTTCCCTCCCACTGCATAGAATGACACAGCCTCATATCGGGGCGAAACCTCCGCGGCTCCAAGAGTCCAAAGGACTTGAATGATCATTTGTAAGAAAGAATATTGCTTGCTCGTACAAATCAACAGCTTTAGTTATGACTCAAGGCAACCGGTGATGAACTACAGACACAGACAGGAGGATCAAATAAAAACGAAAACGACAGTAGTTGAGATTCTCAATAGCTAGCCAATCACACCGGACATAAATTCTGCGTATTAAACAAAAAACAAAAACAAAATACCAACATGAACCCTCCAAACCAAGGTAGTCAATCCTCAGTTTCTAGTACCACGAGCAACTCCATCCAAACCAATTAACCGTGGTCCATAACCAAACATAACCATCCAGTCCTTTGTTTTTGTGCTTTTCTATTTTTTTTTATCTCTTATCCCGCCATTTTTTTGTTGATAGATATTCCGTAATTCGCCATCATCCGATCATTGCCTAGGTACCTTACGCCCCAATGCCTTACCCCTTTTTTTCCCATCCAAAGGTATCTTATCCATGGATCCTATAATACCTAAGAGAAGTACTAAGTTACCTTGAATAAGGTACTAATCATTCTAAACCAAACACCTTCGTCCATCAGGAGCGATCCTTCCTCGGAGCTCTCGTCTCTCTCTTTCTAACCTCGCCGTTTGCTTCTCAAGCGCGCGAATTCTTTCGCGCGCGAGGTCAAGCACCTCGGCCTTGCTCACACGACGATCGTTGGCAATACCACCCTCTGTGCCAGGTGCTGGTAGAACAGCAAGCAGACGCTCAAAGTGAGTGTTGAGTCGCTTGCGGTATTGCTGTTCAACTTGGTTGTGGGCAGCCCGCGCCTTGACTTCCTCAGTCGTCTCACTGGGATGTCTTGGCTGAGCAGCTGCGCGCTTCTTGGGAGCACGAGATGCAGTGCGGAGCTGTGTGGGATTCTTCTTGGGTGTGTCTTTACCCTTTCTTGTCTTGGTTGCCGTGGAGCGCTTGCGCTTCTTGCTCGCTGGCTCCGAGTCATCATCGTAGTCCTCATCATCCTGGTTATCTTCCTCAGGCTCAGACTCAGCCGATGATAGCGAGTCTGCCATGGGCGGCGTCGGTAGGAATGTCGCCGCCGGGGAGACATGAGCGGGCCATACGGCGCCCAGTGAGGGACTGCCTGTGGCAAGGTCGTAGCCTTCGGAGAAGGCAGATGAGGTACGATGAGGCGGATGGACGGGGAACTGGCCCGGCGTCGTAGGATGGATGGCGTAGCCGTTTGAGGAGAAGTCTCCAAATGAACGGTCAAGGTAGGCAAGGTCTGTTAAGGGGGAAGGGAAGACGGTGTTATCGAGACTAGGCGTCTCGGGAGATTGAAGAGGGTTCGTCTGCTGAGAGATGAGTCAGATATGTCTCTATGTAGGTTGAGTAGTGAGAAGAAACTTACTGTGGAAGCCTCGTAGGGAGCATCCAAGCTGGAGAAGGGCATGGCGGTAGAGTCCATACCGTTCATCCAGTCCTCAGGCATGCGACCAAAGCGCGCGGCTGAATCTCCGTCGCCGGCGGACTCGAGGAAGTTCGAGTTCATCATCATTGTTGGCCGCTTTTAACGTTTATCCGCAAATACTAGATCTAGCACGAGGTTGTCCTTGAACCCCGTCATCACGAGAGGGAGTTGGAACAATAAGCCCGAGATTGTTTCGGTTTCTCCTCTCTATGCTGGTATCTTTTGCTTTGTTTTGCTGGGTGTCTCTTCTTTCTAAGAGAAAGGGGGGGTTCTTGTTATAGGCAGTTAAGAAGGCGGCAGACTCGTAGTCGCGAGGCTGGTCGGATGTCTTTTGCTATCGACAAGCCGCAAGCCATAACGTAGCTACTCTGTTTTGTTTTCCTGTGTTTCTTGTGGGTTTCTGTTTTCTCGTCTAGTTTCCTGTGTTTGTGTGATAGGCAGGATTAGACGGGAAGACCGTGTTTACAGAGAGGGATAAAGAAGATTCACAAGTACAATCTTGGGCTGAACTGGTCCCCTTTTATACATACAACTTACGTCTAGGGCATTAAAAAAACAGAGTGAGAAAACGCCAAGAGAATACACTCGGCCGCTCGCAAAAAAAATACAACCATGGCCATGCCGCAGCGGCAGCGCAAACTACTACTAATCCATCGAGGGTGGTGCCAAAGTATGGAAGAAGCGGAGGAAGAGGAGAGGATGTATGGGCCAAGGGGCCGCGGGTATTACGACACCGAGACGAGGCACGGAATAGAAGACGGCGTCAAGCCGTGACCGGAGTATGGATACGTATGGATGACCAATGTGATGCATCACAAGTTTGGTGCTTGTCTCCTTCGCTTAAGCATGGGCGTGAATCTTGGAAGGGGAAAAGATGCCTCAAGGACTCTGACCAATGTAAAGATTGATAACTCTCACGCCTGAGTCAAGATCATTCCGCCATGTCCAATGGCCAACACGAGGAGGTCTTGGCAGCTGTCAAGGATGGGCATTCTGTTAGTAAATCCGGGCCCTTGGCTACCTAATAGCCACGTAAGAGGTACAGGAAGAGGTTTTATATGAAGGTTTTGTCTTACTTTGAAACAGATATATTTATATAGTATCACTCTCATAGATTAAATCTCGAGGAGTGATAAGAATATAATCAACCCATATCATCAAAAGACATGTCGTCTGCTTGACCGGAAAATCATAGGATAAAAAAAAACCTCGGGGTGGCATGAGTTTATCCCCAGACCCAACGTGTGGGGCATATCCTTGCAGAATGGGGTATCGTTGACTAACCTCAATCTCGTTTGCCTTGGAACAAGTCGTGGGGAATAGCCTCCTTTGCAAAGGCCATGTTTAGTTTTACTTTGAACCATGTGGTTTTTTGGTGCAAGTAGTCACGAGGTGAGACTGAATTCCACAGTATAGCCCACGTCTGTGTGTGTGTGTTGTGTTATGTTATGTTGGTTCTTGGGTAATGAGAACCGAGCATTGCGGATATTGTTGTGTCACGGTGTAGTATCCATGGCATCATTTATTCAGACTTTTATACTTTTATCTCTCTCTTGTCTCTCTCTCTCTCAAATACCGAGGTTATAATGATTCAGAAATGTCAAAAGAATAAAAAGAAAAAACTGCTGGTTATGGCTTGGCTTGGCTTGCTTGGCTTAACTAGGCGGAGCCAGATGCCGCGTGGTACAGACATTGGCATGCAGCGCCAACGTATCAGACCACCCTGCAACGGCTAACATTACTATATGCGATGTATGATCTTACGGTACCTGTTCGGACTTTTTTTTCACTTTTAGAATCTGAAAGAATCTGGGGTAACGAAAGGGTGGTGCTTGGAGGCCCCCGTCATTTGTTGATGGATGGATGGCACTTGGGGGTCAGCTGAGGGATCAACGTCTTGACATGTCGGCAGTCAACCAACGAACTCAAGAGTCCTGGACTAAAGTACCTCTGATAACCAGACTGCAGTCTTTGAGATAACATCGTATCCTCGAGAGAAAAGTGCTACTCTATTCGTCTCATACACTACTCTCCTCAAGCTCCAACTCTTCAGTATCCATCCTTTTCACACTGCTCTCCAACTTCACACTTACAAACCTTCCAGCATAAACACCCAAGAAAATACGTCTCCTACGACAACACCCCCTATCAACCCCAAGAATAAACATCATGACCGTCAGCCAAACCTCAACCTTCCTCAGCCCTACCCGTTGCGGAGTCCCCCATGCCCTCTGAACCAATTACAACACCATGGCAGGGGTTTTGCGTCTTTTTTTCATGACATCCCCCAGAAAAAAAGAGAGAACGTCTCGATGTTTATTTAAAACTTTATCTAAAAGAGTACGTGCCTTCGAACGTGGCTTCGGGCGATCGGTAAGTGGACACTGCGTGGGTAGATCAAGATCAAGATCTTGAGAGATCTGCCTTGGCCAGATCTCTGGACGCTCGTGTGCATGATCATGATTATGCGTGACTGACCTGCGAGAAAGGGGGGATGTATTAGGGGATGGGACATGGGAGCATGAAAGCATCACAGGGGAGTGACTTCACAACACTGCTCAACTCAACATGTCCTCAACCAAGAGGCACAACTGAAAGACAACTCCAACTTGCAACACTTTCAGAAGAAGGGCACAAAGGACATTAAGATATATGAAGTAAAAGGATCGAATTGCTATAGGATAAATGAGTTGCCTCGTTGATGTTACTCGTCACCGCCAGCTGTAACCGCCTTGGGCTCTGGGGTGTCAGTAGCAGCAGCAGCAGGCGCCTCAGGGGCCTTGACGCTTTCCTTGGCTGGTGCAGAGACATCAGCATTGTCTTGATCACCCTCAGCATCCTCCTCGTCTCCTTCAGCTTCGGCTTCTTCATCGCCATCCTCCTCTTCCTCTTCCTCCTCGGCGTCACCATTGGTTTCTTGGGCGTCTGCTGGGGCCGTCTTGCGCTTCTTTACAGGAGGCTCGACTGGATTGGTAAAGTCAGCGTTTTGCTCTGCATAACAATATGCCTGACCGTCTATTGGTTGTAAAAGGGGAATGGGTGATAGGTTGGAAGGGCTGGGTGTAGGAGTACAAGTCAAGACCTCTCCAAGAACATCATGAATAACTCACCCTTTGCATCAGCATCGTCCTCTTCTTCATCTTCCTCCTCCTCCTCAACGTCTTCATCTTCTTCGCTCTGTTCTTCTTCGTCTGCGGTGGAGACGTACCTATTTCCATGCGGTCAGTCAAACGTCATCACCAAGATACAATCATCGTCAACATGATTCAATCACGACATCGCACGAATACGAAACGACATGAAATGGATAAAGAAATATGACGCGATCGAAGAACATCGCGAATGGCGCGTGCAAATTTATTCAATCGCGACAAAAATCGCATTGAATTGGGTCGCATCTCAGTGTCGCATGCGACATCAGATTGCGCGCGCACCTCTTTGGTACAATAGCGCCGCGCAACCAGCAAATCCGCGATTGGGCAATTGAGAACTCTCCAAAAGGCGATCGCAAAAAGGGTGTTTGCAAAAGGAAAGGAAAATGGTACATACTCTTCCTCCTCCTCACCATCATCGTCTTCGGGGAGGGAGACAAGCTCCTCTTCCTCGTCTTGCTTTCTCTTGCGGGACATGGTGATAGATGCCGAGTTTAGTGTTGTACTGGAGTCTGGATAATGCGATTGACAAGTTCAGGAGTTCAGGACGCTTCTCTCGAGGGTAGGAGAGGGTTTTAAAGGTTGCACAGGGCACAGCACGAGATAGAGAAGCTAAGCACAGCAAGAATATAAGAGAGGAGAGAGAAAGAGATCAGGGGGAGTGGGAACGGGCAAAGGGTGGGAGCGGCTGCGCGTGCACAAGATGAGGAGAGGAGCTGGAGCTGGAGCTGGGACTGGAGGGCGACAGTAACAGTGACAGTGACAGTGAGTGACAACGATAAACAGCCCAAGAGCTTGTGTGAGAGCTTCCGGGCCAGCCAATTGCGGCTGCTACAGTCATCCCATCACTGGATACACTCCATGAGCAAGTGGTGGGATATCACTAACAGAGCTCGTGTATGAATACATGGGAATGCAAGGAAATAATGCGACGGCTAGAGGTATAGTCCCACGAGCTTGTCATCTAAAGATGGATTGGTGGCCCAGCTTGGTGTGGACAAGATCCCGGAGGTAAGCTTGCGGCTGCTGCACTGCTGCAAGGCAGCTTAACTTAGCAAAGCTCTGCTTGCGAACCACCAGATCAAAGTCGATCAGGGCGACGGGACGCGCGACAGACTGGCGCCCAATCAAGATACGTAGAGCTAGTATCAGTACAGTACTGTACAGTACCCGGAAAGCATCGAGGTGGCCTCTGGCTTTTCGGCTTTGGGTTTGGCCTCTCCCGCCTTAGCACATCATAAAGGCAAGGAACAGAAAGAACAGAAGGCGGGGAAATGGCCCAGCCTGACCTGGCGAGAGAGAGGGAGAGAGGTTGGCCTGGGTAGGAGGGAGCTACAAGTGGCTGGGCAAACAGCAGCTGTGCCGGATACCTATGTGACGTAGGACTTTCACATTGTAGACCAGATAAAAGTGTCTCAGAAGGTCAAGCAAGTAGTCACCGGAAGGCTGGGGATTTTTGTTTGTTACTGTTGGTATGTCCCCTTGCTTTCTTCCATCAATATGAAAAGGCGCAGCGCAACGCAGAGAAATCCGTTCTTGTTTCTATCATCGATGAGCTGATACATCCCCTTGTCAGCAGTTCTTGAGACAAGGGCGAGCGGAGCTGTTGAGCTTTGTAACATCTCACTTCTCCAAGAGCTTGGGAAAGCTTGGCCCACTTTCTGAGGACCTGTAAAACCAGCGGAGAACGGCAGAAGTTTCTCCGGATCGTAATGCTTCAAGGATGATGCTGAAGTGAGACGAGAGCCCCTTGGCCAACCCGAAGTCGGAGTTCATGGTTCGGTGATCCAGCCGACGTAGCGTTGGCGTCATCGATAAGTAAAACGATAGGAAGCCAGTCACGTGGATAGAGTAAGCTTCAGGGTAGGCTAAATGGCTTGGCTACTATTAGGATTTGGGCTTGATCTTGTGAGCGCCCTCAAGTCGATGGCCTTTCCTCTCTGCTGACTGACCTACTTTCTACTTCCCTACGTTCTAAGTTTATCGCGCAACCTGAGTTACCTGACACGTGAGGTCTGACGCCTCTCAGCTGCATATTATTCATGTTACAGTTCAGGCATGTGCTTGATTCCGTGCTTCCCGCTGGCTGGACGATAAGACAATAATCTCGAAAGTTTACTAAAAGAAGAGTACTATTATAGTGATTAACGCACTGATGCAGGTATCTAAGAATGGAAGAAAGGAAAGGGCAGAAAAAGGAAACCTAGACAAGACACCGACAGTCTCACACCTGAGCGGCGACTGTGTCTTATCCTCCCTGCATTCTTCCCGTATACCCGTTTGCCCTTTGGTTGGAGTTTTCCAAGTTTTTGGTGCTGATCAACAAAGCACTAATGCAGGCTCTTGCTGTACGGGATTACACTGCATTTAATGGTTTGGCTGAATGATAGTGGCGTTGAAAAGCCATCAAGTTTTGCAGCTGTATCAAATCACGAGATATCCAATGCATGCAGCGATGTTGTTGAGTGGTACAGGGTAACCCGTCCAACATGAACTAAAATCACAGGGTCTTCTAGACTTGAACTAATGGTGATACCAAGCAAGCCACGACGGTGAATAAATTACAAGACCCTTCCTCTTTAACCTACCCTAGATAATAGACATATAACGTTCGTATCTGGACGAATGGCTTGTCTACGGAATGAAGCTGAAAGACCCTGTACGCGGCCATGACCTTTTCCTTCCAACTCAAGTCTAGCTTCAACTCAACATGCCACCATCGAGAGGCCAAGACGGGAACCGTTGTTTTGCTGCGCAATCTGGGTCGCCTGAAAGAGACGAGACCTTTTAGCATTGAAGGAGGCGTAATCCGTTGGATTGCTAGTTCGGGGTGGCTGTGGCTCGGTCACTGTAAATCAACAAGAGGTACGACGCGCTTTAGTCTAGACAGTATAGCCAGGTAAGTAATGTTTTGTTTATGTTTGCATAAACAAGTTATGTCGCTTTCCACAGTGACGGGTAATGACGACGGGGAAACAGGACAGATCATTGACCCGGTGGTTCGGAGTGGACTTGTGGTAATTTGGACGGTACCGAGATGAGCTTCGGCATCTAGAAACATGCATGAATTGTATGCCCATGGCAAACTGTTTACCCAGATTGTCTCATGTGGGTGCCATTAACGAATGTCTTATGCGATCTTCAAACTGGAATGTAGAAATCGACATCATCAGCTCCTCCGATTACACCATCTATGGATGCAGCAATACGCAACTCTGATGACGCCTGGTCTAAGCCTCGTGATCCTTCAATTTATCTGTGCTCAAGCAAGCGGACCGACAATTGTCAGCACTCGTTCCTGCAAGCCTCATTCGCCTAAGAATGCACTTATCAATGGATGCCTCGTGCTTGACAGTCCAGCTCACGACAAGGTTTCCACCAAAAAGCGGGGAGTACCAGCTCTTGAAGAGTTTCCAGAAGAAACGCGTCCTTTTCAGTGTTATTTCCGATCTCTGTGTGTTCACAGCAATTAGCTTGAGCTTGGATTAATATTATGTTTACTCTTTAGACTTTGTACCTGCAGAAGAAAAGAAATTGTGCATCTTATTGCCCCGCATGAGTGGTTAATTCGTGACCACACTAAGGAGTAACTAGTAAAGCAGTGAGATGGAGTGTTGAACTTTGAGCTTCTTTTTTGTCTACAGTAACTTTTACGCTCACAAAACTGTTTTTTGTTGGATTTCCCCTGAGACGAGGCAGGCTGTGGAGATGCCTAGAGAATCGCCGAGTTGGTTGAATGAATATTATTCCGGTTGACGAGACAAAATTCACGGAGCACGGAACGAGACGAGTTGTCAGTTACATAATCCCTGCATGTCATCTCGATTCCATGTAGATCCAAGAATTCGAAGCTTCACCAGAAGCTCACCGGAAACAAGGGTGTAAATCCTGCCCTGCAACCGCTGATCGGCTCACACTCCGCATAAAATCGAATTCAATCGCTGGGACACAGTTTGATACATCGTGATAAATCGAGATTGGTCAGGTAACCATTCATTACGATACGTCAGTAGCTCTATGCAACATAACACGGCCCCAAGGACATGGACACGGAGCTATCAAGTTTGCAGGGGTCATGGATGAATGGATAATGTTTTCTTATGTTCTGTGCCTTGGAAGTTGACTTGTTCCACCATCGACGTAATAGCTGATGGATAATATCGTTCGTGGATACGACCAAACGCTTTCATTAATTTCCAAATTGTTTAGCTTAGTAAAGCGTATTGCATGGGAGGGATAAAAAGAAGAAAGCAGGGTTACATGGTGTCCCTGCAGTAGCATAACAGTAAGATTCAGGAACCAAACAATTATCATTGGCTACCTTTTCTAATCCCATCCACTCTTGATCTGGTTTGGGGGTTTTTTTTTTGACGCCATCAAAACTGGCTAACTGGTTAATTCTTTGGTGCTGCCTGGTGGGTGACAGAAAACTCGGCATTAATGGAAGAATTAGGTAAATATTAGAATTATTTATCTAGAACCTTGGAGTCTAAATGCTTAACTACCTATTTGTGTCAATAGTCTCTTAGCGCGTTGATAATATTCTGACACGACTGGCCATCAAACTGGTCAATTCTCTGGTGTGCTGCCTCCATGTCCAAGGCAGAATAAGTCTAACAGAACCTTTTCACACTAGCAAAAGAGAAAGGGGAGATGATTACCCGATGTGGGTAATCTACCAGTCGGGCATCCAGTCCGCGACACCGCTTATGTTCTTTTAGGACTGATGAACGTTGACGGGAAGAACCCGCTGAGACGGTGCAGCGCCTTTGGGTCGGGCCCCTTTGCCGGAGTCTGGGCTAATGAAAGTTGGAGGGACGGGCTTGGGAACGGTGGTTTCTAAACTCTCTACGCGAGGATAGATGCATATCAGTAGATCGCTAAACGAGTTTTTCTTTACTACCCGTGGGAACAACCCCTTTAGGTCCTAGGAGGTAGGTAGCTGTGAAATGTTGAGGTAGTATTCTACAACACACGGCGCAGCTTATGGCTATGAATTATGTCAAAGGCGGTTTCGGTGAGAGGGGCAGGTTTAATTTGCATCCCGCAGTAGAGAGGGGAAGATGAGTTAAACTCCAATGAGGCTTGTCTAGATGAGACGAACGTAAGGGATGAAGATGCGTTGGGCGATATTATAAGCTGCTTCTAAGTTATAGTTGATGCAGCCCATCATCATAGCGCCTAGATAATATTGACCACGGTTTGTGAGAAATGATAGTAGTGGCTTCGCTTCCGTTGATCTCTTGCTTATACCAGCTAGCCTTGTATCTCTTTTGAGATTCATCACAGACACACTGGATTGCCCAGACTGACTCTCGTTTCGCGGCTCAAGACTGATCTATCCGGAGGAGAGGAGGAGACTCTCTTCTCTCTCTTGCAGTCTCTCCCTTGTGCTAGTATCCATCCTCGGGTTCACAAGCATCATTTTCGCATAATGACCTGACATGAGATCTCACGAACCCCTGTTTCTTCACATGGTAGCTCTCAATAACACATCACAACACCAATAAGCATATCCGTCTCTAATTGCGCCATTAACCAAATCAATTCCATCTCTTGAACATGTTTGTTTCTTTTTATCCCATCAAACCATGAACCTGGTCTCGTGAATTTACCCTTGTACTCATTCTCAGACCCCCCGCCATTCTGGTCTGCTTGGATCAACTGACTCGATATTGGCCCCCCCTCTCACCAGGAATTTAGCGTGAGAGAAGACCTTCCCAGCTGAACAAGACCCAGCAAACGAACCAAGAATTGCTTCCCCGGGACCCATTCGGCCAATGGTGTTGAAGAGTGCTCGTTTGGTTGTTCTGTTTGGTGGCATCTGATCTTGTCGACTCAGAATTTTCTTGATTAGAAAGACGGGATAAAAATTCCAAGGTAACAAGAAACAGAACATAATTATAAACCAAACGGAGTAGATATCGCTGTAACCTGGGTATGGGACCTTGTTTAAAGCCACGAGGTATGCATGTGCCGCACATCAATTACCAGTAAATGATCACAGTAGCACACATCACATCACATTGATTTAAGTTGGCAGGCCTCCTTGGATCCTTTTGTCAACCTCATGCATGTCCCCCTTTGCTTTGCTTTGCTTTGCTTTGCTTTGGACTTTGGTGGATTGCTGATGGAGAATGAATGACATCCTTTCCTTTTTTTACTTTTTGATCTACTTCTTGGGGTCTCGTCTCTCTTCCCCCGCCGCCACCTACTACTACTGTACAGTACTACTGCAAGTCTGCAACTACAACCTGTGGCTCGGTAGTGAGTCTAGGTTCAGTCGCTCTCCCTTGTCTCAATTTCTAGTCCCTGGTTTCTATTACATAGACAGGTCTGTCCGTCCGGGCTGAACTGGGCTTGGCTGTCGACTGCGTCTTACTTCTCTCCCAATCCCTCAGCGGGCAAAAGTAACCTACACCATCATCAAGGCTCAACGACCGAGCTTATTAGCTTCTTTCCATTTCCAAGTTTGTCAATTCAACTACATCTCCGATTCTCGGTTCAATCACTTGTTTGGGTCCATCTCGTCTCCCTTTAGAGCCTACAGCGGCGCCTAAGCTACGGTACCCCGGTTGCTTTTTGGGCCTGGCCTGGGGGCAACATATGGACCTAGAGTAACATCCTGGTTTCTCGAAATTCATTCAACCTCCATCCACTAACCTTACCCGCCCTGCCAATCCGGCTTCCCCGTCCCTGTCGGTTCTCAGTGACTGACTCCAGTCATCCAAAAGTCAACGCTCCTGTGCAGGGTGCTTGTTCTGGCTGTCGCTTCTGTATGTGCGAGAGTTTTTCGCTCCTCTTCCAACTCGAGCACAGGCTGAGCTGAAGCCATTCATTTGTTTGTTTGTTCTTCAATCACTTTCAACTGGACGCCGGCTGGGTTGTTTTGTCTGCTTCAAGGCGAGACTCGGCGTCCGTTCTCTTTTTTCCCCGCCTGTGCATTTTCCACAAGCAGAATAATTATACATACCTTTAACCCAGCCAGCCAGCCCACACACCGAATCCCGCGTTCCTCTCTAGACAAGCCCAACTCTTCTCGCGTTCGCTCTTCAACACCGATCGATTTCTTGGTTAGATAGATATAGCTGTGCTTACTTGTGGTGGCTGAAGCTATTCCTGTCCTTTGTGCAGCTGGTTTTGATACTCTGGAACGATACTCGAACCCTCGCTCACGATCCGCTGAAACCTTCTTCAAGCACCGCTTTTTCTACTGGCCCGCCCGACTTTTGACAAATCTCAAATTCCAGTCGAAGATCTGAACCTTGTTCTAGATCTGACAGCGATGGCCAAGAGCTATTGCTATCTTTTTTCAAATCCGATCTCTTCTTTTCAAGATATCTGCGCTGCTACGGTCGGCGCACCTTGCAGAAGCAACCCGCAGTGGAGTGCAGTGACCAACTGAACGAAACGAACCTTGGCAACCGAATCAGCAACGAAACGACGACAACGAACTCGATACCCTCACACAAAGCAGAAAAGTAAAAACCCCGGTTTTGTAAGCAGATATACATCTGCCCGCTGGGCGACCAAAGTTTTTGCCAGCCTCTGGCGCCCAGCAGCAGCATCTCATCTGATCCTTCAAATCGCCAAGTGCAACATCACATCACACCATGGCACCCCTCGCCATCTCTGTACCCGACGCTCCGGGTTCACCACATGCGACCCGAGGAAAATTTGCCTTTTATGGTAATCGACAACGGGATAGTGAAAACAGCCTTGCACCAGGTACTTCGACAACAAGTGATGCATCACCTTATGCTTCACCTATGACTTCACCCATGATGTCTCCGTTGGCTTCCCCACGGGTTCAAATAACACCGTTTGGAGCTGCATACAGTAGTCTTGGTCATGGTCACACTCGTCAACCATCTGACGAGTCTCTGTCACATTTACCTCCTTTGCCAGTTTCGCCAAGATGGGATTCGATGTCAAACCCTTCGAGATTTATGATCGGACAGTCAATAGCGCAGAGAGCGGGATCCCCATTTGACTCTCCACACTCGCCCTCACCTCTGAGTTACGACACTGCAGCAAGCACTCCTGTGGAATCTCGAAACACGTCTCCGACATTTCTGGCGTCCAAATCGTCACTGGCTGACCTGCGCGCCTACGATAACCTTCCAGCCGTGGAGAACTTCTCGCGGCCGCGGAAGCAGAGTATCCGCCAGCCAATAACAGACGCGGCTAAGCCACGACTAGTCCACAGCACCCTAGCTACCGCTACAGCTACAGCTACATCTCCCTCTACCCCCGGTCTCAATTCTGCAGACCAGTACCTGGAGCTTGTTCCATCTTCGCAACATCCCTTATGGCCTGCTCCTCCTCGTCCCCGCGGTCCTTCAGTTTCATCTTGTCAGTCTTCTTCTACTTACCAATCCGTCCTCTCTCCACCTTCAAACGACTTTTATGAGCCTCGAGCGCCCCGTGCTCGGACGACCAATGGTGCGACGACTTCCGCCGCACGGCCACCTTTAAACTACTCCAATCCAGGGTCGGCTTCACCGAGCCCTGTCATCGCCCCGTGGATGAGTGGTGAAGAATTTAGGTCGAGCTTCCGCTCTCAATTTACAGAATCTACTGCTCCAGGAACTGCAGTCACCGAGCGAAGTAGTGTTCTTACAAAGGACAGCTCTGTTACATCATTATATCCCAGCCCAGAAGGCGACGCAGAGCAAGACCAAGACCAAGAACCAGAAGCCAACGCTGACGCTGACAACGACGACCCAAACGACGAGCCTAGTCTTGAGGATGTTATGGGCATGTACGAGCAAGGCTTCGACGACGACGAAGACGATTACTCCAATAATTACAGGAATTCCCGAGCTGTGACATCGACCTCAGACATGGACCAGCGACAAAGCATCAGAGATGACGATGACGAGGACTTTCCTCAACGAAAGGATAAAGAGTCCAACTCGACACTTGATATGGAAATTCGAATGTCCAAGATGATCTTCACCCATCCGGCCTTCACATCATCAGTACCCCATATCGCCGAAAACTACGGCCGTGGCATGAACGAAAAGCGAGATTCGGCTAAGTCACTAGACTCAGAGCCCTCTCTTAATGAACAGCGACCCCTATCCGCTGTCGATCCTAGCACAGATGAACCACATATCCCTACGCCTCTCTCACCAGTACGTGAGCCTGCCGAGCGACCCGAAACCCCCGACTCCGGACGCAACATCGGTCATGCAGTAGAGCCAGTAGCCGAACCTACACCTACACCAGCAGCACCTACACCCGCCCCAGAGCCTCAAGTTGCGCCTGAGCCAGTTGCCCAACCTCCGCCACCTGTTGTAGCACCTGAGCCTGTTATCGAGCCCGAAGACCCTGGTGCTCGTGACCGATACGGCTTCAAGAAGGAAAACCAATATGTCACACGCAAGCAATACGATACCTGGAATGCTGGATATACCGAATACCTGGCCCGCCGACGGAAGAAGTGGAATGCCTACCTCAAGGACAACGCTCTGATGACAGATCATCCCAACCGATTCCCTGCCCCCAACGCAAAGACAAAGCGCTTTGTTCGCAAGGGTATCCCCCCTGATTGGCGTGGTGCAGCTTGGTTCTACTATGCTGGCGGACCAGCCATTCTGGCGAAGCACTCAGGTCTCTACGATAAGCTAACAACTAAGCGAGCTAAGGACGTCGACGCTGAAGCTATCGAGCGAGATCTACACCGAACATTCCCGGACAACATCAAGTTCAAGCCTCCCGGCGGGATGGATACGGCATCGAGCAGCGCTAGAGAAAGTCAGTCAACAATGTCGAGTGACGCTCGCGGCACCAGCCCAGCGCCGGGGAACGTCGATGGAGAGACGCCTATCATTACATCTCTTCGCCGTGTGCTTCACGCATTCGCTGTGTACAATCCCCGAATTGGCTACTGTCAAAGCTTGAACTTCCTCGCTGGTCTTCTCCTTCTATTTGTTGATACTGAAGAGCAATGCTTTTGGCTCCTCAATGTCATCACACGCATCTACCTGCCTGGCACTCACGAAATGAGTCTTGAGGGCTCCAAGATCGATCTTGGAGTGCTCATGACTGAAATGCGCACCTCCATGCCTGCGGTTTGGGACAAGGTCGGTGGCGAGCTTGAGGCTGACCCCAACTCAAGACCCTCAACGAGCAAATCGATCCGCCTCACTCGTTCGCGCCGTAAGGAACTTGCACGCATGTCGACACCAACAGACCGTCTCCCTCCGATCACACTTTGCATGACAGCATGGTTTATGAGCTGTTTCATCGGAACGCTCCCAATCGAGACCACCCTCCGAGTCTGGGATGTGTTTTTCTACGAGGGTTCTAAGACACTGTTCCGCATCGCCCTGGCCATCTTCAAACTGGGCGAGGGCGAGATCAGAGCTGTCCACGACCCTATGGAAATGTTTGGCGTTGTGCAATCAATGCCTCGCCGATTGATCGACGCTAACGCCCTGATGGAAGCATGCTTCAAGCGACGGAATGGCTTCGGTCATTTAAGTCAGGTCCAGATTGATGAAAAACGCCAACAACGCCGAGCTAAGGCACAACTGGATAGAGTTCGTCAGGGCAAGACATGGGCCGCTGGCTCATGATCAGAGTAGAAGATCAGCCACCACTGATTTACTTTACTCCAGACTCCGAGACGAAACCTCAGGAAATTAAAACGACTAAGCCGCGTCAACATACCTCATCTCCTCATCTCATCTCACCTCACCTCACCTCACCTCCACAATCCTTCAATATCTCTTTTCTTACTCATCTTTTTTTCTCTCTCATTTCGGTACACCCTGGCGCTCGAGCCACCGAACTTTATCATGGAATGGCGTTTCAATGGAAGGCATGGTCTAATTATCGATTTAGCCGGCATTGTGTCTGCATTTGTTTCTGTTTTATTCACTTCCTCTCTCTACCTTTTTTACAATTTCCTTTTTTTCTCTTGTTCTCTGTCTCTCAGCTACCCCAACACACCGGGGGAAGCTGCTTACTATGTCTCAAATCAGCGAGGAGGGATTGATCAGCGTTGGACGGATGGAATGTACAGGATGGAACGGTACCCAAAAAAGGAACATTGTTTTATACTTGATTATGACGATGGTTTACGGCTGCATTGCGACAAGACAATAAAAAGCACCCATCAACAACCCCCCAAACAAAGAATTCTTCTCTTGTTGGGCAGAATGACTGCGGTGTCTGGTTTTCATATAGATTGGGGGAAAATTACGTATGAACTGGGTAGAACCTTACTTTACTGTTCGAGGAGTAGATTTGGGGGATATTTTTTTGATACCCTAATGGAATGAAAGATAATTACATGACTGTCTCACTTTCCGCGTGGTTTGTTGATGTCTCGTAGGAGTGTTTCATTTGTTTCTCAAACCTTGTGATCTACCTGAGACAGGAATTAACTGGGATAAGTAGCCTTAAATTTATGTATATACGAGTGAATATTATATAATAGAACGTATGTGTTGGTATTTTCTTAATCCCTGTAACTGGTATGTATATATCACTTATCACATGTTATATTACCATTGAGTTTCTATGGTGAGGCGAGAACGTTTGATTGCTCAATATATGACAAAGTATAACGCGGAGATCATCTGCAAAGGCTTGTTAGACAGGGATGATGAAGTTTCGAGTTGATGTAGCTATTTGAACTGGCTCCAGTTATTCATCCTGAAACTCGAACTCAATAACGAACAAGTCTCCAGTAAACATACAAAGGTATCTTGTTCGCGACTGGCTTGTAGATCACTTCAAGGACCAATTCAGAGATACGGTGTAGGCCGATGATCATCAATGGTCCTAGCTTTGTAGCCTGCACCGCCTTGAACCTCGTGTACATCCCTGACATTCTCCAGCCTCACCTTGGCCATGAAGACAGGCGATTCTTTTCATCCGCTTCTAGCACTTTTTGCGATCTTGACCCTAAAATCTGAACCCCCGTGGAACCAACTCTTGTGTTGGCTACTACCAAAATCCATGAAGCTCGCAGCCAACAAGAAGCTGGAGCCCCCATATCCCATAGAAACCCGTGCGGCTGACAAACTTGAAGAGAACGGTTCAAGTTTGCGAGACAAAGTCCTGAAGAGAATCTGTGGAATCTTCGGCCAGAGTATCTCGGTACATGCTTGATGTACTGGCCCTGTTCGGGAGATATGGTAAACCCAGCAGTGCAGGTCATGATGGGGGGAAAAGGGCAACCTGGGGCCTTCAGAATTGGAGAAGTTGTGGGATAGTTCCCCTACAAATGTGAGTATCCTAATTTTACTCCAGGCTCAATTTAACAGCCAGTATTACGTCTATGGCGAATAAGATTGAGTTACATACAAAACATCCAAGACTGAAGGCTATTCATGCCTTGGATCAGCCCAATTATCCTGTATTGTGACGAGACCTTTATATATATCGCCAAGATAAAGGAAAGGACCCTGACGTATCGTTTCGAAGACTGGCACGTCCCTAAGGACTGAGTCCAAGTGGGATGAAGAATGGTCTACATTAAGGGTATCAATTAGAAGAGCTAATTATGCATGAGATCTATATCACAAGGTTTCTTAAACTCCGAACTCTTGGCAAATCAGCCTTGTCTTAGAGATCACCAAGCGCCAATGAGGTTACAAGGAACCAATCTTCAACTCTCATAGCTTCGACTTGCTCTCCTTTTTACTCTCCTTTTCCTCTTCTTCCCTCAACACAGCAGCAACACTCTGCCTAAACTGCTCCGCCAAAACCACCGCCTCATCATCGTCCAACTCCTCCCTCTTTCCCCTTCCAAACATAGTAAAACTTTCACTGAACCTCCCACTGGCTCTGATCTCAGGCCGGGGTATGATGTGAAAGTGCATATGCGGTACAACCTGTGCAGCTGCAGCTCCGTTATTCTGCACCACATTCCAATCCTCAATGCCCGTTGCACGAGCCATGGCTTTTGATAACACGCGCAGATATCGTCCAAGATGGGCGGATTCAGAAGCCGTTACATCGCTGAGCTTGGGCCGATGAGGGCGCGTGCAGAGAAGAAGATGGCCGCGACTTAGAGGCAGGATGTCGAGAAAGGCGACAAGGACTGGAGTTGATAGAACGATGAATGATGCGGGTGATACGAGTTCCGGATTGATGAGCGAAGATGTTGATGGTGGTGGATTTAAGGGGTCAAAAGGCTCGAAGACGGATGAGATTGTACAGAAGGGACATGAAGATGTTGGGGGAGCTGAAGGATCGAACATGGTTGAATGGATCGTCGATACGTAAATTATGAGTTGATATGAGATGGTGTAAGTCTTGGTGAGTAGAAACAAAGTTGAGTGAAATGTAGATGACGTTGAAGAAGAAGTTGGTGATGATGTTCCAAGCCAAGTTCATGAGAAGAGATGGAACCGAGGTTGATGTGATTGACCGGGGCTTTCCAGGAACTAGAGATCGGGACTGGGGTGTTTGATTTAGTGCATTTAGTGGAGGTTTATCACTGTGGGGTGCAGCATTAACCTGCTGTGTCATGGACTTGTTTCTTGATAGGTTCAGTGATTCAACAGCGCAATATCAACTGTCTTCTCACCACTCTATTGAGTGTTATACAAGAAAATCATTAGAGGGAACATAGAAGAGAGATATTTGATCGGTTAGGGCGATCAAATGAATCTAATAAGTCCCCCGTCTGCTCTTGTACACTTCTCAAGACCAACAGCAATACTGTACTTGCGGCAGATATTCAGGAACGGCATATACCTTATTCTCGCTTATCTGATCCTCCCAGACAATCTCATCTCTACATAGGTTGGTGGCGTATCACTTAGACAAAGACAAAGGTTTGCTTCAACTGTGATAGACGTTTCGTTTCATGACACCAAACGAAATCAATGGCAATAGCAGCGACAATATAGACAAGTACAACTCAAGCAGAATGAGACTCAAGAGTCCATACTATCTTCCAGAACCTGGTAAGTAAAACCACCTATGACGCTTTCGATCACTCAGATGGGAATGGAAGCTTTACAGAACGGTACGTACCTCACCACCACTCACCGCCTAATTCTGCCGTCCAAACTTTCCCATCACCGCCTTCATGACCAAGCATCTTCAATCTTTTCCTCCACCATAAACAACCAACCCATCAAACCACAACAAACCCACCTCAAAATGCCCCGCGAAGAATACCAAATCCCTTCCGGCAACGCCGGTCAGCGCGGCGGCACCCGCGACGCTCATGAAGTCCGCCACGTCATGTCTTATATCTGCGGCGACTGCGGCGGCAGCGTCACCCTCGGAAAGGATGCCCTCGTCGCGTGCCCTCACTGCGCCGGCCGAATCCTCTACAAGGAGCGCACCAAGCGGTAAGATTCCCGCGATTGTTCTCTGAGCGTCTTTGTACTAATAGCGATTGTAGTATGGTTCAGTTCGAAGCCCGATAGATTCAAAGACGATACATACTATGCGAAAACCATGCAAGAACAAAGACAAGAGTGCTGTGGCAATTTGACATTTCGAGATGGGAGTTTAGGGGTCTGGGAATTACGTTGAACGAAAATTAGACAATACCACACGATTTGCGCACAACGAGACAAAGTCTGCGTGATTACTTCTTTGTTTCCTTCAAAGTCGCCTTGCGATATCTACCCTGCAAAAACTAAACCAGTGAACTTGATAAATCCCTATATGTCCCCCTAACGCCACTATATGCTGCTCTTTTTTATTGCTGCTGCTTCTGCTGATTGTAGAGGTACTTGGCGAAACTTGCGTCCGCCATGACGGAATCCTCGTTATCACCCATGGCTGCCTGGTATCGATCCTGGAGACCCTGCTTCTGAGCCTCCTCGTCTGAGTCGGTATCATCGTCGTCGCTGGCAACGTCTACCTCATCTTCTTCCTGCTTTGCGACTGGTAGACCACCGACTGACATGCCCTTCATCATCTTGTCGAGTTCCTTCTCTCGTGTAGCCTTCTTTTGCTCTTCACGCTCTGCCCTCTTCCTCTCGAGCTCTGGGAGGTAGTCGCGCAGAAACTCTTCCCTCTTCTCTTCGACGGCCTCGAAGAACTCATCTATACCAGTGCCTAGTCGCGAACTCACACCGACGACACTAAGGTGTGCGTAGAACTCCTCCAGCATAAGACTCATCGAGTTGAGCAAGCTGCCCATGTATCCACTTCCACCATGACCACCACCCTCTGCACCACCCAACTCATCTGACTCCTCATCCTTTCGTAGCGCTTCCTGGAATGCTTCAAAGTCGGTCATCCACTCCTTTGCAAACTCAGCATCCTTGACATCGGTCTTGTTGAAGACAAGAATCATGGGAAGCTTGGTCTTGTAGAGAATAGAGCAGGCGTAGAGCATGTTGGACATGAATGTTGAGGTGGACGCAGTTCGCGGGGTATCGATAACGTAGGCGATGACAGTAGGGAAAGAAGACGCAAGCGACTCGAGAAGAATGGTTCCAGAGGCGGACCAGACAAAGACCTCGATCTGGCCGGGTGTGTCGACTAGAATCCTATCGATGGGTTTGCGATCAGGCTTCTCGGGATCGGGCTGAGCGCGCTTCTCGAGAAGGTTGACGATCTGATCAACTTTTGTAGCGAAAAGGTTGAGCGATGTGAGAATTCCACCGTTGGGACCGAGGTTGTACTGCTTCATAACCTCCTCATAGTTGACAGAGTCTCGAATATCAATGTTGGACTCGAATGGAACAGACAGCACAGCGGGGTCGAGGTTGATGACATATGGAGGAGTATCGTTCTGATGAAGGTGAGCGTTGATACGTCGCATGAAAGTAGTCTTTCCAGATCCTAAGGGAGTTAGATATAGATATAGAGATGCGCAATGGTTGGGAGTGTAGCTTGCCTGCCATGCCGACGCAGACAACGGCGACGGGAGGCTTGTTTGCCGTAGAGGCATCGCCTGTGGCTGTGGAGGAAGAAGCCATATTAAGGAGTAATTATCTGCCCGGGGTGATTTGAGAGTGAGGCTGATAGTTATGAGTTATGGCAGAGTGAAGGAATGAAAAGTGACGAAATGGAGACGGACCCGACCTCAAAATTTTGGGCGCGGTCAACTGTGGATGCCCCGCGCGCGGGGTCATTCGCTGAGAATCAGTGGTCAATACAAACTGTAGCTGAATAAGCTTGATGTTAATATTGATATTAGTATTTAGGTAGTTATAGAACTGTATATTTTATCAATGTCTTATAAATAATACATAATAAATATTCTAGAGGCGAACTAGATAAAGATTTTGATCAGACTGGATGTGTCTCTGAGAGGTTGATGAAAGGCCTGCATGTTGGCGTTCTGCTACCTGAACTTATTAACATTTCTTCATACAGTATATCCTATACTAACAGTCAAGTAGATTCCCTGTAGTTCATTATAATTAGGTATCCTCCTGGTGTAAAAGCTCTCTATCTTACTGGTACTCGGCATCAAAGTCCCTTAAAAGACACGGCCCCACTTCTCGGTGAGGCCCCCACTAGATCCGACATCCCAGAAAAAAAGTTGTCCAGCATCGCATAGCATCTTTTACATCTTCAACACCAATCAAACTATCACCAACGTCTTTCTTTTCGCAACCTCAACCCTACAACAAATTCTTCTGAATACCATACGAAGTATATAAAAGAGCAATTGACGCTCTATCCTACAAGATGGCAGAACACGAATCCCAAATGCCCTTTATTCGCAACCTCGCCTCCAGCGGTTCGTCCAAACTACCCTCTTTGCTCGCAACTCTTGCTAACTCTTCCAGATCGCAAACTTCGAACCTCCTCGCTAGAATCTCTATCGACATTCCTCTCCTCCCGCTCATCTCTCTCCGACGTCGACGCCCAGAAACTCTGGAAGGGTCTTTTCTACGCCCTATGGATGACCGACCGTCCCATTCCCCAGCAGCGTCTCACAGCCGATCTCGCCAACCTCCTCTTCACCCTGAAGCCCGCATGCACAATCCCCTGGCTCCGCGGTTTCTGGGCCATCGTCGGCGCTCAGTGGACAGGCATCGACGTCCTCCGTCTTGAAAAGTTTCTTCTTCTCGTCCGTCGCGTTTTCGCTTCGCACGTGCGTCTTGCTCGGGAGCGAGGATGGAAGGATGGTGATGTCGAGGCGATTGTAGGAGTTCTGTCAGAGTATCCTTTTGATCTGGAGGGTGATATGCGAAAGGTCCCTGTGGGTATTAGACTGCATGCGCTGGATATCTGGGTTGATGAGTTGGAGCGTGAGAAGGCGCTTGAGGAGCCCGAGGCTGAGACTTTTGTTAAGAGCTTGGGAGATGTTGTTATTGCACTGAAGAGATGTCCTATCAAGCCTGTGAGGGCGCGCGCTGGTGATAGCCACGAGGATGAGAGGTTGCCATGGGGTAAGGCTGTCAGTGGTGATGAGATGGAGGATGATGAGGAGTGGGGTGGTATTGACGATTAAGAGGCGGTATTTGCAGGCGCATGGCGTTGGGATATGGAAAATGCATTGCGGTATATCACCGCTTTCTTTATATATGGGCTAGAGGTTGATACCATCTGAGAATATCACCACCATCTATTATCATTACTACTTAGGAGTGCAAAATGCAACTGTGAACGCCCGCTTTAGGTATCCTTTTCATAAGCAACGTAAACTCCTTTTGTGTACACTTGAATCACCCTTCCAATTATTGTAAACAGGTAATTCACCAGACTCTAGTGTCTCCTCCAATAGTCTCATCGTCATCTTCCTCAACCTCATAGCCCATCTCCCTCAGCTCTTTCTGCCTTTCCTCCTCCTGTCGAGCTCGCTGCCAAGCTTCCCACTTGGCTCGTTGCTCAGGTGTCTCCACGCGACGCTTCGCGAGGCCCTTCTTGCGGAGACGTCGACGATGCTGACGCTTCTGTTCGAATGACAGCCCTTGAATGTCAACTTCGGTGATTTTGCGATCAAACACCACATCCATAACGTCGGCAAACCAATCATCCATATTTTGCTTGAGTTGTCCAGCTAGAACGCGACCGCGGCCACCGGTAGCCCACTGGTCCAGCTTGACGGGGATAGCAACGCCAAAGGTGGGATCGTCGATAGACCAGACGCAGGGAGTACTGCCGCAGCGGGTTGGGCGACAGAACATGGCACACATGGAAGACTCAAGCGTGAACCAAGAGGCTAGAAGGAAAAGAAATAGCCCGAGCAAGGTGAAGCGGAAGGACGGGTTGCGCTTGTATAGCTCTGGAATAGGAATTGCAAGGTAAGACACTGATTTACCATCGGCTTGCGTGATGAAGGCGGTACCTGCGCCGTGGCTGTCGTGGAGGGTGGCCATCTTTTCAGGTAGCGGCTCGGGCTTGATGATGTCAAAGAGATTGTTCTCAATGGGCTCCTCTTTGGGTTTCTTAAGCTCAGCTGACTTGTCTTGGGCTGCCTTGTTCTCGGTATTGACCTGATCGGAAAGACGTTCAATACCTCGTGCTGCTGTGTGAATACCGTAAAGGCTGCTCTTGAGAGTGTTGTTCATGCGGGTCATTCGATCAAGATCAGAGTTGTCGTTGGGCTGAGTATCGATTTGATTTGTTCGTGTGTTCAATTTAGTGTCAAGTTCCAAGTCAAAGTCGTAGCTGTCATCGGTTGTTGGGTTTTGGGGCAGCTTATCGAGAAGAGCTTCAACTTCTTGAGATGGGGCTCTGAGACCGAGAAGAACCTCTTCAAGATCGTCCAATGTTGAATCCTCGATGTGATGTACACGTTGAAGCTCTTTTAGATCGTCTTTAACTGTTGGAAGTTTTGCCGAGTTTGTTAGTGTTCCTCGGCGCCGTGAAAGAGAACGAGTGCGCCGTCTTCTCACCCCACTCGACGAGGTCTTGGTGCTAGGTTTATCGTCTGTCCCCGGATCTGATGCTGTGTCCCTATCGCTACCACTTGTCACACGATCCGTCCTCTTATCACGGAATGATGCGGATCTTTGTCGCAGCGGTCTTTCTTCCCTTTTTGGCCTTTCTTGTTTCTCTTTCAAATCGATTTTTTCCACTCTGACCGTCGCAGGAGTTTCCACGTATGCGCCTGTGACTTTTGGAGTGGGCATCGTCAATGGATCTGGTTTCGGCGGCCGAGGAGTCGCTTCGAGATCCCTTTCATCGTCTGCATCAGGCTCTGATGGCGCCTTGACGGAACCCTTTTCAGAATGATTATCGCCAGGCGCGAAAAGACTGGCCTCTGCCTCGATGCGGTCCGTAGGATCAGCCTCCATGGATTTCTTACTCTTAGAAGAAGAAGATTCCCCGGAACTTCTTCGAGACAGACCAGTAAATGCGACACTAGGTTTGGGTTCAAATTCTCTGTTTGATCGAAATTGACGATTTCGGAAGCCATTGCTATTGTTGTTGTTGGTAGCAGGTTGTGGGATTGCAGAAGCAGTGTCAGGTTTGGGATCCAGAGGTAATGAAGTGGGTTTGTCAGTGTCCGCCAGCTGTCGCGGTTCAGGTTCTGGCGCGGGACTGGAACTGGCAGCCCGAGCCAGGCGTCGCAACAAGTCTCGGGAGTCAGTACGTGTGTGCGACAGTCCAGGTCGTGCACGATCTGTCTCGTCCTTTGAGTTACTGGTCTCCTTGGGGTCTGATTCTTCACTTTCGCGTCGCGACTTGTATATGGTCACAGGCGTATCAGGTATCCGCTCACCAACCATCTCAAAAGCAGACTTGGGTCGAATAGGCTCTTGCGTTTCGATTTCAGTTGTCGTTTTCGTTTTCGTCTCTGGAATCATCCCTTGGCTCGTCTTGGGTCGATTTTCTTCTGGAGAGCGTGAGCGACCCATTGCATTTTGCTCACGAATCTCTCCCAACCTAATCGAAGCCATTGATCTCCTGGGGATGCCATTAACCTCCCGCTGTCGTATCTCGTCTAATTTTGTATTTCTCGGTCTGGGCGCAAACCGGTCTGGTATGGGTATTTGATGTTCAACCTTTTCCTCTCGCTCCCTTATCTCGTCTATTTTGGTATTTTGTGGTCGTGATGGTTCAAGTGGAATATCACTACCAGTCTTGACCTCTCGTGACCGAATCTCGTCGAGCTTTGTGTTCCGTGCTCCAGGCGGTGCCACCCTGGTCCGTGAGTTGATATCGATTTCACTACCTTCATCAAAGTGAATCCGATTCGCAAACGGACGTGCACCGAATCGTAGTCTTGGACTATCCGAAACTTGTAATTCCCCCTCTGTAAAATCGTCCTCGACCTGCCAGGCAAAGCTCTTTTCAGGGGATGCTGGTCCAGGCGGTTGCGCATTGACTTGTTCATTTCGAGGTTCTGGGCCTTCAATTGAGGGTAAAATATCCTCATCAATACCAGGGACCAAAGCTGGGATTCGTCCTTGTTTCGTTAGGTCGTCCTTAGAGGGCATGTGTCTCAACCAGTTCGATCCCGTTTGTAAACCTCCAGTTCTACTCTCTGGTCGATTATCTGCTTTGACTCCATTGACAAGTGCTGGTGCAGGTGGAGGTGCTACTGTAGGTGTGGTACTTTCCTGGGAAGGCTCCCTAGGCTCTCTAGGCGTAAAGGAAAGACCTGTCCTGGGCTTGCCATAAAAACTTCGTTGTCGCGGAGAATTAGTCTTATCCGGCGTTTGCTTTAACCCGGGTATTCTTGATGTTGATGCGATTGATCCTCGCGAAAAAGGTCGACTCGGTGCTTTTGAATCGAGGTGATCGTGGTTCAACGCTTTTCGCATCTGATTTCCTTCTCCTTCGTGTCTCTCTCGCCAGACTCGTGGGGCTGGGCTGGGTGACGCATCGACCGCTTGAGTCCCATCGCTATCATCTTCCAGATCCTTTTCAGCGAGTGCGAAAGCATCGGCCATGGAGAGTCGTTTCCGGCCGGACGACGAAAAGTTGGGTGTAGGTAACTTGGAGTCGCGTGATCCAATACTCCCCAGGCTTGCTCGCCTATCCAAATCTGAATTTTTCGATCGCGCGAACCCATTGCTTTGTATACTAGATCGAAGTCTCGAATTGGATTGCTGCGCTTGGTCGTTTTCTTTGTTTCTATCGGTTCCCCGCGGAATGTTGCTTGCGAAGAGAGGTTTTCGTCCAGACTGCTTCACAATAAGCTGGCTGGAACGGTCACCAAACGAGCTCCTGTCACGATCCATGGTGGCGAAAGTTGTATGTAAGAGTGTAGTTATGGTTCGGTTGGTAGCATTATTTTCGTCATGGACAGCGAGCGTTCATTGCACCGCGACAGCGAGTCTGACAGAGTAGAGTAGTCTAGTAGTCGAATATGATGAGTGGGTAGATAGCTGATCGCAAAAAGTAATAGTCGTACAAGAATGTATTTGGTAGAGTTGAAGGGAAGTCGATTAAGCAAGCAAGTCAGATATTTTGTACAAAAGAGTCGATCGCGAATAAAAACATCAACAGCGCGCGCCCCTGCAAAAGATGATTGATCAAATGTTTTTGTCGAATCGTGGATTAAACGCGTTTGAAAGTGATTGAACATGGATGGGGCGGTCTTAGCGCGCCTGGACCCCGTCAGTCATTAACGGTAGAAAGCCCCTCCCTCACCGTTTACAGCCGTTACCAGGGACCTTATCGCATTACAACCCAATACCGAGCACAAGGTAGGCAACTAACTATAGTAATTTGGGTGAGACGGATTTCCGTCCATAGTAAATCATCCTGCTTATTTCCACCTTCCTAATCTAATCAACAATGACATGACAAGACAAGACAAGACAGGACAAGACAGGACAAGGCCATGGGCTGCTCGAGTTGAGGGTATATATTACACCAACATTTCCTCTGATCATCATAACGGCCTGTTCCAAGTGATTTAATATTCATTCATTCGACCCAATACTTGAGTCACCATGGAAAACGGTTCCAAAATGCGTACTGCCCGCCGTCTCGGTGTAATGTAGGACCCCAGAATTGCTCTCGAGAATACCCTAGACACTAACAACATCCTCAGGGAGGCTGGCTCTGCTGCCTTTCACTTATTGGGTCTATATCGCTGTGTTATAGTATCAGCACGCTACGATATCCCTCAAAATGAACACCCCGATGAATCTATCCTCGCAGCGATAGGAAACATGATCAATGAGAATCCCATGTTGCGAGCTGGAATTCGAGGCGAAGGCAGTACTGAAGCCTATTTCACTCACGTGCCTGAGATGAAACTGAGTGATTTCGTCGAATTTCGTACTTCAGGTTCTGACCAGGACCATGAGAAGCTATTAGAGGCTGTTCACTGCGAAGTGCATGACCAGTATTGGCAAAATGTTGAGACTCGACCTCCTTGGCGGGTTGTCGTTTGCAGACCAGACCGAGTTAGAGAAAATACCGGACCTTCGTTCTTTCAGGATGTTGTCTTTGCTTTTCATCATTCTCCGATGGATGGTGTGAGTGGGAAGCTGTTTCACGAGAAACTACTCGTCCAACTCAACTCTCTTCCCCCAAAACCATCGGCACCTGAGGTTCTCTACTTTTCGGAACCTCCAAAGCTCCCTGAACCACAGGATAATATCATCGACTATACAACCACCTGGTCCCACTGGGCTTCTGGTATATTGAATCGATTTCGACCCTCATTCCTTACTCCCACTCCACCAGAGTTATGGACCGGGGGACGTATTGACTTCAACCGCCACAAGACTCGCTTGCATACGGTATACATCCCTCCTGATGTAGTATCGACAGCCGTTGCGGAATCACGTAGCCACGGGGCTTCCATCACTGCACTTTTGCACACTCTCATTCTTGCATCCCTATCGCGACGTGTGCCCGATGCCCCGGCCTTTGAATCCACGACACCCATGAGTATGCGCCCTTACATATCTCCAAGGATCGATCAGTCCATCAAAGATGCGCTCTTTGTGTGCGTTACTGGCATGACGCACCCGCATGCTTCATCAGCAGTTACCGCCTTTCGAGCTGCCAAGGGCGACATGAGCGATCTGATATGGGAATATGCTACGAAGATCAAGAATGCGATAAAGGATAAGACTTCTTCACTCCCAGCAGACGAAGACCTGAACGATATCGCCAAAATCACGGATTGGCTTGCGTTCCTACGGAAGAGAGATGGCAAGAAGAGAGCTCGGTCATGGGAAGTTAGCAATGTTGGTAATGTAACTCCAGAGGAAGGCAAGAGAACAATGCTCCAGATGCTGTTCACGAATGGAGTTATGGTATCAAGTGATCCGATGAGCATTAGTGTCGCGAGTGTCAAGAATGGTCCTCTGGCATTGGGAATAACATGGAATGAAGGCATTGTCGAGGACAAAGTGATGGACGGCTTGGCAAAAGATTTGGAGACATATTTCAAGCGCCTTCACGAGACAGGAACCATCAGCGATGACTCGTAATATTCTTGAACATCTGCACTCAGGTTAGATCACTTACACTACCTGTTCATTTTCCCGAGACTTCGACATAGCTCAATAGACTATCGACTCATCTGTTCATTGTGGCTGTTTAGTTAATTGTTCTTCGTTCTCGTTAGTCATGTGTCTTCGAGCCTCGAGGATGGGGGGTGAAATTTGGCCTCGAGCTAAGGAGAACTATCGCTTTTACGCTTATACATTGATCAAAGCCACCTATTTCGCTAGATCATAAGGTTAAACCAGTAGTGATATAGTTTTTATTAACTCTAATCAAAGGTCATTATTAATTTTCGCACAATATGCTGTGGTTTTCCTATCATCTAAAGGCGCGGAGAAGAATGCCGGGTAGGGAGTTTCTCGTGATCCCTCTCCCCTGGACCACTTCATCGGTGAGCCAGGTGTAAAAGTATGCTGGTCTTATTAATTCACCGATGACTGAGGAGTCCATGCGTCTCCGAGCAGCCGCGCCGGACCCCGAGCTGGACCCTGGAAGACTCCGGACCCGATAATAACTCAGGGATGAAACAAGATCTGGGACATGCCCTTGTAAAGATCAGCTCGAGAACATGAACATTTACAATTGATACAAAGCAAAGACCTACATGTACAAAAGACTGGTTATATATCCATAATAAAATGGTAAGGGCTACTGTGCATTAAAAGCTATAATCCAAAATATTCTATTCTTCTTGGAGGTGCACCCAGATAGATCATCTCACATCAGTCCACCATTTCTCAATTCAAAGGTAAGTCGAGTGCTATACCTAATCCCAATCTACCTAAACGCCACGCAAATTTATGCAATGAAATGTCTCGTTTTCAGACGAATCTACCATCCCTCACCGGGATTTCTTCTAGAGCGCGTGTTGCCGCGGAAGTAGTCGTATGAAGGCTCTTCGTTCTGCGCAAGTCCGCTGTACCCTTGAGGTCCACCGCCCATAGCGCCGACCGAAGGCCCTGGTGATTGCACGGGTGTCGAGCGGCCTGGTGTGCTCATGTTGCTGCTGTACGCTGGAGCCGCGGCGTTCGAAATCAGGCCAAGACCTGATGAGCTTCCGTTGTTTTGAGAGTACAGGGGGCTACGACCACGAGCAGGGGGTTCAGTGCCCAGGGTCATCTGTTGAGTGAATCCAGTGTTGGGAGCACCACCTGGCCGGTAAGCCGAGTAGCTCGTGTCGCCACTCATGTTGCTAGCAAGAGACATGAGACGCTGCTGCTGGGCCGGTCCACCTGCAAAAGGAGAACCGGTGCGGCCAACAGGTGTACCAGGTCGTGAGCTGCGTTCGCTGCCATCGAGGGATCCAGGTGTACCAGGACGACCAATCTCTCCAGGGCGGCCATAGATTTCACCTCCACCATGGTCCTCTGCGAACTCGGCTCGGTTCTTGTAGTACTCGAAATCCATCTGGCTATCCGAAATAAACTCGAATCCGGGAACGTTGCTAGCACTCTTGCCTGGTCGTCCTTTCTGCATAGGATCAAGAGAAACCATGTCTGAGTAACCACTCATGGTCATCATATCACCAGTGTCCACATCTCTACCATCGGTAAGACGGCCCTTGTAGATTGCAGGAAGGAGGTTTTGTGCGCTCGAATGAACCATAGGTGTGATCAAAGGTCGGTAAAGTGCAGGGTGACCGAAACGGTTGGCCAATCGCTCGCTTCGCATACGGTTCTCCTTGGGATCAACTCCGTTCTCGGGAGTCTTGGTCACGTCTTGGATGTTGTAGTATGTGATCTTGGTGTTAAAGGCTCGGTTGCAGTAAACCTTGAAGATGAGCATGATGAAGGGCAGGGGCACCAGACTGAAGAACTCGATGTGAGTCCCCTGGTTGCCACGAACCCAGCAAGTCAACATGACGACCAAGTTGGAAAGAATTGTTGCGAAAATGAAGCGGTTGAAGATGACACGCCAGAACATTCCACCAGATTCAGTCTTGGTGACAAAGCGGTAGAGAAGAAGGTACTTCTTCAGCCACGAATCGATTAGGAAGTAAAGAGCTGTTGCTGGAAGGACTAGAGGCTGGATACCAGCAAAGCACATGGTGACTGTAGCATAGTAGAGGAAGTAGTTGTAGTAACTGGCATATTCGAAAGGTGGAGGCGCAGTAAGCTCAATGAGTTCTCTGGGTGTAGGGCTGGAGAACTTCTTGAGGAAGAAGGCTTGGACGAGAGGCCAGAGTTGAGCCAGATCGATAGCCGCACCAAGTTGTCGCTGAAGGAGGTAAGTCACCCAGAATGGGCTGGTGTTGCAAAGAGCTTCGAACATGGCGGACGCAATGTTTTGTTTCTTGATAGACTCCCAAACATCCTCCTTGATCTCGCCGGTCGTATCCTTGACGACGTTAGACACGAAAGTCCAGATGACACTGAAGATGGAGAAGATGATCAAGTTGTTGAAGACGAAGAAGAAGTAGAGTTTGGCCAAAACGTGCCTCTCTCGTCCAGTCTTGGTCTGGTCACCAGCCTTGACGGAGAGTCGACGGAAGATCATGGGAAGGACGAGGTAGGTCAGTGACATGATAGCTGGCGAGAGAACACCTTGAACAGCACCCCAAACCCTGGGATGAGTAGCAAGTTCAGTTCTGAATGCGGGCCAGACCTTGCCCAGATTCTGAAAGTTGATGAGGAAGATGGCAATACCCAGGTTAGGAACAATCCAAATGAGAGTCAGGAGAGTGATCCAGAAGTTATTGATCCAGCGTCTTCGTCCTCGGGTGCTGCTGTAAAGAGGCATGTTCTCCCAGATGATGTCATTGGGTCGAGGAGCAAGCTTGACTGTAGCACCAACGGGCTTCTTCTTGCGACAAGCATAAGCAATACCATGAGCCTCTGCGATATCCGAGTAACTGGCGAAACCGTAGGGCATTGATCCTCGCTTGTCCACACCGGCACGCACCTCTCTGACCTGGACCTCGAGGTCACGAATTCGTTGGGTATAGTACTCAATGGCATCCACCTTTTGACCTTTGGGATAAGTTCCGAAGGAACGGTCCTTTTTGGAAGGCTTGCACATGGGTCGAGCAGCTGGAACATTGTTGGGGTCTTTGAGGTACTTAGCCAAGACCTTCTCAAGCTTACGAACGGCGTGATCGTGTTGTTCGATGAGAGATGGGAGCTCCTTGACATTTCGGGCAACGGCGGTTCGAGCAAAGGAAGAGTTGGGAGCAATTTGATCGATGATTCTTGCGATACCCTCATCAGAGCAGCCCTTCTTGGGGATGTCAAATACCTGCAGTACTGTGTCAGTATATGATTGCTTGCAAGTATTTCAGTCTAATCTTACCATCAAAGTACGGGAGTGCAGACTCTTTTGGTAGTCCTCGCTCTCGAAATACTTGCGCCGGAGCTCAAGAATTTTCTTATAGTTATACCAAAGAAAGCCAATGACGATAAAATTGAAAACCCAAGCGATGACGACTTGAGACCAGATCGCTGGGGCCCAGACATTAAGAGGAGTAATATTGGTAACCCAGTTTTTGCCTTTATCTCCCTTGTATTCTTTCCATTTCGTCACATTGATGGGGAGTAGGATTCCGACACCAGTAATGCACAGAGTGAGGAACATGTTGCGGCACATGCGGACGAAGCGGAGGAAGATGGTAGCATCCATACCAATCAATGGTACGAGTTGGTCTTCCTTGGTCCGCCATAATGTCGTGATCCACGACCACGGGGCCTTTCCTATGGGGGGCGGTACGTGCTTCTCGTCGGCATGTTTCAACTTTGGGGCATAGATGGCTTGATGATATGGTCGCAAAAGCGAGAAGATAACAGCAATGCCGAATGTGATGGGAATCGATGTGGCTAACGCTGAATACAGTGAGGCGGCTTGAAGCTGGCGCGGTGTTAGCAGAGTGCGGGACTTGAGGTATCGAAAAGAACAGGACATACCTGTTCACTGAAAGGTTCTTGAAGAAGATCAAGCAGCTGCTGGCCTGTATCTTCATTTTGAGGTGGCGCCTGCCGACCGAAGAGGTGGGCGGTATTATCCATATTGTGTGCGAGAGCTCCGCCAACGGGCGAAGACGTTGGAGCTTAACGCAGATACTCAACGGCACTCAAGTTTGTTGCGCGACGACTGTCTTCCAAGCTCTCCGATGTTGTTGTTGTTAGCGACTTGTGTAAATCGAGATTGACTAGGGATAGTCTCGTATTCGCAGGGCAAACGGAGGATGGATCGTAAACAATATGGGACGAGAGGGAGCGTCTTTAGTGGTAATGTGCGGGATGTTGAGACTCGAGATTAGGTGCCACTAGATGGATCTATCGTCGTAAACAAAGGGTCCTTGAGTAAACGAGAGTCGCAAAAGAAGTCGTGAGGGCCCGTGAGCGAACGAGAGTATGAGGCGCCAATTCAGGGGCGAAACGATCGAGAGATGGCGTCACTCAGGGATAGGCGACGATACTGGAGAACACCGAGAAAGAATAAAGAAAGAAAACAAACAAAGGAATTGGATAACCAAGTGCCCGATGATATGGAGAGATTATAGGACAAAGTAAAGAGGGAGGGAAGAGCGAGGTACTCCGTAGAGATAAAAGTAGGGCTGGGGGTGGAGGTTCTATCTTGGACTAGACTAAGGAGCCATGACAGACATGGGATGGATCCTATTATCATGGGGGACTCTAGACACTTTTACGGAGTAGACGGTCTTTTTTTTTCTCTTTCTTTTCGGGGGAACGCCATCAATAACAGAGACAAAGCTTGGCATCCATTATGCATCAATGTGGCAGCCAACAGATCAGACAGACCCCAACCAAAAGAGCCAAGGCCAATAAAAAGTCCCCTGTTTTAGAGATGTGCATACAAGCGCTAGTAATCTTTTAGTTGTCATGTAGAATGATCGAGGCCTGTGATCAACACTACAGTCCTTCTACAGTCAACTGAGTCAACTGAGTCAACTTGTCCATTCATAGTCTCTTGCATGAGGACACCTTGGACACCTAAAATATTACTGATATGTACTCGAATCTCTGTTTACTTTACCCTGGCCCGCGGCCTCCGTGGGGATGCACTCAATAGGCCGATAGATCAGAAGAGAGAAAGGGCCCAGCTTCTATTTTTGACGCCTACCGACCCGCTGTAGTGGAGTCTCTCTTCAACCATAGCACGGGCCGGGAAACCCCTGTCGACCAATCGTGGTGGTTTACCAAACTCTTGTGCCCTTGTAGCCTTTGCCCCTGCATGGGGCATGGATTGGATGGGTTAGATCCCTGGGACGTGAATTTTCTGGCCCTTTGACGGCCACGCAGAATACGAACATTCCAGCCAACTTACGATTCCATAACAGGAAAGTGATGGACGGCTCTTGGATTGCTTTGCTGGCATGGCTACAGTAACTAACGTTCACGTCAACGTCAACGCTTGACGATCCGATCTGCGTTACCTGTGAATGCTACGTACTGTAGGTACCAACATTTTATATTCACCTTTTGTCTTTCAACGTGACCTCGAACATGCATGCATGCATTGTTCCTGGCATGAATATAATTAAAATAACAATTTCTGTATCTGACATGATACTCCGCCCCAACCGTTGTCTGTAACAAGCTTGAATCTCACTCATCATTCTCATTCCTTTTTTTCCCCATAAACAACAAATGGACCCATCTCAATGATGTAGGTACTGTAGCATTAGCCTCATTCGCCACTTTCTCATGTCTTCCAAGTAAGTAAAATACCCAGTTTCATGTTCGATGACATACTTGTTTGTAAAAATTGTAAAAGACATGAAAAGACGCGCAACCCGATCGATCGCAAAAAAGAGAACAATTCCAGTCAAATCGGGAAATCAAAGGACCCAAAAGTCTCTCATATTTCATGTGCCGAATACCTGCCGAGCCCCCGAAAGCTTGTCCGTAATTCTGAAACAGCCCAACGGAAGAAAAAAAAACATTTTTCTCGTTTTGACTTCATTCTTGACTCGATGATCGCGACAGACACGTGACATGTGATTCAACGACAAATTTCCCTTCCGTACAATCAGAACATGAGAATAGATCGAATAAATGATCATGTCAATAATTTCTCGACCTTGCGCTGTCTCAAATTGCAACATCTTTGCTGACTTGTTTGTCACGCCCATCTTCAACCTCGCCTCATTTTGGTGGTTGCTGCCTCTTTGCCTTACATGTCGAAATACACTTCTTCATACTGAATTTCTTGGTCTTCGCGTGCTTCATAAGCTGTCAGCAAAGCGCAGGAAATCCAGAACATCATTTCATAAGTTATAGCATATACTATAACGTCCACCGATGTCATAGCAGCGGGAGATCGACCGGAAAAGAGAAGAGTAGGCTGCGAGAAGCTTCCCCTGTCGATCTCTAGCAGTCTAGTCGCTATAAAGGAGATAAGTTGAAGGTATAGAAATAGATCCAAACATCGTCTGTGAAATGTATAGTAGTATGCGCGTAAGATGAGACAGAAGTGTGAAGGGGCAGCTTGAGCTGGTCCGCCGTTGAGCTTTTGTGTAAGGTAAGTTGCCATAGGGGTCGCAATCCAGACCATGACCGATAAGATGCCCATCTTCAAACTTGTGAGTGAATGCAGGCAAGTCTTTCGTGATTATGGGATTTTCTCTGATATTCTTGACAGAGGCCATATACTTGGTGACTGGGAGACTGCCCAAAGGGTGAACTTGAAAGTCTGGGGAGAAAAGGATTGTCAATGCTATCCCCAGAAGATGGGAGCTTTCAATCTATGTGCGCCTTGTCTTTAACCAACTTCCGCAGTATTCAATTAAGAAAAGGACACTTATTACTAAGAAGAGTGAATTTTGTGAACTGCGTAAACTGAGTCACAATAAGCTCTCATGCGTATAGATCCGGAGCAAAAGCATCCAAGGCACTACTACGCAACACCACCAAACATACTTCCCCTTGGTTCGAGAGAGAGATTTAAACTAATTATTTGTGACTATCATGCCTTCAAAAATCATTTTCTGTATCTTTAAGTCGTGACATACTACTGTGACTTGGACGGCATAGACGTAACTTTACTGCCCAGGCTTTATCTATCCTATGTGTTCTTTTGTGAGGTAGTAAACATCTGAATATACACTTTAACGCTCGAAAAAGGTTTCTTTATTATTCAATACTTGAAGGCTCCATAGAAATCTGATATTTATACTTTCCCGCCCTGAGTATCTGAACTCAAGGAGCGCAGAGTAAGGTTGAGAGCTCTAAAAGTGTGCGCAAGATATTCTAAAAGGAAAAAGAAAAGCACATTATTTTCATTGTATAAAGAGCAAAGGGTCCCAAGCTCATTCTCACGTGAACCAACACTCTACAATCTACAATCTAAACTAACCTCGCTCGTCTGCGCCCTTCATTACTTCGTTCTTATACCCAGTCACTGAATACGCACACACGAAAGAAGTTCTTGCAAAAGAGACATTACCTACAAATACAACCACCAAAAAAACATCGCCTACTTTCATCTATGCCTTCAAATCGTGCTGTAAACATGGCTAGTTCACTTGTTGGCCTTGAAATTCTCCACCATTATCTTGACGAATATGAATTCGGGCCAGTACTTCCTGCCCCCTAGGGCTACAGCTATTCCGCCAAGGACTGGTATTACTTGTCACACAGGCAATCCCTCTACCGGACCCTGTGCTTTGTGGCTGTGTGACCGCACTAGATATGACGCAGGGGGAAGACCCCATCATGATATTCGGGTCGCTTAGACAATTCAATTGGTGGGCATGGCCGATATTTGTCGTAGGCGTGTATCTGTTCTGTGCCTTGTCGACAGTTCCGGATACTGAACCGCATCTTCATGTGGAATAGATGGCGACAGCTATGAGATCTCGACGAAAGAGTAGAGGCCCGAGGGGAAGCTTTTGGCCGCAAAATTAGGTTGCAAACAAGACATCCAGGCTCCAATGAGAAGGGTCAATATCTCGAAGGAAGTGGCTCTTACAAACGAGAGCAAGACGGTTTTGATCATGGGACTTCGAAATATAATGGCCGATGCTGCATTTGCAAATGAACAGGCTGGATTAGGAGAGAAACTAAGCGTTCGTTTTTGGGGCTGGATGACTTTCAGCCTTGAATCTCACAGGAACATCAGATGGTAGATCAGAGCAGGCCACGCGCTTATCATGTCATGGTTTTTGCCCAAATATGAACATCTTATCTGACTCAAGAACTGTATTGGTCTCACACATCGAAAATACCCTGCACCCTGACTCAGGCCTTATAATAGCATCAGCTTATTGATTATTCACTACTGGTGCCATGATTGAAGTAAGCTAGAAATACCAAACTGAGGCTAGAACGAGTGGATCGATGTGAACTGGCGACTATTACCAAGGTGCAGCCAATACGCGAAGTAGTCTACATACATAAACATATGCTCTTAGAGCGTTGTCTAGGGAATGATCTCTTCTCTTCTCATTTTCCGATCCAGAGTAGCATGTCATTGACATTTCGGTTGAGCTTCTTAGCCGGCGCTGCGTGCTGCTGTCTTCCCTGGACTGTCTGTTTAGACAACAAGAGAGGCCCGTTTCCAAGAAATAGAGCAAAAGGCTGGGAACTTTGCTGCGCCAACAGTCGATATCTCCATGATCGTATGCGTATTAAGCTGGCTGACAGGAGATGGAAGTATCATAATAAAGGGCTAAGGCTCCCGGGTATAGAATATTTCGAGACAGGCGACTTTTTTCGATAGACTAGCTCGGTACTTGTTGGAGGTGTCACGATAGCTTCCATTTCGAAGTGATCAGCAACTGAAGCCAACGAGACATCTGAGGATGGTCAAGGTAGCTGTGAATCCCAAAGAAGAAAGTAGGAGAGCTGATAATTAGAAGTCTTGGCTAATTGAATGCCTAGAAGAGGAGCGAAGCTGCCAGACTCGAGTCCCCAGAAGGTATACTGATTGTAAGACAATCAGAAGATGTATGTTCTTCCAGAATAGTTCCAGGCCAAGTCATCCTCACGGCCGAGGTAGGTCTCCAAGATGAACAGCCTCTGGTTGATAGAACATATGAGGCTGGACTGGACCGAAGGACCGTCCGGGACGATTGGGAACCCAAATAGGCTTGAGCATCTGAGGGTCTCTTGGAAGAAGTACCCGAAGTTCGTAGTTCAGATACCGAGGAACCGAAGCTAATATAGTAGAGGGTTCTGTCCGGGATGGCTAGAGGTCCAAGCAGGCTTGAACTTCAACTCCTCTGGACAAAATAGTCGAAGGTCGTGGTGCAAACCATCCTGAGGGACCGAAGCTAATACGGCAGAGGGGTGAGGGCTGCCCCGGGCTTCTTCTTCTTGTAAGTGGCCCAGGGCCTTAGTGTAGTCAAGGCCAGAACCATTAAAATCGAACCGAAAGTCGGGCAACGAAATACCCATAAGCCTAGAGGACCTAAACTAATATGGCAGAAGGGGTGCCTGGGCTGGACCGAATGGGGGTAAACTGGTCAAGGCTTCATACCAGAGGTAGATGGCGAGAGCAGTCAAAAGAAGGAGCAGAATCCAGGCCAGAGCCCGGCCAAAGAGGTGGAGAAACACAATCTATTTAGGGGTTAGCAGTCTGATAGATGGTAAATATAAAGACATGTAGATACTTACGAACATGTGTGCGGACGTTGCTGGGGACTCCATCGCGAATAGCAATACGAGCGAGGTAAAGAATGAGAGAAAGGAAAGAAAGAAAAAAGAGAGAGGAGAAATTGAGAAGATTTTCAGACCATCAGAAACATGTGTACCTAAGTTCATTCAATAAACTTTCCTAACTCTTGGTGAATCTATTTACCATTTGATAAACCTACCTCATGTTTAATAAACTTACCTAAGGATTCCTAAACCCAGTTACCTAATCTGTCAAGAAGTCTCAAAATTAAATCATAGACACATCAAGTAGCGTGTCTTCTATTTTCTCTGAACCAACCTTCACCCCTTTCCTCTGACCTCAGGACGAAACGCCGAAGCCTCCAGTCAAATCACAACATCTGCCAAATACCTAGCGCCAGACCACACGACATCAGGTTTCTTACCCAGATGATCGAAGATGAATGGCCTTCAGAAGATACTCTGTTGTCTCCTTATCTATTTAATCTCGGCCCTGGTTCTTGCCTTCGCCGACCCTGGACCACCTCCTCCCATCAATTCAAACTACCTCGCCATATACAAGAACTACATGTTTACCAGGAGAAACATAGCCTACCTCATCCTAAAAGTATCAGCGAACATGATAACGACGGAGATCTTAGAGCCTGGCCCGGAGGCTGCGCTTCATATTTGGATTGTTAACTTCGTCATTGTGGTGCCGCTCGCTTTAGTTTTGGCTTTCTACAGGACTACTACTAAGACTAAACTTCAAAATGGAGCTGAAGATCAAGTCCCAGAGTGCAAAACTGTTCTTTTGAAAGGAAATTCTCCTGAACATAACCCTATTTGGGTATGAGTCAGTTCGAGGATGAGGCTTGAGTGATCCTTCCATGGGCTCGAATTCAGATACCAACTTACTTTTTCAATCAAAAGCTAAGAAAGTTTGTTCATCAAAAGTCTGAGGAACAAATTATTGTACAAATTCGACTATCACTTCCGGCTTCTCTTCTTTTGCAATCTGCCTTCACGCTACATTTCCAGAGTCTTCACTCCACACCGTACCTCACCAGCAAAATCAACATCAGCTTCCAACAAAACATCGGGAATTCTTTCCCATATACATCCAATATGGGATAAATCTCAGTCATCGCCAGTATTGTTCTTCCCCTTACTCCCCTCTTCACCTTGAGGTTCGGCCGCCCAGTACCATATGCACCTGACGGGTTGAGCAGCTTCGCCCGCTTCAAGCACTACATTCTTACCAAGAGATGCTTGAGTGCTTTCATCCAACTCAACGTAGTGTGGTCATTGATGTTCAGCATCTTTGCGATCGACCTGGGGTGGGAGTCGATTTGGTGGTGTCCATGTGGCCCTAAGCTGGAGCTCCTCAAGATACTTCATGCTACAGCTTTCGCTATGTGTCTGGCAGCTTATGAGGAGCGAGAGATCTCAAATCCAAACCGCCTACAATCGAACTTTCTCCAACAATGGGGTTTTAGTCCTGTCATCTTTCGCTGGAGGTGGCTGCTTTGTCAACTTCACCAGGGATAGTTTCACTGGTCTTGCAGGACCTGCCCTTGGCCGAGTCAAGTATCGCATGTTCCAAAGGCGATTCAGTGGTCATTTGTTTATCTCGTGGGCTCGTTGAGCATGTTAGGATTGATTGGTCGGAGGCGTTGGGGTCCTTGTTGAGCCCTTCATTAAAGTATGGGACGTGGAACGAGGACATGGCGTAGGGCATCAAGTAATCGGATAAGGTTTTCATTCATAGACACTCCTCTCAATTGAAACTGAATTCTCCAATTTTCTCACCCTCAATTGGTAGCGAAGTGACGCTCTTGTAATTGACAAAGAGCATATTTCTGCTCAGACGTTGAGACCTGACTCCACTTCGCCGAGACGGACCTCCGAAACTGCCGATGTGAATCAAAGAAACAATGGGTCTCCGGCATTTGATCAAGTTAGCTTGGTTCTTTGTTTTATGGCTACTGCAGGATCAACCAGACGTCGTAATATAATTAAACAACTCAAATCAATCCACTTCAATAAAGTAAAGGGCGAAGGAAGCAATGTTCACTATCTGACGCACCAATATACATGCAAATCATTGAACCAGGCAGACCTCGGGAAGTGTTCCTTTTTCCCGTTCCCATCCGCCGTTTTCGCCGTCCTACCCTCAAATCATGTTGCCCAATATTCATAAACCGTCATAAGAAATAAAAGGGAAAATTTGGCGAGTCCCACTTCGCTGCTAGACTTCAACAGGACCCTGGCTTCGTGTTTTGCGTGCTGTCTTTCCAGCAGCCGGAGCAGCCTTCTTGTCTTTCTTGGCAGACTTTCCATTCTCGTGCTTACCATTTGGCGCTGCGCTCTCGGTGGCTGTTGGCTCATCTGCGACGTCTTCAACGCGGGCTTTCTTCTCAGCGCGCTCTTCGGATTCAGACTTCTCAGCGACAACGGGAGCAGAGGTACCGTTGGTTGCGGCAGGAGGCTCCTCGGCCTTGCGCTTGTCGCCGGCGGTGGCGGCCTCATTAACATCGTTGACTTCAGGCTTGCTGGCGCCGTTGATGCCAGCGGGCTTGCTATCAGCAGCATTGTCACTCATGGGAACATCCTGTGGGGCGGACACAGCAGGCGCCGAAGTAGGTTCGGCATCATTAGTAATGAATGCATTCTCATCCTCGTTCTTTGGCGAGTCCTTGGGCTCTTCTTCGATGTTGAGGACGGGTCGTGGGGTACCGCCCGCTGGAGTCATGTTGTTGACGGGTGTCTCAGGCACGGAGGCGACCTCTACAGGCTTGGGCGGAGCACTGAGACCGCTGGGAATCGCAGTGGGTTTGTTTTCCTCCGTCTTGTCCTCCGTCTTGGTAGGCTCGGTGGGAGCTG
Source organism: Fusarium anguioides (assembly GCA_012977745.1). NCBI lineage: Eukaryota > Fungi > Ascomycota > Sordariomycetes > Hypocreales > Nectriaceae > Fusarium > Fusarium anguioides. The sequence goes on from JAALXK010000012.1 coordinate 136,367, forward strand.
TCGTGGTGTCCAAAGTGGGAGCACCAGCCTCGGCTTCGGGGGCCGTGGGTTCAGGCGCGCCGACTAGGGTGCGTCAGCTCAAGCCTCCGTATATAAGCGCAATGAGGAGCCATAGAGGCCGCAAGAGCTATCGCAAACATGCCAATTGCGCAGCGCTGCACCAGTCGCGATGGAAATGAGGCCATTGAAATGGCTGGTGATAAAACATACCTTTGTCTATAGCTGGAGCGATTCCGTCCGACATGATGATGACGTAACAATTCTCGTCGCAAGTCGACTCTAGCTTATAAGCGCAAGTTTACGCGACACGGTAATGTCAACAGTGGAGGTGAAGAATGCTTGCGGTACTGTTCTGGGGCTGCAAGAGTGAGAATATGATTCACGATGTAGATGGAAGAGAGAGATCAAGTTGGGGAGATGAGACACGAAGAAGGGGAGTGAGGTTGGCGGTTACAAGGAAGGCACGAGGTCACGACGGTCGGTTCCACAAGCCATCTCCCATCCATTCATAGAATAGTTAGGTACAGTACCTACAGTAGCAACTAGAAACAGAGGAGCAGAGAGAGATGGAAGTAAATGGGTATGGGGAAGGGTAGCTCCGAAACCGAGGCGGAGGTTGCACAAACAGCATCAATGTTCCTCACCAGCCAGATTTGATAGACGAGATACTTTTACAAGATGAGCAAGGGAATTAAGAGGAGCACGCATACGCATTAGGCCAAGGAAAAGCGCCCTGTCGTCACTCGACTGCGACTCTGTGGACTGTGAAGTTAGCCCAAGGAACACCCGTACTTGACGGTGTGAACTCTGAGGATCGGGACGGACTTGGTCGTCATCTTGGATTGGCTCTCCCTTTTGCTTTAGTTCTCCTCTCTCTCAGTCCCGTCCCAGTCCCGAGCTGGGTTGCGTTGCGTCGCTTTGCGGGGAACATGAGTGAGCTTCAGTGGGTCAGAGAGCTTTTGAAAGGAACCACAGACTTTGAGAGCCACCGATCTAGCTGCAACCAGTGAGACATCGACAAGCCTTAGTACCGGTACTTGGTTTTTGGTGCTGGAAAGTGGAAGCGAGGTTGGTGAGTAAGAGTTTGTGTTCAGGATAGATACTGAGGTAGTATATGCAGTTCGAAAGCCATGATATTGTCTTTTGTTTGAGAGTCACTTATGATTAATCAATAACCGATCAATTGTACTGACCGTCTATCTCGATCTGACCAGCCCTGCCTGGCTGCGACTTGACCTGACCTGCATGTCATGTCATGTCATGCTTCCAAAACCATGTTAGCAGATCGGCATCGGTCAATCCAAGCTTGTACCTCACCAGCCACACCAAGTCCTTTTGATTTTGCACGGCCACGTAGCCACAATTCTTCAGGGGCACTTTTGCTGCAATCTGGCTCCCACCATCGTGAGCTTAGTCACCCTTGTTCATTCCCAATCGCCAGCTTCAAGGTGTCCCCTTAGAGTGGCTTGTTGACGCGAATAACGACCAACAACGCGATTTACCCGAATTTTCCACACTCTTTTTTTTGCGTTTACCATCCAACCTTGACTTGTATTTTCTTCAGGTCATTTTTTATCTTTTCTATCTTCCTCCTTTGAAACGATACCCCCCTTCAATATCGCCCAACATGGCTCCCACTCCCAAGGCAAACAAGTACTCGATTATCCTGCCAACCTACAATGAGCGCAAGAACCTTCCCATCATGACTTGGTTGTTGAACCGCACATTCACTGAGAAGTTAGTCTATTCTCGCCTATATCTTTGATATTTGAAACTAATTCGATCAGCAACCTCGACTGGGAACTCATCATCGTCGACGACGGCTCCCCCGATGGAACCCAAGAAGTTGCCGAGCAGCTCGTCAAGGTCTACTCTCCCCACGTCCTCCTCAAGCCCCGCGCTGGCAAACTCGGTCTCGGAACAGCCTACGTCCACGGTCTCAAGTTCGTCACCGGTAACTTCGTTATCATCATGGACGCCGATTTCTCCCACCACCCCAAGTTCATCCCTCAAATGGTCGCTCTCCAGGAGAAGGGTAACTACGACATCGTCACTGGAACTCGCTACGCTGGAGATGGTGGCGTTTTCGGCTGGGATCTTAAGCGAAAGTTCGTCAGCCGCGGTGCCAACCTGTTCGCCGATACTGTCCTCCGCCCCGGCGTGAGTGATTTGACAGGCAGCTTCCGACTTTACAAGAGGGCTGCGCTCGAGAAGGCTATCGCTAGCACCGAGAGTAAGGGCTACAGTTTCCAGATGGAGCTTATGGTGCGCGCAAAGGCCATGGGCTGCACCGTTGCTGAGGTTCCCATCTCGTTCGTCGACCGTCTGTATGGAGAGAGCAAGCTGGGTGGTGACGAGATTGTTCAGTATGCCCAAGGCGTCTTTAACCTGTGGCTCAAGGTTTAAGAATGGAAATGACACGCAAAAGGGACACATCTTGTTGAATGGGGGCGTTTGGGGAAGTATAGTACCGTTTAATCTAATACCACGTTTCTTCGTCAATTGGTGTCCTCTCAAATACACCTTTCTGCTACTAATCCTCAGCCTGGACAAATGTCTACATGTTGCGTCCTCCGGTCACCATAATTGTCTGACCTGTTACGTACGAAAACAGTGGACTTGCCACTGCCAATACAGCGCTCGCAGCTTCAGTCGCAGTACCAGCTCTCCTGAGTGGGATATCTGCATGGGCATTATCGCCTGCAGCCTGCTTCTGCTTGGATGGGATGCCCAAAGCGATCTTCTCACCATCTGGGCCTGTTACGAACGCACCGTCCTCCTTGGCCGCCGTCAATCTTGTGAGAATATGTCCAAACGCAACAGTATTCGCCCTCACACCAAAAGAAGGGCCCCACTCCTTTGCAATCGTCTTGGTGAAGCCTGTAACACCAGCCTTTGCGAGGGCATAATTGAGTTGTCCCGCGTTACCATGCACGCCAGATGTAGAAGAGATATTGACAATGCAACGAGGAGCACCGTCTCGGACACGAAAGTAAGGTGCTGCAGCCCGAACGAGAGTAAATGGCGCTGTGCAATGAAGAGCAAGAATGGTGTCCCATTGCTTGTCTGTCATTTTATGAATGACTCCATCCCAGGTATAGCCCGCATTATTGACGATGATGTTAATCTTGCCATCACCGAAGTCTGCAGCGCTCTTTATCAGGGTATTGACGTATTCTGCGTTAAGAATATCTCCAGCCACAGCTAAAGCCTGACCACCACTCTTGTTGATTTCATCAGCGACAGCATTACACTTTTCTATTGAAGTTAGAGTTGATCGTGTAATGAGAAGGATTAGGACAACTAACCCGCATCAATATCCGCAACAATAACTTTTGCGCCCTCTTTAGCGAAGAGTCTGGCTGCTTCTGCACCAATTCCTTGTCCACTGCCTGTGATGATAGCTACTTGGCCGGCGAGTAGACCTTTGGGATAGTTGAGATGGCCAGCGAGTTGACTAACACGGTCCGACATTGTGATTTGCTGAATATGATATTTATCAAATTATAAAAGACAAGGCTCGGAAGAAAACAGAACAAAGAAATCATGAGCCGAACAATTCCCCAGATTCAGTCCTTTAATGATCCTGGGGATCGGCGAGATCGACACGTCCGTGCCGAGGTTCAATTCAACGGGCCGGAATGTGGGGTATTAACTATTCTTTACTCACATCTTTTGAGGAATTTCTAAAAAGGTAGATAACCTCGGGTATATTTTGAGTGGTCTATCTGAGGTGTAGTCAAGTAGCTTAAGAGTAGTAAAACCCATGCATTCGACCTTCTTTGGCAATAAAGTCTTTGTAAAATCTCAAAATCACATCGTCACCAAAGGCTTCGATAGAACCACAGCGATGCACGGACCAAGACTCATCTGCAGGTGAACTGTGTGAGCCGTAGTCATGCACTGCTTGAAGCACAGCGACAGGACCCCTGAACTCAAAGGAGTAGTGTGTCGGGCAGAAGCTGCATGTACCATGACGAATGGGAGCCTCTGGCATCTGTAAAGGTATATCTTCGTGAATTATGGGACCATCTCGCCAGAGCCCCCATGAAGTTTCACGACGTCTAGTCCCCATGAGCATCATATGACTGCAGATGCGGAGGTATACATTAATGCCCGGCCTTCTCGGTGGAAGTCTAGCGGTGAACTCCCACTTCTCTTGAAGTATAAACCGCTCATTCTCAATTCTTGGTTTCGCCGAGTATTGTCCAACATTTATCTCCCCGACTTTAAGGGGTGACTGAAAAAAACGCAATATTTCCCCAAGTGCGTCTTCATATGGACCTCCAAGGCGTCTGTACTTAAGGGCTAGCTGTACGTGATGGTGCTGAATATGGTAAGGCGTCAAAGTACGATCTCGCAGCTTGGGGTCTTCGCATCGGGACGAATTTGTTGAAGGAAGATCATCGGGTTCGGCTGGGTGAAGTTGAAGGCATTGTCCGCAAGCCCACCAATCTGGCCGTACGTAAGCGAGTCCACAGAGGAATTCGAGCTTTTTGGAGGGAGTTTCTTTCAGCTCAGTTTCCCATTTTCTTCCGGCCAGATGGTGCATGACTTTACAAGTTTGTGATAGGAAAACCATGTCTTGAAGGTCCAGATGATCCACGATGCACAGAATGATATCCCTTGGCCAGTCGAGGAAACAACTGGCGGTTCCTAAGCTAGGAGACATGATGAATGATGATAGGAAAATGTTCGGAAGTTAGGGGTCGAGACTCGTGTTTGTGCCATAAAGAAAATGTCGAGCTTTTCGCAAAGACTTCAAATACCATCAATTTTCGAAGAGCAGATTTAAGTAGCTTTGGCTGAAATCCAAGCCGCCCAGAGAAACAGCAGTTCAAGTTTACAGAATTGCAGTATCTGAACTTATATTTACCTATTTCAAAATCGTAAATTAAACTAGAGTTAAGGTAAAGGAAGTTAGGCAATATACTGAACTTACAGGTCATGATTCTAAGTACCAAGCACTATTACAGTTTGAAGTCACTATTTGTCTTCTCCCAACCCGCAGCTGACGCTTCCATGCCAGCGACACGCTCCGTAAGCTTTGTCTTCAGGTTCTTATGTCTCTCAGTACACAGTTCGTACATGGTTGACAGGTTGAATAATAAAGTATGAGATGACAGCCCTGAATCCACGAGCCCCTCCAAAATTGTGCGGCCCTGAGAAAGTTTAGCATACTGGTAGACACGTGCATCACGAAACATACCTCTTGTATCCGTCCAAGATATAATAAGCATACGGCTGTGTTGACACCAACCATTTCATCGTCCATACTTTCTTTTAATTCTGTCCACGCCTCAAGCGCCGTTTCATACTCTGCGTCTGCCATGTCACAAAGTGCCAAGATTAACTTTTCAGCATTTTCGTCGCTATCCATAGCTTGACGCGCGCAGTCTCTTGCACTATCTGTATCGCCCAAGTGAAGCCACATGAGTGCTTTGGTGAGTGCCATCTTGCCATCACCCCGATCTTTCAGGGTGCTAAGGTGGTGTGCTGCGCCGGTCAGGTCCTCAAGCTCAATAAGAGCTCCTGCAACCTGGATACCCAGGTCGTATAGACGAGCTTTCCAGAGTTCCCTTGCAGAGTTGTCGTGTTGGGCTGCTGCTTTGCTGATACGATCGCGGGCTTCCCGGGCGAGGTCGTGGTAACTCATGACAGCCCGACGATAATCACCAAAACCAAGGGACTGGAGACGGACGTTGAGAACTCTGAGTTCCCAGGGTACCAAATGTTCACCAGTAGTTTCGTCTACATACTTCCTGATGTCGTTGAGATCCTCCAAAGCCTTGACCTCCTGCGCAGCCAAGGGAGTTGCATCAATGAGAGTGAGGCATGCCAGTCGAGTGTAAAGAAGCTCAAAAATCCTTTTAGAATCCGTAGGGTTGATGCCACCACTGGCTCCAGAGCCTGTAAGCTCTTGAACTGAAGCGATAGCAGCTGCTCTAAAGTGACCACTGGCAAGGAGCTCCTCGATGGGGGCCTCAGGGTCGGGCTGCTTCTGTGGATTACGGAATGCCACGGGAATGTTCAGTGGCGTGAGGGGGTGGTAAATTTCTGGTCGTAGAAGAAAGGAAAAGTCTTTAGGTTTCGCTTCCCCAAGCTGTGAGACTGGAGTTGCAGTTGATGAGCGCGGATGTGGCGATGAGATTCTATTGCGATGTGGGATCACACGTGGAGGCGTGGACTGTTGTTGAGGTGACAGCAACGGGTCACTGTGCAAAGTCAATAACCGCTGGATTTTGAGTTGCTATCAACTCACTCATCAAGGTCAAGAGGTCCTTTCGTAGAAGATCTCGGTCGGGCTGAGATTGAGTTAGCACATATCGCTGGGGAACATGTCATGCCCCGCACCAGGCTCGAGAACCGACAACGGGAATCGTTTGAGGAACTTACTCTTGGTGATCGACTTATTTCTGGAGTGTCCTTGACTCCCCGTTCTTTGCGGTTCACTCATGGTCTCGTATTTGATGATTTATTGATGTTCTTTGATCAGAGAAAGCTTGCGGTATCATGGGCTGCCCGGATAATCATCGGGTAATAGCTCAGGTCAACGACGGATCCTCATCATCGCAGGTTGGAACAGTGATCATTGAAAGACGAGTTGCCTTGGGACTGCTGAGACTTACTTTTGTCTTATCAAAATGTGGATTTTGTTTGCTGCAAGTATCTTTGGTGGTCACGTACCAAAGAAGACGCCAAAAGCAAGACAGCCAAACTGTTGTCTGTTGCTAAACACTCAAATAAGTCTTTTTTAGGTAAATTTATATAGGTCAAGCATTTGTTTAGGTAAGGTTAAGGTGACTTATTTACCTACCTAACACTTAGTAAGTATGGCCGTCTCGATCAAAATGTGGCATAAGAGTTTGTACTTGCGATATTGCGAACATCGATGTCTGAAATGAGTCTATCGGTCTTCTCTTTCATACTGGTAGCCAGTTCAAAGAATGAAGTATTCGCTAAATTGAGAAGTTTGGCAGTTATGGACTTGAAGTTACCCCCATCTTTGGTTTGAAAGTAAATAAGGGTCAAGATTCATAGGTCTGGGGCATACGACGTTAGTTTGGCTTGAAGTCTGGCCCACTAGGCAACCGAAAGACGCAAACTCTTTCTCATGTCGTACTTCTCGAAGATTGTCCACACGTGGATTAACATCTCGACCTTAGGTCTCCAGAGCGTTGTGTCAGCTTGACAGTGCAGAACACAACAGATCCAACCCAAACATACAGGATCCTTTTCTTCTGGTAGTGCGATTTCGACAGGGGCGACGTTGGTGTTGGCGTTGGTGTTGGCGAGAGCTTGGCCCTCCTTGAAGTTGGGACCAAGCATAGCAGCAAGCACGCGAGATGCAAGTTTCATGACAAGAGAATGAACACGCACTCTTGTCTTGCCGTTGACTATGAAGACGACATCTCCATCAGGCGCGAAGCTCTCAAAATCCTTAGATGCCGGCGCCTGCGTCATTTCTTCGACTTCTTCGCGCTTGACTACTTGAGATTCTGCCATGATGAATGGCAGATATGACGGAAGGGATCTTCGGAAGGACGAACCCTGAATACCTCAAATCTAAGAGATGGTGATCAGCTTCTGTGATGTGGTTTGAAGATAGTTTATGACTTGCGTTGGTGCGCCGGTCCATACAGTACTGTGTTGACTGAGGGGAGTTTATCTGGGGCCGTCACTTACGTTCATAATACCATAGGCTGCCCAACCTCTTATACCAACAGCAACGCCCACAAACCCCCCTCAAGAACGCTCAGCAGAAATAATTCGCGAAGACACATGTCAATGAGCACGGAGTTCGACAAGTTGCAGACATCAGCAGATGAATTGGCCTACATAGACGGTCACAACGTCGACCATTAATAATCACAGGTAGCTTGCCTATATCAGTCTTGTTCTTATACATCCGATTACTCCTTTTACCCAATACGCTAGATTCCCTTTCTTCTTCCCCTACCACTATGATGGGCATTCACGGAACAGCTAAAGAATCCGAACATTTCCAAGAAAGCTTATCGTCAAGTTAAGACAGTATAGAATCAACTTTCATGAGCAGGGAACCTATATACGTATAGAAAACTACCTTGTACTGCTAATTAACATGATTCTTTGATGAACTTACCCATTCTATGGCTGTCTGGAAATGTACAGCCTGGCTGCATCGCCAGGACTTGGTCCTTGGCGATGCAAAAACAACGTAGGCAGAGGCCCCCGATCGGTCGAGGCATAATCTGGACGAGGCAGTTTTGAAGGAGCAACATCGACACTTTTTTCACAAAAGTCAGTCTTGAGCTTCCATTACGGCTCAAAGGGAATACCACTTACTTCCAAGACGAAGGCCAAGGGTAGTGTCCGGTGTCTCCATGGCAAGGCGGAAGATATCTGCCTGGTTGAGCTTCTCGAGATAGGCTTGGCTCATCGTTCGGAATCCATCTTGGAGCTTGAGCTAGTACGCCGTAACCATCATCTTCCATCGATCTTCGGCGCTGGTTGGAATAGTGGTCATCCACGCAGTGCCCGCGATAGCGAACCGTGCCACTATGTCGTATTTGTCTACCAATAGAGCGACGTCCTGGATCTCACTTGGGCACAAACGTAGCATCTCTGGGTCGGCACCATAGAGTGTTCTGAGGCTATGGACCATTGCCAGACCGTTGTCCTCTGGTAAATGAATCTCCATTGGGGGGTTACTTTCTTGCAACTTCCGACCCTCAGCAAAGTCGTTGCCTAGCAAGACGCTGAAAACTCTCGAGATATTTCGCAGAAACTGTGGCGTTATCAGGATTTTATCCTGTCCCAAGACGAGGACAATGTCACCGTCTGGGACGATAATCGTGATCGTCTGGTTACCAGCTGGGAATGGTCAGTCTTACACTTTTGAGATAAGTCAGGCACGTACACTCCATGGTCAGTGGTCTTTGATGGATTAATTCCTTGCTTTTGAGATGAATATCTTGTAAGGAGATGTTGAAGCAAAAGATGGAAATGGAATCTAGTAAGAAGGTCAAATGAAAGATAAGGAGGCACTGATATGTTTACTCGTGATCTACATTGCCAGTGCATACACCTGCCAGCAACAAGTGACCGGTATCAGATACCAGATGATGTTATGGAGTGGTCTTTGATCTAATATAATATTTCATAGCTTCTTTTGGATATTCATTCGGCGCTGGCAAGGAGGCCACTTGTCTCAGCCTGAAGGGCAAGTGTCACCTGCTATTCATTCGGCGAGCGTGAAGAAGATCGGATCTCTTTTACATCGAAAATCTACATTATCTTAATAAAATGCTTTAGTACGCACGAAAGGAAAATTATGTAGCGATGTTAGCACGAAAATAGGTTGGGCACCGCCCTCTATTTTTCGTCCACCATTACTGTTTGCCAGTGGTGGTATTTACCTATGCTTGACTGGAAATTTGGAGCTAACTTTCTCGTAAAGGGTGCATCGCGGATCATGCGCTTGGTTGCTTGGTTGATGAGCAGCAAATGTTTTATTGTAGATTAGGTACCAAGCTGTTTGGTGATGGTGGCCCTTCTTCTATTGCAGTTTCTATCTACAAACCTCCATGTCCAGTCAAGCCACTCTGAAGTTTGTGTGCATAAGATGTTATGCTTCCCTATCCATTCAGACGACGAAGTGGCAATCATCATATATTTCACAATCTGAGTAAGTGGTATCGGCGTCATCGTTGTTGTTGGCAGCCTTGGCGAAGCAGTCCAGACACAATCCTGCTGTCCTCTGGTTCTTCAAGCAGACACGCAACTGATCTAGAGCCCCTTGTGTAGTTTTAGTATGTATTCGCCATGGCAAGGATAATGGAGAATCAACTCACAGGCAAGCCGCATCCCGAGGGTCTTATCAGGCGAGTGAATGGCCCACTGCAAGTAACTGCCATGTACTCTAAGCAAAGCGCGACTCGACTCGTTAAAGGCATATCCATCTTCAAGTTTAAAGGCGACATTCAGGTTCTGCCAATGGTCCTCGAAATCTGTTTCCACGTTGAGATGGCGTGCAAATGCCTCGGCCAACTTTATGTATGGGGAAGAACATGGGCCATTCATAGCTGTGGATTATCTTAGGGGATGAATGTGTTCCTTTCAGCGCCAAATGTGTGGTTTTGAATGGTAACTAGGTAGCCTTACCACGGTTTCATCTGAAACGATACATCTGATTTGGAGCCAATATATTAGAAGCGTTTTCCAGATATTTATGCTTGTTTTAGTCAGATCAAGTATTAGCTTCATGCGTGTGGATGGAGGCCACATGTTCTTTCAGATTTCAAGGTTGGGAAATAGCCGCGTGGCAAGTTTATCATCGATGTTATTTTGAAGTCAACGGCAGGTTTAGAGATATAACTCAGAGTAAAATAAGCTCTGAAATGAGCTTGTCTCAGCAATATACCCCTACTCAGTGGTTCAATCGGCTGAGGAGTTTATATTAACCCCCTGGAATCTGAGGGCCAGCTCGGTTTCGGTCGATTTAGAGCCCTGATCAGTGGCAGTTGTAGTCTTCTAGTTACAACGACCTCCCAGGTGATAATCCGAACCTCGGCAGGCGATAAAGAAGTCTGTTTCAATGCCATCAAAGCAAACGAGGCACAGACCAAAGAGGTGGCGATTCCCTGAAGGCCCCAAGGCGCATCGGACATCATTGATTGCCACTGTGTGTTTTTACACGTTAGTCTCGTAATCCTGCGGGGTGACAGTGTTTATCTTACTTGATGCTTTTCGGTGGATGTCTCTGTCTTCACCGTTAATATCAAGCGGGAAAATGTGATGTGGTTGCACGAGAAGTCTCCTGCTGTACTCGAAGAAACCTTGAGACGAGCGCATCCAATACGCCGCCATCATTAGATTCCAACAGTCATCGGTCTCGTATTGGTCTAAAAGCTGCGCCGCCTCTCTTTGGCGAAACCAATGCGCAGAAAAGATCTCGAACTTGTCAATCATCTGGTACTTGCGGGCGAAACGAACCACGTCGTAGATCTCTCCAGGCTGCAGATCACGTATCTCGTCGTTTCCAGCAGGAAAGAGAGTACCGAAAGCGTTCCGGACCGTGATTGCATCATCGTTAGGAAGTTCAAGCCTTATGGTCCCATCTGTTTCAATCGGTGTCTTTGAGTCCATATGGTATTTCAGGAGATCAGTGAAGATGGGAGAGGCGCTGCAAAAGAGTTCCTTTGTGAGCTCCATCTCTTGGCGGTCACTGCCGACGACAAGGACCAGTCCGCCGTCCGAAACAATCTGAAATGGGGCACTCGAATGTACTGGGCGATGGGGTTAGTTAACAAAGTACTGAGGCGTAGATGCAAATACTTAACGGTTGGTGTGGGCACTGTTTTCGCTTCCAGTGTCCATCATCTCATCTTCAGTCTCTACTGAAGACGCGACTCCCTTGCCTTTAGGAGACATGATGATGGCGTACAGATGTCGGACAAGGCTATTTGAATGTTTTATCGAGTTTTATTGATGAAAGAGAGAGAGGACTGGAGTGGATAAATTGGGACTGGACTGAGTAAGGTACCTTGGTACCTTATATACGGAAGGCCGCAGCACAAGCACTTGCCTAGACGACAGATCACCTGGTTATTTTAGCTAAACTTTTACTTGAGATACTTTCTGAAGTGACGACCGACCTGATGCCGTGTGCTCACCCCTTGAGTACAGCCTTCACTAGCATCGAGCTTAATTGAGTGACCAAGTCCACTTGTTGGTTGTTTCCCTCCCTCTACATACGATCACAGCCTTGTCCCATAAGCCCAATCAGAGTTGAAGGCAGGCGTTGACTTGTGCCTCATAGATCCCCCCGTCTTGAAGCTGAATCGCGAAATAGGTCTGGGTGCGTGATGATGCGGCGTGAACATGATGAAAAGACTGAATCACTCTTATTTCTACAGACCTTACAAGTACAAGTACCTAAGTTCTCTCCGCCCATACTTAGGAAGCAGCTATAATTAAATTGCTTTTCTACACGACTTCGACCTGAACGTCGAGAGCGCACCGAACCCAACCGCCGTACGCACAAGATGTCTTCCCTCAACGGCTACTCTTCCTCCCAAGACGCTCGTTATGCCTGGTCTAATCTTAGCCCAAATAACCTAAGTTTAGACCATTCTCACCAAAACTTAGACGATCCAGAGATTGACCTTGACGAGAATGCAGTTCAAGATCTCATTCCCGGAGGCGACTTAATCCTCTCAGTCAGCGGAACCCTCATCAGGGTCTCATCAAACTTCCTATGCGAAATCTCGCCAGTGTTCGCAGCCATGTTTGGACCAAACTTCCAAGAGGGCCATCGTTTGCAAAGTATGCAGCCAGGGGATTTGGAAACTATGCTCGCGCTTCCCGATGATGACGCCCAAGCTATCATCAACACAATCCGAGTGCTGTACGGGGCTGACCCTGTTTCCCAAGAATATGAACCAGCCGAAATTCAAAAGATCGCCGTTCTTGTTGACAAATACGACATGATCTCGCGCTTCACCTTTGCCTCGGCGTTTTGGTTTGCGAAGTACACTTGGTCAGATGACCCTGAGGAAACATGGCAACTCGCAACTGCTGCTTTCTGGCTTCAGAACCCCGATGCCTTTTACAAATTCAGCAAGAAGCTCATCAAACAGCTACAAGCGTCCCATTTGAGCTATGTTCCCGGCATGATCGACAAGACACTGGGCCTCCGACTTTGCTGTAAGTTGTTGCGCAGTATTGTGAACCGAAGTACACTAACATCAAGCAGTGGCAATCGAGGAACATCGTGTTCATAAGCTTGTACACGGCACCAAAGTGAAAGGTCTCTGCTTGTACTGCTTTACCCGCGCAAAGGTTGGGTTCACTACAAGCGTCGGGGGGTGCACGAAACGGAAGTACCACTGATTTCTTTGGGGTTTCTGGGCAGCTGGAATTATTTAAGCTGTCATAATATCAGGATACCTTGACTAAGGTCTTAGGTACGACGTAATTCTTGACGATTTATGTCAACAGGCTCTTGGTGTGCACCCGCCTGCTGAAATAGAAAGCACAGGAGGCTCACTTGAACACCCCAGGGCAGGTTGAGAAATCCCATCGTTTAGGCATTATCAGTAGCGCATTAGCAATTCTTCAGTTATCAATCATAATATATGATTATGAGTTAGCCTTTTCTTTGCCTGGACGTTTTACTTAAACAACCTTACCTAAACAACTGCTTGACCTAGACAACTTTACCCAGAAGCTTTTACCTAAAAGTCTTAACCTAAGAATCTGAATTTATGGAGATTTTTCTACCTTTATGATATGTTTCTGTAGAGAACATGTAGAGTCCAAAGACTGATACCTAACGCATACCATTCAATATAACAAAGTGAACGGGCCTATGTTCTTAAATACCCGGGATACAGTCAACGAAAAAAAGCATCACTCTCCGTTCAATGTCACTCGGGGACCAAAGATTACACTCGTGGTGTAAGCTGAAATTAACGTCTTTCCACATATCATATTGAACCATCCACCATGTGCCAGTAGCTATCAACAGAGATGATGCCAGCAAATTGTTCAGGAGCTCATGCTCCCACATAGATCGATTTCTTTTCACAAGTATGATAGACAAAATGCAATGTGAATATTGGAATGTATCTGAGCAATTCCGCTTTAAAAGCACCAGGCGCGGAGTCTGTATGGAATGCTTCTCAAAAACATCAAACAAGTTCATAGAGCAATAACCCAAACACCAGTATAAAACCAAAATCTGTATTAAGGACCAGGTCTAAATGAGAAACCCGGCCACGCACTCTTCACGCAGCCAGGCTTATCTTCCCATTTAGTAGCCGAAGAGGCAGCCTGTCTGGCTGTATGCCCAAAGCCTCGTTGCTTGAGATCTTCTGTTTGGGAATATCTTGACACATCGCCCCTGCTAGTGGTGGCATACGGCGTCCCAATTACCCAAACAAGCAAGGCAGAGCCCGCTAATCATAGGTCTAGCTTTCTGAAGGACCTCCTCCCGGATATATCGCAAGGCATTGAGGCATTCGATGTGCTCACAACCGTCGTGGTTTTCTAGCCATTCTCCAATCTTTGAATACATGTCAGGGATGTATGTGAGAGTAATGTCTGAGAGAATTGCATGCTTGAGCAAACTTAAAGACCCATGAAGCAACACATAACAGTAATCGTCCAAACAACGTGAACAACATTCCTCAGAAATACGATCGAGCAGCGTTATATAAAAGAACCCTCGAGCCTTGTTAAGGCCTTCGTTCCGTGCTTGGTCAAGCGTTGCTGAAATGATAAGTAATGTGCTCTTGTAAGGCAACCTAAGAATACCTTCAAGTCATGAAAGGAAGTTAGGTAATAATATCAGAATTGAAAATATTAGCCCAAGAAATATGGTCTAAGATTAGTTGCACTCTTGCCAAAGTGATAGGTTATCTTTTACCTGCCACCCAGCTACCTGGGTGCAGGTACTTAAAACTGAAATGTTGTGGTGGAGCTACCTATCGGCGGTGTTTTCTCCACTAAATTGTTCTCAGCACCTCACCTCTCTTCAATAAGTATCATTCCTCACATCCATTCTTCATAATGAGGACTCGAAAATCCAATCGTACCAAGCGGTATACAATTGAGAAGTACGACTTTGAGGAAGGGAGTTCTGAAGAAGAAACTCTCAAGCGCGCAGCCAAACACGCAGAGCGAGATGAAAACTTCGATGAGACTGCCGCTGCAGAAGAAAGCGCCGAAGAAGAAGAGCTAGCTCTCGAGCAAGAGCACGAAGAAAACGAAGAAAATGAGTCCGAAGGCCCCGTGAGTGAGCCAGATGGTATTCCCGATAGATTTTCCCGTCAACGTGTAAAGCCCATCAGGCCGTTTAACGTTCGCGCCGCGGGCTTCACAGGTTATCTCGATCTGGAGCCTGTGGCAGATGGGCGCATTGTGAGATCATACTGGGGACCGTACGATCGTGGATTCAAGGGAAAGCAACTTGTTGAAGCATGGTACGGACGCCATGAGGATGGTGTCAAGTTGGTCAAGGGAATGCTAGATCGCTGGATGGATTGGACAGTTCTACCTCCGAAAATTCAGGCCGATGCGGAACAGAAAGACAGAGGCGTTTGGTCGCCCAATTTTTTCGAAAGAGAAGCTTACAGCGCTGAGCATTGGTACGAGCGCGTCAGAGAGAGCTTGCCAGAAGGTAACGCGTTGATACCACTGTCAATTGAAGAAGCCCAACTGTATCGCTTCCAGAAAGAGCCAATGCCCGTACTATTGGGACCGCTCACATCGCAGCAAGAGGTCAAATTCGAACCTGTCGACGCATACTCTATAGATCAGAGCGGCCTTCCAGTTCAGAATGGCACAACTCCCCTGGGGTGGGTGTTAGATGCTGGCGGTATTGTCACAGGAATGGATTGGGCACCTTTGAGCAACCCCAACTCGCCGCAACTTCTTGCCATAAGTATTATACCCCATTCTGATCAAGAACTCTACGATTACGAGCAAGAATGTCTGAAACCCGATTTTCAAAAATACGGCGTTGTCCAGCTGTGGGAGTTTGTTGGCCAAAGGCAAGACAATGGCTTTGCCCGACCTGCAATGCAATCGCCGATGCTGCGCAAGACAATATGCCTCGAATATGGAAGGGCTCGGAGAGTTAAATGGAGTCCAGCATGCGGCTTCTTGGCGATACTCTGCGATGATGGAAATGTGTACGTGATCGAAGCTGGTGACGGCGGTGGGGGAGGTTATGGTAAGTTCTGTGTCTTATTCGCATCGATTACTCTAATAGTCTTCAGAAAAGGTTGTGCAGCCCATAGCTGTGTTTGGCTTCCCGGATGAAGACGTCAAGGCGACAACTCTCACATGGATCAACTTCAACCGGCTAGTGGTAGGCTATACTGACGGCTCTATTGCTATTTGGTCTCTTCGTCCTCATCGTCTCCTGTCGAGACATCCTGTTCACCACAACATCGTGGTCGATCTCGTCTCAGGGTATCCTGCAATGCCCTATCTGGTCGCCTCAACTCCTGTGGGCGGAACCGTGAAATTACTTGACCTTCGAGCTCCAAGCTATGAATCCACCGAAGTCCAGAACTTGACAGTTGGAACGCAGCCAAATCTGCTCGGATACAGTGATCACCTCCTCGGCTTCTACTCCATGTACCCATCCGCCGGTGTGCTGAACACCCACATCGGCTTCATGCACCATTCGCAATTCCCCGTGGCGCGTCGCGTTTTCACGGGGGAAAGCTTCCCGTCCTGTCTCGCAGTTGGACGGACACATCCATACCTCCTGGTTGGTTCTCTAGACGGCTCGCTGTGGGCTATCAACCCTCAGGTTGAGCTCTTCACCACCAGGCGTGAACCTACAGACCGTATCCGAGTCTTCCACCATGAGCATCGCCCCGCCAAGCTCTTTCCAGCTGAGTCGCCCGCAGCAGTGCGAGGAGTCTCAAGGATAGCGACAGGTTTTATCTTGGAGCGCAGTCTTACCAAACATTCGGCTCATAAACCGCCTGTCAAGAAAGGAAAGAAGCCAAAGAAGAAAGACACCGATACGGCTGTTGGTGACGATGAGGAAGAAGGAGGTGCAATTATGGATCCTACCCGAGCCATCATCTATGAGCCTTTGACCAGGATCACAGTAGCTGAGTGGAATCCCAATGAAGAGTATGGCTGTTGGGCCGCGGCAGCGATGGGCTCAGGTCTGGTGAGGATCACGGATCTCGGTTTAACCATGGCAGAAGAGCAAACAAGTTAGTCCATGAGACACTGAGAACCCATGACAGTGTGATGGTAGTCGAAAGCCTTTGCCATACCGTAAAAGTGTGTGACAGCCGCAAGGATGACGAAGATGTGGAAGATCTGATGCGAGCTTCCCCAGATATCGAAGGCACCAGGCGCACTTCTTTCGGGCCAGCGAACCTATTTAATCAGAGTTAGATGTTGTATACTGTTTGTGGGAGATCATGGAGAACGTACAGCATAGAGGACGGCACCAAAAATGTACATGGCGCCATGGAGAACAACCCAGCTGAGACTCATCCGGTCTTCAAGCCCTTGGCGACCATAGATGAAAAGTCCGTGGATCACAGGAACCACACCAGAGAGACCGAGGCCAATGAACATCATTGTACGATACGGGCGCCATTTGGGAGTACGGAAGCGCTCAACCCACGAAACGAGCGCGCAACCGAGGCCGAGTATGCATATCTGATATGTGTTAGCGAGGTTGTTCGTCAGTAGTCCATGACGGTAGACTTACAACCCAGAGATATGATACCATCAGGTTTGGCAGACAGAAGAAGCCGTAATACAGAGCAGGAACATAGCTGCCAACAATTAAAGCCACAATACCCGTGTAATCCAGTTTGTTTCCCCATTTCGCGACAGTATCACTGTGATTCGACAATGTATGGAACGTAGCACTCATGCCCAGGCACACCACAGCGCCTCCAAAGAAGCAAGCAAAGACGAGCACATCAACGCTACTTGCGCTTGCATATCGTGGCCGAACAACACGGTCAACATAGGCTGCACTGGCGAGGAAGACAATGGCACCGAGGAGATGTGACCAGATGTTGACGGACTCATTGTGGAGGTAGAAGAGGGAGCGGAATGAATGCGCATAAGAGCCGTGAGATTGGCGGTAGCCAGAGAGGATAAATGCGTTGTCACGACGCCAGGCAGGGAGGTCATCCCATAGAAGAAGTAGAGAGTGTTCAACTTTAGCTTCAATGTTCTTGGCGGCGTTGACGAGGTTGTCTGTGACTGAAGGCCGACGATTGCGGACGCCGTAGGGCTGCGGTTCGGCCATGATGAAGTGAAGTTATCAAGACTAGAGACAAATGCAGATATAATCAGAAACTTTATGTATGATAAGCATTCAAGTAATGGATTTATGGCTCCAGCTCTCGACTTATATATGAATCCAGTTCCACTTCTCCGGTAGCAATGGAGTCATGTATTGTTGTGTTGTTGACAAGGGTGAATTTGTTGGGACAAGCACATGAAAAGACACGCAACGTGCTCCGAGGCTAAATAATGATTAACGGAAGAATGCCTCTAGAAGCGCTGTAGAAGGTCCACCCAAGCTTATTCGAGGACCCTATTTTGCAGGAAATGTTATGATGGGCTTGTCTAGGTAATGGAATGGATATGGAAGTTATTTGACGAGATCTTTCTAGTGAAGAAATCCATAAGCGAGCTGCACTAATACAGTGGAACGTTACTATCATAACATCTTCAGCAAATCTACAAGCAAATCTACAAGCAAGTATTTCACAAACATTGCAAGGAACTAAAAGTCAGCATTTGGGTCAGCATAGAATTCATTTCTCGTTAGCCATCGCGCGGATATATCGTGATCAGTGGGCGCCAATGTCTAAAACGCCTAAAAACCGCAGGCTGTCTGATGCGCTCACGCCATCCATAGCCACCACGACCCTCACAGGCCTTCGCTCAATAATCGCAAGATTCAGGCGAGACGTCTATTTCTTTCCACTCTTCTTGATGCCCTGGCCACCGGTGTTGAGAGGGCCCTTGCCTCCGGCCTTGGCAGCCAACTCCTTGCGAGCCTTCTCGTCTATATCGCAGAATGGTCAGTGAGGTGTTTTCTTGTGTATTCGTGGGGTTTGGTAGTCGTACCGGCGCGCTTCTTCTCGAGGTAAGCCTTGTCATCATCGTCAAGATCCTTCTGGGCCTTCTTGGCCTGCTTCAAGGGCTTGACCTTGCCGCCTATGATTTGGAGGGGTTAGTTCTCTGTCTCTGTAGAATATTTGAGTGGGAGGGAATTAACGAACCTTCTCGGTTAGCACCACCCATTTTGATATGTGTAAAGCGAAAGAAAGTCTTGAGTTGTGTAAAAAGAAGACGAAGTCGTGGTTGTAGAAAACAAAGATTGTCGCAAGAGAGAAGAAAAGTTGCCTCTGGGTTATTGACTTTTAGTCCAGGCCTTTCGCGCCCAGCACAGCCCACTACACTCACTGGACCAGCAGCGGTGAGCCCACTTTAGACCGCGGGGATAAGCTCGATAAGATGGATAAGGGTCTTCCGGGGCTTAGCTAAGCCGGAAACTGATCGGATTTTCCAATGGATGGATCCATCTCGTAGCCTCATCAGTAGTTTCGTTGTTACGTCAAAAGTCTGGAGACGATAACATTTCATCTTGCATCACCACCAACAAACGACCTGTTTAGGCTTGCTTCGCTACACCTGTACTCGCTTAAGAGCTTCAAATTCGCTTACGCATTTCTTATCATCTGGACTACGCTCCAGTTTACCCTCATCTACTCCATTATCTCCCCTATCGACACAAGAGCCTTTACGAGTCACTACCTACTGATCCGGTTGGGCTCTTTTCCCATTGCACTCTACTCTTCCCAGTTCCCAGCGCTGACACTGTTTCTGCTTCTCTCTATTTGAAGGCCTCAAGGATCCAGAAAGTACCGTCGTCAATCATGGCGTCGAGTTCGGACGAAGGCGAGATCGTTGAGAGCGCCGCTGAAGATTTGAAGGCAACTTCACTGCAGCATACTCGAGGAAGCAGTGTTGACCGTCAAGACAGACATAAAAGTAGACTTTCGACTCCGGATCACGATTCCGCTTCTAGATACAGCAACAACTCGCGACGAAGTATTTCACCCCGTGGCTACAAGCGATCACACGACGAAAGAGATAGAGACAGAGACAGAGATCGTCACAACGCCAGACCCCGCGATCAAGACAACAGAAGCTTTCGCCACAACTACGATGATTCTCGACGCGACGACTATCGCAAGCCTCGTGGGCAATACGATGACTTAGATCGACCTGCATCACGCGCATCAAATTACAGCTACGGGGGCCGTGATCGGAGCCGCGACAGAGATACGTATCGCGATGGAGACCGAGATCGGTATTCCAACAAACGACCTCGAAATAGGAGTCGCTCTCCTCACAGATCCCGAAACTCGGATAGGGGCAGGTTTGACCGTTTTGTAAGAGAAGGTCAATATGATCGTCGCGACGAAGGGTCAAGGGGACTTAAGTATGACGACAGACCAAGAGATGGCGGTTCTATGTTCAAGAGGACGACTGTAGGAGAGGCTTCACGCGCCCGAGGACATGATGCTAAACCTGAAAAAGGCCTTACCAATGGACATGGCCCTTCCAAGACTTCTTCACAGTATGATCACCTATGTCACCGAGTTTGAATTGAGTGCTAACATGTCCACAGGCAGTCAGCAGCTCATAAAGAGCCCGAACGAAAACCGGAGCCAGAGCCTGAGCCCGATTACGATGAGCCTGAGCCTATTGACGAAGAAGCTGAAATCGAGCGACGCCGCAAGCGACGTGAGGAGATTCTGGCCAAGTCCAGCTCCGCAACTCCTCTCCTTCTTCATGCTGTAGGTGCTGCTGCAAGTAAGGCACATGCCGCATCTCCCGCATCCACTGCGCCTGATACCCCTATGAGAACGCAATCCGATGTTGCAAGCCCCCGCACTCCTCGATCAGGTATGTCAGTTACTTCTGGTGGAAGGATCATATTAACTAGGTGTGCAGATGTCGCATCACCTCGCTCACCCGGCTCGCATGGTGAAATGTCTCCTGGAGGGTTTAATCTTCTCGACGACAAGCAACTAATGAACACTCATGGAAAGGCTCAAGCAGACGAGGAAGATGGTCCCTCTGCAGCTGACTACGATCCTACTGGTGACATGAAGGAGGATGAACTTCGACATGAACAACGGCATGGACACGTCATGCTTCATGGTGAGCAGCATCCCATTGCAACGGAACAGCAGCCACAGGAGGAAGTCGAAGAAAAGCCTGCCGAGAAGACGGGCGACGATGATGAGGATGATGACTTTGATATGTTTGCCGAAGACTTTGACGAGGACAAGTATGCGACCAAGCCTGTTGAGCCAGTAGCTCCTCTTGAGGGTGACGGCAAAGCCCCTGATATTCCAGCCATCAAGGGAGGTATCCTCGAAGGCGATGATAAGGACGGCTACTACAAGATCCGTATTGGTGAAGTCTTGAACGGTCGATACCAGATCCAGGCGGCCTTAGGAAGGGGTATGTTCTCGGGTGTAGCCCGTGCCATTGACGTAACCACGAAGGAGATTGTTGCCATCAAGATGATGCGAAACAACGATGCCCTCCGAAAGGGAGGATATACCGAGATCCGCATCTTGGAGAAGCTCAACAGTGCTGACCCGGA
Organism: Fusarium anguioides; assembly: GCA_012977745.1. Taxonomy (NCBI): domain Eukaryota; kingdom Fungi; phylum Ascomycota; class Sordariomycetes; order Hypocreales; family Nectriaceae; genus Fusarium; species Fusarium anguioides. The sequence continues at coordinate 157,542 of JAALXK010000012.1, forward strand.
GGGCCGCAAACACATCATCAAGTTTGAGCGCCAGTTCGATTACAACGGTCATCTGTGTATGGTGTTTGAGAACTTGAGCATGAACTTGCGAGAGGTCCTTCGGAAGTTTGGTAACAATGTGGGCATCAACTTAGGAGCCACGCGAGCCTATGCATACCAGATCTTTGTCGCTCTGGCGCACATGCGAAAGTGCAGTATCGTCCATGCTGATCTCAAACCCGACAATATCTTGGTATGCAAACCCCCACGGCTCATTCGGACAAGACAAACGCTAACTAACGTCCGTAGGTGAACGAGAGCCGGAACGTGCTCAAGATCTGCGATTTGGGTACCGCCATTGACAAGACGGATGCGGCAACGGCTCATATGGATGTCACTCCATACCTCGTCAGTCGATTCTACCGAGCACCAGAGATTATTTTGGGCATTCCTTACGACTACGCCGTCGACATGTGGTCCATCGGCTGCACACTTTATGAGATGTACACGGGAAAGATTCTCTTTGCTGGCGACAGCAATAATCAGATGCTCAAGGCGATTATGGAGATCAGAGGAAGGTTGACGCCAAAGCTGTTCAAGCGAGGTCAACTTTCGGGAAACCATTTCGACGACAAGGGACAATTCGTCAGCATCGAACGAGACAAGGTTCTCGGAAAGGTATGTTATGATTCCATCCACTCCCTCCACGTTATTGTTTTGTTGTTGTTTTTGCCATCCATCCCACTCCCTGCATTTGCCTCCAAGCGCCAGATGGCCATGCTTTAGGTGACCGCCCACGCGATGTCTATACTATTTTTGCCACGATGGCTGGGGGCTGTTCCATCTTGGGGCTCTGCGAGCGTAAGCGCCTAGCTTAGCTCCCTTGCAGACAAACATACTGGAAGCGCTCGGGATATGTGGGGAAGTCTCACGATGACCAACATCACCCACACAACAACGGTCGATAGATCAAAATATTAGACTTGTTGGATCTGTGCCATCCTTGCGGGGTTGTCAGACTCAGCAAGGGATGAGATGGGATGGGGTTGCAGAACGCCTCAAGATCCTTTCGAGGCTAAAGATCTGGTCGCATGACTTGTTATTGTCTCGGTAGATCAGACTCCCCTCTCAGCACCAGCCACGATGACTTACATATCCCTTGCGTTCGAGGAGTCCAACGGCTGCCAAGAGTTTGACCAAGCGCTCAGCCCTTGATGACATGCGCATTCACATGAATTCCATCTTCCGAACTTAGAAAGCTTTGGTCAGGAATGAATTACTAACAAAGTTTGCTTACAGACAACTGTTCGAACGATGGCTGTGGTGAAGCCAACGCGGGACCTACGGACAAGACTTACGGCTGCGTCGGGAGGGATGAATGATTCGGAAACGAAGGATCTGAACCACTTTATTGACCTTCTCGAGCATTGTCTTACACTCAATCCCGACAAGAGGATTAAGGCGGCTGATGCACTACGCCATCCCTTCTTTACTTCGAAGGCGGGGCACGTACGTCGGTGAATGGGGTTTCGAGAATTCGGATCATGGCATCATGACGCCGTTTTGAGACAGGAACGCGCGGGATGAGAGATTTAGAGCAAAATAGACTTGGCTAGACAAAGACAAGCAAGACAGTGGAAGGGAGGATTCTCTCTGGTTCAAAACATGCGGTGGTTTGATCGATGTCTCTAATGGTGTCACCGCCGTTTTTATATCATGCCTTGCTGTGTCTCACCTTTGTCTGTTATGTCTCGCATAAAACCGAGGCACAAAGGTCTAGACTTGGAGAAGTAGGCTAGAAGTTGCTGGAGTTCTGGTGTTACAAGCTTGGCCAAGGGTCTAAAACAAAAGCAAAGACTACAAAGATTAATAACAACCTGGTTAATAAGGAATCACTATTATATTGCTCATATTGTTTGATAGAGATCGCCGATGAGATGGAGTTTGCTAGTTATGTGAGACTCGGATGCTACGAGTACGAGGTCACGCATCGCATCAACAAAGACAAACTAACTTAACGAACGCCCGGCTCGTACGGAGGAATCCGCCTGGCTAGATCAATTATATTGGCATTGGTAATGAGATGAGATGAGGCTCCCAGGCACGAAGTGGCGATGCAGTGCAGTCGTTGCGTGGGCTTACCCGCGTGAGCAGGCAGCCTGCGCTAATGGGAAAATATGTTGTGTATTTTTCTAGGCTACTGTTGCCCATTGGAGGGCTGTCAAACTTCCAGCCGCCTGGCAGGCAAGTACTGTAGCGAGATGGGGCGTAGAGATCAAGGCTGAACAAGACAAATGGATTTTTGGTGGTGGTGCATGTGAGATGTTTGTTGAAGACATGGGTGGGACACTTGTGTAAGTCGCTTGGTTGGAAAGCAGAGTGGTTGGTCAGACTATCAAAGGAGATGGTTTGACGTCAATGAGGTAATACGAGGTTAGAGAGGGAAGCAGGGCGAGCGAGCGAGCAAAATCGTGACGTTTGTTTGTGCGTGTCTGCGTGATATGATTATCGTGATGTGCAGTCTGGTGGTGCGAGCGGTACGGTACGTGCGTGCACGAGAGTCAAAGTCAAGGGCGAGCGAGACTGATTGACTGAGCGAGGCTATCGACGATGATCCCAAAACCCTTGATTCAGATAATTCACACTTGACGTAAAGTTGGGCGATGATCTTTTTTCGGTTCTCCCCGACTTTACGGCTGGCCCGCATTCAAGACTTGAAGTGATTAAACAACGTTATGCTGAATTGAATAGATTCAATACGACAACGTTTCTTTGCCCTGCATTATGATGTGCAGGATTAAACCCTTCTCATACAATTCTGTAACATGTCCTGCGACGGAGATTGCGCCCAGACTCCGTAAAGGGACCAAATCACCGAACTTGTCAAGGATTGCCCCGGACCATCCGCTTTGCCTGTTTCTTTTTTTGATTGATGAAATCAGAGTGGATTCTTCTCTCAGCCTCACTTTTGAACAGGGGGCACTCGCGAGAGAGATATACTATGACGGATTGTGGCGACATGTCGTCAGGATCAGCGGGTTTTGTTTCGATGGGTTATTCATTGGTGCTTTTTGCTTTTGAATGCCCTGCAAGTTTCACAATAAGAGATGATCCGTCCAATAGGTGAGGCTTTTGTCTTGTGATTTGGTGAGGTTTGGTTGGGTTTGGTTGATTATCGTAACAAAGACGTCGCCTTGAAATTCTGGTAGGTGGTGTAGTTTACGGTATGATGATCAGGTCAATGTGACATAATGATTGTCTGCGATGTGTATCAGTTTGACCGTATAGACATGTCCCAGGTGAATACAAACCATGGAGAGTACTCCGTATCTACTGACTATACAGGGTAGCCGTTGTATGATGCTCCGTGTCCTACCCCGGGTCCGCCTCCGTGACGGCATCTCGATATCCACATTCACAAGGGACATGGCACGGCCGGATCATAGAGAGGACCGATTATCAGTGGCCTACGATAGTCCCTCGTGTCCGGTTGAAACTAAAAGAAGACTATCAATCATGATCAAGATCTTTTTGTCCAAGCGAGAGTCAATGTGACGTCTAGTTCTGGATCGTCCCACCTCAACTTCAAGGCTCAAGCCATCATATTCCACTCGATCTCAAAGTTCCCAGGTCGTTGATGCAAATCATGGCCCCTCACCTCCATCCCAACCATCTTCCCAAGCGCCGCGGATGTCATCCCGTAACTTCAACACCATCCAAACTCTCTCTGTTCTAGTTTAGTACAGTAATGCGCCGTTGGAGTTGCAGAGTCGAGACCGGCAGTGGATTAAACTTTGGCCAAGGCGACAACGTTGGTTTCTTGTTACGGTACAGCAGCCACGAGTGAGCGGGAACCGTGGCTGATCGTCCAAATAAACGCCAGTTTTGATATAATCTCAAATAATGTTTGGACTTCTCTTGCCGCTGTCTCGTTCGTGTCGTCTCCATGGCCCCATGACGGTCGGTCTCGTCCTGATGTGTTGCATTGTCCTTCCTCCCTTGCGTACGTACATACGTTCACACGCTACGCAAACCAGCCCTTGCAGATACAGTATCCAACGTTTGGCGGTGAATCTACGAATGGAGGCTTGATACTATCAGCCCATATTGAAACGTGCTGCCTTAGCTCAGCGATATGGCTTTACGTCTAGGACGGTTGTCTATCTGTCTATCTCATGATGGCGTTTTCATTGGCGAAATGTTACGAAAAGAGGCAGTTATCTCGAAAGACAACTGCTGATTCGACTATGTGACAATGATCGTATCTCCTCAAAGCCTATTCAAAGATCGATCTTCAGATCGTTATCAGACCAGAAACGAGCCCCAGCTCTCCATATCCCTTGTTACAAAGTCCCATTATCCAAGGCAAGGATCTCTGGATCGGGCTAGAAATACCACAATTGTCCAGAGTTATCATGCAGAGTCGCAGACCAAGCAAGGTGATACCAGCGCCGGTTCAGAGACGAACCGCAACCATGATCCCGGGGAAGTGGCCCTGGCGGTACTTGATGGTGTGGACTCAACTGAACCTGAACTGCTCGTTCTCAATGCGAGTGACGAGTTGCCTCTGTTTGTTTCTGCATCTCCCGATCTAGGACTATGGCTTTTGGCTGGCTTGAGGTCTTGTGCCGTCGTAGCTGCACCGCAGAGATGCATAGCCATGACTCAATAATCCATCTTGGTTGCGCATTGGCATTGCTCTCTAAGTGAGTGCATGGCCGGCAGTGTAGAGGAAACTCCGTATTGGATCGATATGACATGTGGTTAACCTTTTCCTGCCTGGGACTGCCAGGGTAAGATCCCGATTTGCTGTTCTTATTCGCGACCGGTGATGCATGAGAGCAGCTGGTATCGAGCCAGGATAACTGCTATGCATTGCCGTTCATGGTGGGAGGGAGAGAACTATTGGTCAAGTCGATTCTGGTTTGGTTGGCCGCAGCGTAGTAGAGCGAGCAGGTTTTCGGTCAGCAGTCCAGTCAGTCGAAACAAATCAGCCCATGCATAACATACATAGTAGTAGTCATAACATGCTTGCATAATAATGCGTATACATACATGCTTTTGCATAACATGGCATAGCCTAGTTTAGTGCATTGTGCCGACCTATACACAGCCTTCAACTACGTTAGAGAAAACATCAAGAAAGCAAAGCTCGAGCCTCTTGATGACAATGTTTGAGGGTCAAAGAACCAAAAAAAAAAAGACGCCATGCCTCAGCTACAGTAGATGGCGTATGATCGACGCCCCGGACTGAACTGAGATAGATTAATTAGTGACTAGAACAAATTTCTTTCTTTGGGTTTTGCATTGGCTTCAGAGAAATCAATGCTCGCTGGCAAGCGATGGGTCGATTCTCGGGACATCCCTGCGAGGCCAAGTCAGGGCATGCTTCTGCAGGGATTAGACAGCGGCCTCACTCTGTGTCTAGTGGATTGAGGGCAGGGCAACAACGGGGAATAACCAAGTCCGAGATGATTGATTACTGGAGATCTGAGTCTTATTGACCCATAGGTCCCATACTATCCCCTGAAAGGCTTAGATGCACCCGTGATTTAAGACGATGCAGTTGATAGCTGATCGGTAATCACGGTGAGTCTTCTTTTTTCAGCGCCAGACCGCTTCTCTCTTCTCTTGGAAGGGCCCGTTCGTTCATCAACGTCTCCATCGACCCGCAGATGGTCTTGACAACTGTTAGCTTTGAGACACTGTCTCGTCTCCTGGTCTTTTTAAGGGACCACTCAATCTGAGTTGGAATACCAGGGGCCAATCGATAGTAGAGTGGAATTTGGCTCATATTGACATGGAATAGGGTAGGCGAGACAAATCAATAGTTACATATTCGAGAATAGTCGAGTTGCTTCACCTGAACTCTCATCCGGAATTCCACTTGTATGCATAGAGTAACATGTTTGAGGAGTAAAAATCATGCCATAATGGTTCGTGGCTGGGACCAGAAAGTTGATGTCGAAACCAAGTGATCTGTCAATAACCTATCTACAGCATCCGAACATGTCTCGCCTCAGTCCCCTCCTCCATCTGTCAGAGTTCCCTCAGATCCGGGGCTGGGCTCGAGGTAAGGGCGAGGCATAGGCAAGGCACTGTACGATACCCGTACGCATCCGATGACAGGAACTGGAAACATCCGAATTCCTTATCACATTCATTCATTTCACACCGTAAACTCGTTATCATAGAGTGCCATGCGTGACAAAGATCACAGGCAATGGGCCACATTCTTAGTATCCATATAGCTTCTGATTGGACGCCTCTTTGCAACATAACCCGTTCTGTTTCTCAATGTTAGCCTCACTGTGAGTCTACTGTCACCGTCGTGGCCTGTTCAAGGGATCTCTTGACTGACACTTGACAGGCAAGCAAGTGAACTGTGCTGTGCTGTTTGCTGTCTGGAAACTCTACTCTGTCCTACGTGCAGGGGGACACAGACACACTCTACGGCCTGGGACCACTGGGTGTACTGTACTGACGCACCCGAGGTCTGCACCTGTCTGCTTCGAGTAATATGGTATACCAGGGTCAGTAGCCAGTAATCAGTAGATGTGAGCAAGGTCACTGCAAACAGAACTGCCAGCGGGCGGCTGAGGCCCTTCGAAGACATGCCGTTAGACGGATACATGCAGAGACAGCCAGATGGATATCTGATGGCAGGCCTCGTCTCGTCTTGCTCACTGGGAGAGTCAGACAAGGGCTGTCTGTTGTCGTCCATGTCATGGATTACTGAGCCGCCGCCGCCTATGGATATGCACAGTTGGTACAGTTACAATAACGGGATCGCTTAACGGGTGAAACACATGTTGTTGTTGCTTTTTGCTGTTATTGCTACCATGCCAGGTCCCAGAATAAGCAAATCTCATTTCCCATGTCAGCCTTGTCGAAAAGAGTGATGGAGCATGGGAGAGCGTGACATGATATCTCGATATTTGATACATTTAGCCTTGAACCAATCAAAGCTCAAGAATGAAGTGGCAGGGCAGTTTGAAAGTCGAAAGTTGAGAGAGAGTTGAGATGCTCACCAAGAATGTCGATCTTATTTCGCTGCAGTGTACATTTACAACCAACCACAGCCGACAGAGCTGGCATAAACTTATGCAGCGCTTAAGCAGCTCTAGCCTCATAAAGGTGATATTCACTGGTTGGAAGGCTTGTTAGTGAGGGGATCGACACATTTCAGCGGCATCTGCAACTGCAATCAATAGTGGTGCCAGCCAGTTCACCTCACTCACCTTACCATCCATAACTCGCTTTCACATTCACATTCACATTCACATTTCAGCCCCCCCATCAAGAGAGAGATGCCTACGGTATGTAATGTATGTATCAGTATCCTCAGGCACGTATACAGAGTCAGAAGGTACCCGTTTTCATGACTTCATGCATTCCTTTTTGTGCAAAACACGTCGCCAAGCGCCACAGACGCCCACTCTTTAGAGCCAATTGTTTGTTATTTTTACTTTTTACGTTATGTACTGTATTTATGTACTGTTGAGAGAAAAGGTTTGTTGTTCCGTTCCAGTTGTCGTGCAAAGGCAGGTCCGGTAAAAGCATGTGTAGGGGAAACACGGCCGGACTCGAACTCTGTGTGTGATGAGAGTTGCAGAATAGAGTGACGCCGGCCTCCGACGTCTCCACAACCCACGCACGCAGCGAGTGCAGGGACGACGCCGCCCCGGCCGGGAGAGAGAAAAGAGGCTTCCAGAGGCAGACAAGAACACGGACGGAGGAGGCAAAGCTACGGTAAACTGTGATTCATCACGGGGGCTGTTGATTATGACGATTCGCCCGACGGGTGGAGCGAAGAAGCCAGTAATGTCACAGAGAGGACACGCAGCACAAACGGCACAGCACATTCTGATTTCTGGGGGGGTCGTCCCGGGGTCCCGGGGGTGTCAGCAGAGCAGAGTAGGACAAATGGGCACCGCCCAGGTTGCTAGAAGATCTGCCACCAGAGACCTGTGACTGGATGAGTGGTCTAGTGGGCCGATGGATGGCGTTAGTGCTGAGAGAGTCAAGTCTGAAGTGAGTCTCAGTGACTGAGTGAATGCCCAAAAGATAATGGTGGGCCTGGGAAGAACCTGAGAGGACGTGGCCTGGAGGCAGTGACACAGAGAGAACCACTTCTAAACGGATCCTTGCCTTTTCGTATATTGCTCAGCGTCACCACTAGCCAATCCCTGATCTCCGCTGGACGCCTCATGGAGTCAACTACGCCCCCCATCCCTTTGACTCTACGCCCAGACAAGAATAGAGCATAAACGCACGCAACGCTACGCAACGCAACACACAACGAGGCCAAGACAGGGCCACCCCTTGTCATTAATCTCTCCAAATGGACAAGGGTCTGATGAAGGCGGTGGGTCCTTACACTTCGCTCTCCACGCAACGCAATCCCAAGCCCGAGGCGTGTGAAGTGAGTGACTCTTGAGTGAAGCTGCTATAGTAGTAGTACGTACCTGAAGTATCCATACCCATGTCTTGGGTTGGTCTGTCTCGCTCGCTCGCCTTGTCCTTGCTCGCTAGACAGAGAGACTTATCTATCACCCGCTGCCCATCTCCAAACTTGAATGGATCTAGTTCGAGGAACCTCTATCATCACTTTCACGACACTCCTTCCGGCACCTTCTCTCACTCTCGCAGACGTGACCATCTGGTCTACTCTTGTCGACGATTCAAACTCTCAACCATCTCCCAACTCGACAACTTCTCCCATTGGAAGGCCGACAAACTTAGCCATCTCTCTCATCTCTCTCTTCTCGACCCGTTGATTCGGCCATCGGGATCTCAAAAGCTACAACGACCAACCACAACCCAAGGAACTTTTTAATAACACACGACCCGTTTGGACTGGACTGGACTGGACTTCTTTGGATCAGGATCCTTTGCTGGCCGTAAACAAAAGGAAAATACTTTACCGTGTTTTCTCTTTATCTTTTTCCTTTTCTCTGCTGTATGCCGTGCCGTACCGTTTTGGACTATCTCTGCCGTCGACCCTAGGATCTTACTTCAACCTCCAAACCATATCTAGGATTTACTTCGTGAGATACCAATCAGATAACATGCAGCAACATGCCATATTCGGTTACCAAACCCCTCCGCCCTCTCCCGGATTCGATCATCCCAAGTGCACAGTTCAACAACCCTTTGCTGCCCCTCAGCAAGCTCGACACTTCCAGACTCGATGCATTCCTCTCGCCCCAGAGGCCAGGCTTGGCCGTGTCCTTGAGGGAACTCTCCAGCTGACTGACATCCTTGGAACTGGCGCTTACGGTGTTGTCTACCTTGCTGTCGACCTAAAGACCGGAGGTAAATACGCTGTCAAGTGCTTGAGCAAGTTCAATCCTGATGGATCCCCTTTGGAAAACCGGCAATTTGCCTACCAACAACGAGAGATCCGTCTTCACTGGAAGGCATCGGAACACTCTAATGTGGTCCAGATGCTCAAGATTGTGAATGATCCTGACTGCATCTATGTTATTCTCGAGTACTGTCCTGAGGGAGATCTCTTCTTGAATATCACTGAGCGTGGTCAATATGTTGGTAAGGATGAACTATCAAGGAATATCTTTCTCCAAATCCTGGATGCCGTTGAACACTGCCACAACCTGGGAATCTACCATCGGGACCTCAAGCCGGAGAACATCTTGGTGACAGACCATGGAGACACTGTTAAGCTGGCTGACTTTGGCCTCGCTACTTCTGATGATCGATCCGAGGACTACGGATGCGGTTCAACATTTTACATGAGTCCAGGTACATATTATATTCCCCCTTCCTCCCCTCCCTGATCAGTATCTATCCCCTTCTGCGTCAAACATGATTACCATGGACAGACAACTAACATTCCTTTCTTTCCCTCTATTCAGAATGCCTGGACCACTCTGCTAGGAAGCCCTACTACCTTTGCGCCCCCAATGATGTCTGGAGCCTTGGAGTTATCCTCGTCAACCTCACCTGTGGACGCAACCCATGGAAACAAGCTTCCTTCCAGGACTCTACTTACCGTGCCTATGCCGGATCCAAGGACTTCTTGAAGACCATCCTCCCACTGTCGGATGAACTGAACGACATTCTGGGACGGATCTTCGAACCTATCCCCGAGCAGCGGATTACTCTCTCTGAGCTCCGAACCAGGATTATGGCCTGCTCCATGTTTACCGTGCCGCCCATGTCCGCCTCTGTGCCGACACCTCCGGCCTCACCAAACCACATCACCGAATACGTTTCCTCCGAGGATGCCATTATCGACGACTACGAGTACGACTCACCTTTGTCGCCTGCCTCCTCGGACGATGAGGGATCGCTCACCTCGAGCGATTCTACCATTGACGACCTGGACGACGAGTTTGAACAGGAACGCCAGATGCCCCAGACTCCTCCTGAGTTTGCACCACACACATTCGACCCTGAGGAGCCCAAGGACCATCAACTCATCTACCACAGCCAAGAGTTCGTGCCCCAGAAGTACTCTGGGCCAGTCCCCGTGCCAGTGGCCGTTCCCATTCCCCCTCAGTCCATGCTCTGCCAGCAGGTCCCTCTTCAAGTCCCTATCCAGGCTCAGGTCCAGGTTCCTGTCCCTGCGCAAGCTCCTTGCCAACCCAAATCATACTTCCCCATCTGGGATATGGTAAAATACGTTCAACAGGTGCCGATGCTTCAGCACCATGTACCCTTTCATCAACAGGTCCCCTTCATGCCTACGTTTCAAGGCTGTTACTAAGGCAGACTTTGCTTTGCTTTCGACATAACGGCCACTATTACCACTACTATTACGACCTTACCTGGATGAGATACCTATCACCGAGGCCCCAAACTCACACCCCCACAGGCGCCGAGGAGACTGTTTGATTCTTCTATTACTTACTTTACCACCTTGGATATTACTCAACGTTTTAATATCGACCCTTGGCCATGATATCCACTACCAGGGGAACACATCCACCACATTCTGGAACCCAAATCAAAAGCCGCGCAAGGATACGCTTACCAAAAATACTTTACCTTTACGTTACGACCCATTGAATGACAGTCCGGGATTGTTACTTGTATTCCCCTTTTTTGGAGCAGACTTTTTTGTTTCGGTTTTATTCTTTTGTCAAAAATCTTTTCCTATTTTTTCACCATTTACAAAATACCTATTCAAAAAGCGAGGAGTTTTGTCTTTTCGAATATTATGAGGATGGAGCAAGATATTAGTTGTAGAAAGCATCATGATGTTTGGCGCATCGAGACATTTTATGGGAGGTACAATTGTCATTTCCGCAGAGACAGAAAGAATACTGCACTGCTTGGGAAGATAAGGAGTTGTTGCTTGTCCGATTCTATCTTTTCATTTCTACCAGCCAAGGAAGAGCGAGCCCATTGATACCGGAAGGATATCCAGAGGATTATGACGGACCATGGGCAATGAACAACAACACTTGTTTTTGTACTCCCCGTTTTTTTCTACTCTTTTTTTTCACTGCTATTACTGTCTGGAAGGCGTCTTGTCTTTTCTCGATAGAAGCTGAAGAATGGCTGTGTGATGGGATCAGAGATACCTCTTTACTGCTTTTTTTACTTGATCACAGGAATCGGACATGGAGAGTGACTCTGTTTCTTCTCAGCGGGAGGAAAACAAGACGGAAAACAAAAAGTCATATGGATTTGACTTGACTTTGTTTCCAAGATTAGAGCGAAGAGGATATGGCTCGATAGCCACAGCGCCTCTGCATAGCATTGCGCAACATACGTTTTACTGAAGGATAGATGGCACATCTGCACAGAAGAGATGCAACTGCCGATCATCCAATGAATGAAAGATCAATTTTAAGATACCTCATTATTTGTTCCATCAATTTGCAGTGAAATGTACTCGACATGTGAACTGAAGTCTCTCTCACAACTTGACGCTATTCTGATCAGTCTCACCTTGCACCCTCACCCTTGTTCAGAGACAACTACCGCATCACACTACGGTGCTCCCGCCCGCTTTGTCTGCATGCAAGCCAAAGCAGAAAAAAGCAACTTTACGACCCATGTCTCTACTGTAATGCTACTGCAATCGTGGGGCGGGCGTTAGCGACCAACCCAACCCAGTCCAATCCAACTAAGAAAAAAAGAGAAAAAAACAAGGCGAGAACGTGGCGGCCAATGAGCAGGGGTATTTTAGTTAGGGCGAACGGCATGGATGTGTGGAGATTTAATGCAACGAATCATAAGACTAAAGGCAGAAAAAAGGTGAGGCGGGCTTTTTGGGAGGATGGGTAGCGTGATGAGTTGAGGACGATTATTGGGGCGATGATTTAATCTTACTTCTCTTACAATACATGACTGCTCATACTGGAAGGTAACTAAACTCAAGTTGAGGGTGGTGAATGTGAAGGAAGAGGAAGAAGCTATTCAGGGAACAAAACATGGATGGATGGATGGGTCATAAGATAATGATAATACCAAGAAGGCCGAAACTTGATATTGATGATGATCTTGTACAACAAAAGTGACTGGTCAAAGAACGCAAAGGTGAGACAATTAAACCGTTGGTGCATTATCTTTCAATAGTCTGTTTGGCCTCAAGTCAAGTCTCATCTCACCGCTCGAAATTGAAATATCTAATCAAAACCTCGGGCATGTTTCGAATATAGTAGGTCACTAATGCCTAAACTGAGATCAGATATCCGTAGATTACTCCATATCCGAAGACTGACTGGTAGTGAAATGTTTGCGTAGGTTTGGTTACTATCACGGACCACCAGGTGAGCATTCCTCTCTGCACGTCAAGTCAAAAAGGATGCCAATTTCGAGAAATGCCCATGTTCATCACATCTCATTCATTCATTCCCTTGGCTGTTTCCGGGGGGCGAAAAAGAAAGAAAAAGCCACCACGAGGTTCGCTTAAAAGCCCAGAAAGTCTAATCTCCCAAGCAAGTCTCGCCTCTCTCCTTCGTTTCGTTTGAGCCAACGAACAAGTTTCAGCACCGGCTGTAGATCATGGTTCGCGGAGTGGGTGTGCGGCACAGTAGACTACAGTACCTAGCCTAGACGAGACGAGAAGGAGTGAAAGACTAACTTAACAGGCCCGCGGTTCTACGGAGATGATGGGTTCGGGGAGATGTTTAGTGTACTGTACTGTGCTGTGCCTAGTTAGTGGCACTGGAATGCTGGCCACGAGTTGACTCTGAACTTGTAACTCAAGTATCACGCCAGGGCTGAACTATGTCAAGTTTACCTACCACAAAGGTACTGTAGTGCTACAGTAGGCTTTCTCTTAGCCTGAAGGTGATGATGGTAGGATGGATCGCCTCAGCTGTGATTTGCAGTGCTAAATTATTACCACTATTGCTAATCAACTCGTACCAACCCCCTGACGAGTGACGATAGATCAGCTCTCTCTTACATTCGCCAGAGTTGGTAAGCAGGTATCGTAGGTAGGTTGGCTAGTTGACCTTGGGTTTCTTTGTACAGTAAGTTCATTCGTAGGTTACCGGACTTTATGCTCAAGGCATGAATGAATGACACTGAGTATCATGCAGAGTAACTCAATATTGTAGTAACACTGATTCACAGGCACAGCCATTCGTAAAACGCCAACATCTAGAACATCTAGACTTTTGACTTTCCTCAACGCGCTCGGTCTGAGTTGTTAATCGTAGATCCTGCGGCCACAAACTCCCACCGGATGGCGCCGTGCATTAAATTTCATGATCCTCAGTACTCACGGACCTTGCTGTCAAACCCAAAGCCTAACCTATCAGCCTCTGAACCCCTTGATCGGCCGTGGCTCTCACTAGCTTCCACGATAACATCAAAGCCCCCCAGGCCCAAGACCTGGAAACTTGGTTCGGGGCGAGCATCATCATTTACTCATCCTGCTTTACGCTTTACGACTCATGTCATGTAAGCGGATCTGTTCTCGGCCTCATCGCACAGATGCCCATCAGGCTAAAAGCAGCGTTAGTTATCTGCGGACCGAAACTCTGTTTGCTCGATAGTTTCCTAGGCATGTGTCACGTTGCCGTACCCTCGCGCGAGTCAAGCCTTGATCGTCATAGCCCTTTAACCTTTGAGGGGAGGGCTATGCTGCTATTGTTGGAGATTTGCAGAAGCTGAAAAAACCATGGAGGTTGTCCTGGACTTCCGGTTGCACATGTGAGCTGTATCGTGTCATTGTTACATGGCGTCGGGTCAACTTAGCCGTGTTTCACTCGGAGGAGGGGAGATTGGTTGGTGATTGTAGACTTGGTTAGTTCGTGTTAGAGTTGGGCGTTGTAACCCTTCGGCATGTAGATATGTGCAGTCTCTACTCTCTAGAGTCTGGAGATAGCGGCTGAAGGCTTCGATTTGAGCCATTGAACTAAGTGAAACCCAAGTTAATCCTGGATCCCTTTAATTTGAGATCTTGTTGTGGTGGTTGCTGAGGAGCCCATTGTTCGTAAGTGGCTGTTGGCGATGGGACTTAAAGGGCATGGAAGCAACACGGGAATTACGATCCCACCTCAAAGTCGGGCCCATTTTACAATCATCCCGGTTCTTGGAAGTATGTATCCTCATTATGGCATCGTATTTGCACGAATAGTGCAATTGAAGTTGCTTGGAGATATCGTAGGTGGGAAGTATGGTTCCGAGTGACACTCTTCAGCTGTTCGGACAGGTCGAGCTGGCAAACGCCGTGTCCTTTGTCTCAATAAACGTGACTAAAAAATCATACGTTTGATTCATTTATGCCTTCGTAGTGTATTCAGTTGATGAGTCTTGGCTACCCGAAAGAGTATACACGCGAGAGATTTGTGCAGCTATCCTCGGACAACTCATCTCATGGAACAAACCGTGACCTAATATGAAGCTTATACCTTTGTAGTTGTTATTATGATTGTGTAAACAATGACTAATTGTCTCTTCCTATGGAGGAGGTCAATAGACAGCCCGTCATTGGCATATGCTGGGCGTCCCTCCTCATCAACATGTCTTCTATCCGTAGGTTGCTCTTAACATGGGGTGACGTTTCTCTCACCACCAAAGATACGTAAGTGGAGATCCTACAAGAGCCTAGAACGCTGTCTTCTGGCGTTTGAAGCATGATTGTTCACCAACTGACCGCTGAGTGTCGGGCTTCTCAGGAGGCCAGGCCCAAGACAGCTTGATGATGAGCCCCCATATTTGTACTTGCTCAACCAGAGCCCAAAACCGTATTGAACAAAATGTATAACTCGTAGTGAGAAGGGTCTCTAATCCGAGTCTCCTGGCTCTTCAGGGAAGAGTTGGTTCTAAACAGTGCCGCGAGAGCTTGACCTGAGTAGGTAGGCCCTGATGACTTTGATCACCAACCACGAGCAACCTCTCGTAGCATTCAGCATTAAGATTATTTTCTCATTTAGTCACGAGCACGTAGTTTGGGCAGCTTCTTTCTGAACTACAAGCAAAAATCAGAAAGAGCCCCCCATGGACGTGACCTGGTGATAGGGTTGAACCAGAAGAAGACCACGACTACATCAATGGATTGACTACAGAAGCAGAGAAACGCAGAAGAAGTGTCTTTGTACAGCTTTCCAACAAATAGTGCATCAAACAGATATAGCACGATTGCAGGAGTAGGTATGGTTCCTTGTTCCATCTCTGGCTCTCTTAAGCAACCTATCATTTCGTCCAACCTCATCTTCGTGAGCACCGCACTCGAATACCCTGTTGTTTTGTTGGCATGAACATGATATGAACCAGATATAAGTGAGAAGGAGAGTTAAAAGCTGACGGGTAAGCGTATTATGCATAACTGCTAGGCCGAGATCGCTTCAAAGTGAGGCTTCAGAGAGTGAGGCTGACACTTCTATATAATATTAATGTACTATCACCACTTTACTATACAAGACAACATGATACTATGCTGTCACAAACTTAGACACTTAACACTTTATAATCTTCTTCCGACTTCTTGAACGCATCCTCAAGGGGTATCTCTGATAACGACACAACCTTCGTCTTCTTGACAAACTTCCAGATCAAGTACGCTGCAGTTACGAGTGGGATATCTCTACAATGGTATTAGCAGCTACCTTGAGGTACATTCTGGGAATTACTCACAAGTAAGATGATACAAATCCAACGGGGTCCCAGTTACCCTTGGTGAATACTTTGAAACCAGCTGTAAACAGGATGAGCACAGTCATGAACAAGCCCACGCAGGAAGAGTAGACTATCAATACTGTTAGCAAAGAACATTCCTCCTAGCATCAGGATTGCTTACAAGTCCAGGAGCTGTGCCACGGCAATCTTTCCACTGGAATTCCTTGCTTCTTCATTGCGAGTCGCAGACGAATGTGATTGAGCAAGATCGATATCCAGGAGATCAAAACTCCAGCCGCAGTCAGGTCAACCAGCCAGAAGAAGACGGTCAGAGCTCCACTCGACAGACTCATGAAACTGAGGAACATGAAAACTGTGAAGAAGAGAACGCAGACGTAAGGGATACCCCACGCAGTTGTTCGGAGGAAGATCTGAGGTGCTTGTCGCTTGAGGGCTAGACCATACAAGACACGGGTTCCAGCGAGGAGACTCTGGTTGGACGATGACCATGCTGAAGTGATAACAACGGCGTTGACGACAGATGGGATAGCAGGAATACCGGCTGCAGATGCTGCGATGACGAACGGACTCTGGCCTGCGGCTCCAGACTGATCGTTGAGTCTCTCATCATCACTCCTGACCAGCATACCAACGATGAGAATAGCCAGGATATAGAAGACAAGGATTCTGATGAAAACGTTCTTGCAAGCCCTGGGGATCGCACGCCGAGGGTTTCTTGTTTCAGCAGCAGCCATGGCGATGGATTCGACACCTGCGAAAGAGAAGACAGCACTCGTCATGACAGACCAATATCCGAGGAACTTGCCCCAATTTCCAGAAGCAATATACTCGACAAAAGGACCTGGATTCTTCCAATACCTGAAACCAATGCGCTCCGTTCCTGGAACACCACCTAAGTTGATGACCAAACCGAGGATGATGAGGAAGACAACCAGGAGGATCTTGAGGAGAGAGAACCAGAACTCTACCTCACCAAAGATCCGGACGAAGCAAAAACCGACGACTACAGTCAGGATGATGAAGATCATGATCCATAGCGTTGGGTTGATGTCAGTCCAGAACTGGAACAAGACACAAATGGCCGTGATCTCTGAAGGAATAGACAGGACGTTTCCGTAGACGAGATTCCATCCGATAGCAAAACCCCAAGCTGGATCGACGAGAAATTCGGAATGTCGCACAAAAGCTCCAGTAACGGGTAACAACGCAGCAACTTCTCCCAAGGCGAATTGGACCGAGCAAACGACGAGACCAATAGTGGCATATCCTAGCAGAGCGCCCAAGGGACCACCAGTCTGTACAGACTGTCCCAGACCAAGAAAGAGACCCGTTCCAATAGCCCCAGCGATACCCAACATAGAAAGATGTCTCTCATGCAGGCCGCGCTGAAGACTCTTCTCTTCAGTGGCTGTGACGAGATCACCATTGTCGTTACGCCTCTCAGCCTCCACACCCATCTCTGGCGTCGTCTTTCCCCTGTCAAGAATGTCGGCGCTCATCTTGGCGCCTCCGATGGTTGATGCAAAATTGATAGATGTCTATTTATCTTGGCAGGAGAAGAGTCTTTTTTAGGAGTTAGAGAAGAGTCTCATCAACGCCATTGCTAGAGCCAATTGTGCAATCTGAGATAGACCGGGGGGTTTCGGGCGTCAGCCACAGATAGCGGCAATATTTTTCATGGTTGCGGATGTGATTTCTCTTTTCATCCATGGCGTGGGAGAGGGAGTGGATTGCGACTCCATTTAATTGGAAATTTTGTAAAACTTAATTGTTCTAGAAGCTTGCCATGTGAATCTAGACACACTGCCTTTTCGTCTACCCTATACCTTCCAGAACATCATGGCGGAGCATTTACTGAAGCCATTATACCAGCATTAAGCCAGACATTAGAACAAGAAAGACGAAGTATACTTTCAAACAATTTTCATTCTATTTAGAAGTTGAAAAGTGGTTAAAATATGCAACTATGAGCCAGAACAACAGCGTAAGGAATACATGGTTCTTGTCTTAAGGTCATAGATATTGAATGTTCAACCACCAATCTATACCCCACTCAAGTTTTAAATGGCACTCGAGATCTAAAGATACATTAGATCTAAATACTTCTATAACTACATGTTTTTATGGTGCTTCATAAACCCTTGCAGGCTCATTGTGTAACTCTGGGTTCGTCACAGCTGGATTCTGAGGCGACGATGAGTATTGATGTCCAGACTGGTGAGTGGTTTGGCTGAGACTATCCAGTTTCGGAGCTTCGCCATCACCATTCCCGACTTTGTTCTTCCGAAAGTGTCTCCAAGCTAGGAAGCCAAGTCCACATATCATCAACGCACCAACGATAGCTCCTACGGCAATGCCTGCACCAGCCCCTGCGGAGAGTCCTGAGTTCGAGTCTGAATTGGAGTTTGCATCTGACTCAAGAGTTGAATTGTTGGTGGACTCGTTGGTGTTTGTATCAGAAACGCTAACGTTGAAGTTTCGTGATGTGGCAACTCGTTTGCCAACGGCACGATCATGGTGTCTATACAGCTCGAACCAGAATATACAGTCATTCCCGTCAAATGCATCCTTGTCAAACCCAGCAGAGTCGGCAAAAGATGCTGTCCAGGAGCTTATCGTCTTTTCGGTTTGTACTGAAGATTGTTAAGTGAGAAAACCAACATCAGTAGAGCATCTAGGTGAGCTTACACTCATTCCAGTAAGATGAAGTTGTTCCATTAGGATAAGTTTGAACGAGTTTCAACCATGTTTCTTCCTCGTCTGTAATCCATCTGGCCTTTATACTCTCGCCAACTTTGTATCGTGGGTTGTTGATATTCTTGTCCGTGCCATCTCGAGTCGCAGGCACAATGAAGTAGCTTTCACATTGGATCTGAACAACAAAGCTCAGGAACCCAACTAGGGAAAGGGAAAGTGAGCGCATGATTTCGAATAATGGTCTCCTAGAGGACGCAAAGGGAGATAATGATTGAGTCTAGAGATGAATGGAAACCAGAGGCCCCAGGTAGTAAAGTGGAAGGATAAAAACCTGCCAACATAGGGGCTTTTCTCTCTTCTTAAAGCATCACATTCTACAACTGCTGGGACTTGTTCCTGGAGGAATACTATCCTTGAAGGATATACGGAGTACTGGAATACCGTCTTTTTGACGAGCCTATTAGACTAGGAAAAGGAACATTAGGTTGTGGATATAGAATATTATGGGGCTGGAAAGACAAATTCCATTGGATTGCTTCATTCCTACGGAGTAGACGATGTATAAACCCAGCAAACTTCCAGCTTGCCAACGAAATCATTTTCGCTTGTAGTTAAGCTGCTCGCGAGCCGGACCTTGGCATGGCTGTGATACGCTGGCCAAGAGCACTGCCATTGCGTCTGCAACCTCTTGGTTCTTGTTATCAGGATAGTCCCGGTGGAGTTGTCATGGGGGATTGACATGCTTGCCAAATTCGAGGGCTAAGCGAGGTCCTTGTCCATGACGGAACTTGAATCTTGTTTACTGTTCGTCTCCACCAATAATAACCCATGAGCCACCTGGCATAACACTCAAAAAGGAAATATATAACTTATACTGGTGACTGCCTTCAAGTCACTGCCTCGCCATTCATCAACTGTTAAATCTTTTGATTATACGATATAAAGACTAAGGTCTCCCTCACTCCCTGACTGATACAATGTAAACCGAAAGGAACCTCACAATGTTTTACTCTTTCAGGAGTGCATATTTGAATTTTGAAAACATGGTTGGGCGTGAATAATTGTATTTGAGTGTCACAAATGAATTTACCGAAAGGCTGACGATGATGGATGGTTCCTGGGCTTTGGTAGTTTCAAAAAACACTTCCAACTTGAAGGCAGTAATGACTAAAACCTCATATCTGTTTGTGGCATCATTGAGATGTATGATTTGGTCTTCTCATGGGCTTCTCTAATTACAGCCTGAAACAGAATCAAAACACACAAGCTGGAGTTATCTCGTCGAAGTTCATTCCGGAACAACCGTAAACACAAAACTGGTTTGTTTTTGTGGTGTTGGCTTTCTAAGATCTGCGATACTCTCGTCTTCGTAGTTCACTGGGAGTCGGCAGTTAGAAGAGACCCTCAATGCTTCCGTGTCTGTACATATATGGCAACACAATTTATGACCCTAAGTCTAGGAATGGTAGTCCAGAGCTGCCTCACAGGAAGAATTCGATGCGAATGTTTCCATTTCCAGACCACTTAGATGACTTTTTTCAAGCAAAGCTTGTGTGGTCTCCTCGTGCTGGACCTTGATAAGAACAAGAATTAAATAAAACATTATGCCCATTAGACAGATGAGCAGTAATTTGAAGAATGCATGTGTTAGCTTTGATGTTACTGAGACGTGAGGAACCATACGTAAGGAACGATAATGACCACTGTTTCGTCACTTATGTAACCCTCAAGGGGGCGTGGAACCAACATCTTGTCTGAAGATAGTGTATTGGTAGCCCTTGATGGGAGAGTAGTTTGAGGCGCTCAAGGTAGATACATCTGAACCAGAAGTGAGGCTGAAATCAAAGGTGTGATTTGCAAGATTCTAGGGGCTGAGAGTGTTGTTGATGCGGAAACAGAAACTGAAACAGATGACGTGTGAGCTTTTATAGGTGCACAGGACCTGAACTCAGTTTTTATGTGAATCAAGAGGAGAACAAAGTTTGCGGGGGAGTTCGAGAAACCAATAATCCAACTGTGTCCTTGAATCAAAGAGTAGGTAGTTTATATCAAACTGTATCTACAGGGTTAAGCTTTGAAATATGGTTATACACAATCCAAGAGCACCAGGAATACTCTGTAAAGAACGATAAGCAGGAAAATCTATGATATATCTGAATATTGATATATATTTCTTGTTCATCACATCTGAAATCTGAATGAGCTGTTTCCATTGCGCCTAGTTTTCTCACTCTCCCTACATAGCCACTTTGTGAAACATCATGCGTCTGTCTATCAAGTTAACTTTCTATTGATATCTATGCTAAGGTGGGATTACACCTACGAGCCTAGATAGGTGTCGTCAAATACGTCGAAAGCGTTCATCGGAGAAATAGGAATCGTGCTGAGGGGGCAGCGGTGGCGGCAGGGGGCAGAGCAAAGCTATTTACTATGTTAGAGCTGCCTTTCTTTGTCTATTGGGATTCTCTTCATACTTGGTGCCGTTCAGGACAAGAATGGTGGGTCTAGCAGGGCTGTCATCACTATGTCTCATGTTAGATATCTGTTCTGCCTTCAAGTAGTTGGGCCAGATTCATACCCCTTGCCTAAGTTCGCCGGTGCGAAAATGAAGAAAATAATGAGAGGAATCAGCATGCAAGCGAATCCAAAAGCAGGCCAGCCAAAAAGATACCGCCAACGTGAAGCATCTATCTTTTCTCCCAGAGTTGCTTCTCCCCTCTCTTCGGCCTCCCCTTGAGGTATGCGCATGGTGTATCGATGTCCTTCAGGATATATATTTGCGGCTGCTGCTCCGCATGTGCAGACTTTATTATTTTCTAGCGTAGGAGGTGACATTAGATATGGACGATGGAGGAAGAAGTCTTGAATGTTGGGACTAAGGGAAAGGTGGCAATAAATACAGTATGACTTCTCAGCTCAAGGCCACGAACCCTAAGCTTTTGCGGCACCTGGTGTTTCCATCTTAATTCTATACAAAGTTTATTTTTAAGTTTGTTGACGAGTCTTTGTAGCTATTGCAGTTGTTGGGAACTTAGTACAATATCTGAGTTGCGAACTGTACGTATCATTTGCAGTTGTGCCTTGTAACTAAAAGTTTATCTTCCCACATTGTCTTGTTTCACTCTGTTGCAAAGCTGGCTGAGTTTCTTTTCCTTTCCTTTTTTATTCTCATGATGAACTATAAAACAATGGAAAGTCGGGAACGGAAATCTGGTTCGTCTATTGTTCAAATGATGACATATATTTGGCTTTGGTGACATGAAGATATGCTACTCTATCCACTGAGCGCCTCTAAGCGTAACTGTGGCCTCGCTATGCTCCGAAGGAAGACAAAAAGCAAAAAAAGGAAGGAAGGGAGAAAGTCAAAGTGACAAAAAGTCTGAGATCCAACGCTGTGTATAACCAACCATGCTGAAACGTGTCCGTCTAAACTACTCACGATGATCATGGGACTCATGAGACTCTTGAGACTGCGTCAGTGTCTCCGCGCCCAAAGACTTGTCGGTGGGCAGGACAATAGCTCGGTCTAAGGCATATGGGAGGCCGCGGTGACGGCCACGTATCATCATCGCACAGATGACAAGCTTGCTGAAAGTGGTGAACTTGGTACAAAACGACGAATTGATGCTAGGGTGTCCCAAACTCAGGCCAACGTTGCAACTTTATGGCGGTTAGCTGTGTTAATTATTAAAAAGAGACTATACTTACTATGCTGAGACACTCTCAAACAAGACAGACCACATGTTGAATGCCTGTGATATATGAGTGGCGCACCGAATGCTTTCTGTGACTGAACTTACCGGGTCCTTCCCGTCCATAATCTTTCTGTGCTCTGCTATAGCAATGCAAAAGATTCCCAGACAGATGTACCACAAATCGAAACTGAGCTGGTTTCGCAGATGGGTTACAAAGTAAGAACCTCCGTCATCCTCGTCAAGCTGCAGACTCTTCTCGTACATTCCAAGGGAGCGTTCCTCGTAGGTGTTTGAAGATCGCACAACAATTGAGATGGGATATACGGAAATGTACATCATGACCAGCAAGGACATTTGTACGGCGGGATTGACGTTGGCCAGATTGAAAGTAGCTGTACCGGTGTGCCGAGAGCTGACAGCCTGAAACACAGCGGCACAGAACCTCTGCCATCCCGGAAGGACAGTGACGGTCGAGTTATCCAAGTCAAGTAGGAGAATAAACAAGACATCAATAATATTTAGAAGGGCAAGAATGCCAAAAAGGGCCAAAGTCGGTCCAGTAGGGAAAAGGAGGGTGTAACATCGACGTGGGTGATTGAGAAGAAAGTGGAGCGGCTCTTGAAGCGACGACTTTTTAGAGATGGCCTTGGAAGTGGCCCAGAGGATGAGACGTAGAATCACAGGATAAAAGGTGTGACCGGCGAGGGCGAGAGCGCTCATGATAAGCAGCGGGGCCGGGGCGTCGTTGAAAGAGATCATAGAGTCAGTAGTCAAGGTGAAGCCCAAGTTGGTGACCATGGTCTGGGCAGAGTAGATAGCCCTGAGCCTGCATGAGAATATGATAAAGGACCGTGGTTTAGAAGAGAGGACTTACCACCAGACACGGTTTTCGCCAGTTTCGGCAATGTAGTTCTTGTACTTGTGAGGTGCATGCTCAATCCATCCTATCAAGCAGATCGCGCCAAGAGTGTGCAGACAGAAATAGTATCCTAGATCCGTTAGTGTGCTGTCGACAGCCAATCTAGGGAACACTTACCAACTATGATTTTGAGTAGCAACTTCAAACTCTTGTACTCAACACCACCAAGCTCTTCTCGGTCTTTTGGCGATAAGTTGAGGAAGATCGAGTTACGTCCGATAGTAACTTCACGTGACAATTGGGGAAAGTCTCCTACAGCAAGGGTTGGCGCTCTCGTCAAAGGGCGTTCCTTAGGGCCCTGAGGATGGCTGCCGATAACAAAGAGTGATGAAGCAACTGTTGCGACACGTTCAACAGAACGGGCTTGTGCGAGACTAAGGCCGCTACGTCTACGGCGGAGGGTAGCGCCAGGGGTAGATTGAGTGCGCGAAAGAGGCTCAATGAAGTCCTCTAGAAGGAAAGGTTAGCTTATGCCACATGGAAATAGACAGGGTTGAACACACCATCTCGGGTATCTCTGCTGAAACGACGGCCACTGTTCAACTCAACGAAAGGAAGTCCTGGACATGTCAGTTGGCTCAATATTAGCATAATACAACTTACCTTGATCACGAGCACGAGGTCCAGGGATGTAGAGAGTTGCTTCTTGCTGTTCATGCCGAGGATGATGATCGGCTGAAGGATCAAAAGTGATTCTTGCTCCATGTTGTTCTCCGTCTTGCTCTTTCGCCTTGTCTTCCTTAATTTGGGGTGAAATGTGCTCTACGGAATGCTGGGCTGCATGACCAGGAGCTGGAACTGTTCGACTCCGAGCCTCAATGGGGGGCAGCTCATCGTCTTCGGGGACATTCTTAGGGGCGCGTTCTGTGACAGCTCGTTCGAGGCCAGGCCGTTTTTCGGACTCTTCTGCAAGGGGTCGTCCAGTACCAATCTCAGGGTCCTCTTTAGGATCTAGGCCTATAGGTGGTCTGCGTCGGCTTAATAGAGCAGGAGCTTCGGCCGAGAACATCAGCAATCATCCACTAACACACGATAGTATGAACTGACCAGCCTTCTTAAGGTATCTCCGGAACCAGATAAGACGCACAACCACAACTATAATGTTGACAGTCACAAGATTACAGACTAGCGGGATGAAGTACAGGAATAGTTGCTGGTAAGTCTTGAGTATGGGAACATCAACTCTGAAATGGGCATGGTTAGCATCCTTGAAAGTCCACGAGAGTTCTAGAAAGTGGCTCACGTAGTTAAACCGGTAACAGTCGAGGCGCTAACGCCAAAGAAATAAGCATCAATCGCGCTGAGGTTGCCGTTTGGGTAAATGATGAAGAAGCTGGATAACCCCATGCCAATTATGTAGATATCTGCGACGATGTCAACGGCCGTGTCCTATCAGGACGCGGGAGTCAGGCACGACACGGCACTCACAATGTAACTTTACGAAATTGAGATCAGGACGCCACATGGTTTGTCTTTTTGGCGTTAAAACGCCGTGGACGATACCCTAGGTAGAAGGTAGGTTATGGGCCGTTTGCAAGTTGAGCGGGCGTAAAGTCTGGATACTTCTGTGCCGTTTTCCGACTGAGGAGAGAGTAGACTGTAGGAGTACTAGAGTAGGTTGCAGACCAACTCGTTTGAGCAAAGAGAGAGTGCGAGCGGACAGTAAGGTTGTTTGAGCGAATTATTGCCAAGCCGAAGAGCCGAAAAACCCATTATGAATCCATCTGTAATAGTGAAAGTGGTGCATCAACAATAGAGCCTTGCCATCTAACGGTGTGGCTGTATACAACCACCAAAAATTGTACATGATAGACGCGACATTGTCAAGGTATTGTTAAGGAAAAACCTCTGCTGACTCGGGGGCTGCATCCGGCAGTCAACGAGCACGGCCGATGAGAAGCGCAACTGCATGACCTTGAGTCTTTGATTGACAAGGGGAATGGCGGTAAAGGGACCCTGAAGCGAACCAAAAGGAGGCCTCGCGATCTCTTTAGGTGCCGTAAAGCTGATGGGGCTAATGTCTGTTAGGGAATACCTGGAGTTGTATTTAAATTTAGGTTAGATCTGAGTAGCTCTTATGATGCTTTATGCCTCATAGGTGAGCTTTACGTCCTCTAAAGAGATACGTATATACCTGATTAGGTTGATAACGTCACTGACAGGTATCGGCTGAGAAGTGAGTGTTGGGTGATTTACTTGGTGACTCCCTGATTGGGCTTCGTGCGGTGGCAGTGCAAGATTAGCTGGGTCTGCATCACATGCGTTGGTGCTTGTTGTTCGCTAGCTTTGCGGAGGTGTTTCTAGCGCTGTTGTTTAATTGAACGCATCGTATTCTCTGTCCGTTTGATGATCCCACGACACTGTTTGAAGAGGATGAGGGATGTTGTGCAGCTTATTGATGGTAGAGTGATGATGATGATGATGATGATGATGATGATGATGATGATGATACACTGGGTGTGAATAGAGTGTTGAGTGTATTGACATTGTCCAGGGATGTCTTTAATTATCCGAAAACAAATATAATGACTAAACCACCCAACGAAAACTCAATTCCTTCATCTGAAGTTGATGATCAGACTTGAGACGTTAATGCCAAGCTCAAACGCCAAGCGCCAAGCCTCCCCCAGATCAACTGCAACTGCAAGTGCTCTTAAGCAAACGGGAAGGAACCGTTATGTCATCTTTAATGGAAAAGTGGAGACACCACTCTAATCGCGCTCACTATGGAAGAGACGCACGCGTCTCAACACGAGAAGTCTTGGATCATACATCATCATGCAAATCGAGTAAACAACAAAACAAAATTCAAATTTAATTTACATTCGCTTCTCGATAATTCAATCTTTTATCAATGATCCCTTTACAGCTTCACCTCTAACAATGGATTATAACTTTGGGCAAGACGCCCCCCCAGGCTCAGGCTCAGGCTCAGGCTCAGGGTCAGCCTCTGGTTCTTCCAATTGGCTTGGGTTTGGTCAACGCGCTACAGTCCCATCTTCTTCGCCTGGTATCCCTAATACTATGCCAGAGGGAGACGATGTTTCTTTTGCCGAGTCATATTGTCCAGAGGCCTCTCCTCTGTTCAATCCTCTCTTCATGGGCCGTAACCAAGCTACCGAAGCTTCGCCCTCACTTGTCATGAGCCCTGGACCTGCACCTACTTGGCCATGGCAACGTGATGCATCAGCTCTCGACGCAACCTTTAACACCGACAACCTCGGCTCTCCTGATACTCCAGCTTTATCTCAGCAACCTTCGCGTTATTCTGCTTCACCAGTCAAGAACACGCCACAAGAACCCGCCGCCGACGCGCATAGAGTTTCTTCCTCAGAACGTGCTTCATTTTCACCCGTGCAAGATTCCGCCGCGCCCACCCAAGATAAATCTGTCATCCAGTCAAACCTAGTTGAGGAATTTGCTCAAGAAGAAAGCATTGCCCCGGAGCCTACCCTGGAGGAGTCGCGCGTTGAGATTCATGAGCACACCGAAACCATCGTCCAGTCTTCAGAGAAGCATCCTGAAGAACTTTCCCAGCAAGAACACGACAATGCTGCTGATAATGGCGAAACCGATCGCGTCGAAGAGACACCCACAAAGACACCCGTTGAACCAACGACTGATGACAACAAGCCCGCCGATGGTCAACAAACTCCGGTCCAAGATCAATCAAAGCCAGGACCTAGCTCGCTGAGGGCCGCCTTGCTCTCTGTAGGCCGAGGATTGATGAAGCGCATGTCTGCACCACCTCCCACAATTGTTGCGACCCCCCAACATGAAGATTCCGAGGCTCGAAGAGCTTCCTCTATACAGCTAGAGCAGCAGACTCAAAGAGCTGGCTCCACTCCATCCCTTGTTGTTGAGCTCAAGCGCATGACAGAGCCCGAAAAGGCAGCCTTCACATCTGAAGCCCCTGCGCCTGATGACGAGCCCTCACCTGCTGAAGAAGCCGCACCGGCATCTGTGAAGCGAGGCCGGCCCAGCAAACAAGGTCTTGTTGACAAGACTCCAGCATCTGCCAAAAAGCCTACTCGTGCTCGTCGAAGTACTGCTTCTGCACCAGCATCGCCCGCAGTTAAGGAGGCTCCGACATCAGCACAGAAACGGGCCCGCAAATCAATGCCCGCCAGTATCCTCACTGACCAGACACCCAAAAAGCGAGGACGACCCCGAAAGAGTGATGCTGTAGCTACTCCAGCCCCGGCCCCCAGCACTGGAAAGAGAGGACGGCCGAGAAAGTCCGAAGCCACTCCGATCACTGTCCCGAGTGTATCAAAGCCGTTGTCTGCCAGGGGTCGTCGCGTTGCTAGTGCCAGTAAGGCTGTTGCTACACCGCCAAGAGCCACCGCAGCGCAAACCCCTAAGACAGCAATTGGACTTCGTGCAGCTGCCACACCTGCATCGACACCCAAGCCTCGTGGTCGACCTCCCAAGAACCCACCAAAAGCGCCCGAGGAAGAAGCTGTAGAAGAAGAAGAAGAAGAAGAAGAAGAAGAGGCTGAGCCAGTAATTAAAGCGCCCAAGCGTTCTGGTCGTGCAACTCGAGCTGCCGAGATGACCGATGAAGCCCCTGCCACAAAGAAAAGCACACGTACCGTCAAGCCGCGTGTCGTTCCCTCTCCTGCCAAGCGAGGGCGAGCTACCAGGGCGGCGGCTGCTGCTCCCGCTTCAACAAACAAGCCTACTGCAAAGCGGGGTCGCCAAGCTGCCGCAGAGCCCAAGCAAGAAGCCCCCGCTGAAGCCCCCAAGAGACGTGG
Organism: Fusarium anguioides; assembly: GCA_012977745.1. Taxonomy (NCBI): domain Eukaryota; kingdom Fungi; phylum Ascomycota; class Sordariomycetes; order Hypocreales; family Nectriaceae; genus Fusarium; species Fusarium anguioides. Next base: position 185,657 of record JAALXK010000012.1, read on the forward strand.
TCGTCCTGCCAAGGCCGAGGCACCAGCAGCTGAAGAGCCCGCCCCAGAGCCCAAGACCAGGAAGAGAGGCCGTGCTGCAGTTGCTGAAGACACTGAGGTCGAGGAACCGGCACCCAAGAAGCGTGGCCCAGCCGCCAAGTCTGCTCCTGCGGAGGAACCTGCGCCAGCTCCTAAACGTCGTGGACGGCCAGCAGCCTCGAAGGCTCTCGAAGAGCCTGCAGCTGAGCCCGCGCCTGCGAAGAAGCGTGGTGCAGCCAAGACAACCAAGAAGGTTGCCGAGAACGCTGCCGCTGGACCTGAACTGGCACCCAAGAAGCGTGGACGAGCAGCTGCTTCAGCAAAGGCCACTGAGGATGTCACTGCCGAGACAACGACAACCAAGCGTGGCCGGTCCAAGCGGACAGCGCCCGAGCCCGAGCCAGAGGTTGAAGCACCTGAGCCTCCATCCAAGAAGCGACGCACAACACGCAAGGCCGAGGAGCCAGTCGTTGAGGAACCCAAAAAGACAACTGGCAGAAAGACCGGCCGAGCTGCAAAGGCTGACAAGGAAGTTGCCGAAGAGCCAGCACCCAAGGGTCGCAAGGCTGCTCGTTCCAAGGCCGCTGAGCCTGAAGAACCCAAGTCCACTGCCAAGCCTCGCGGTCGTGCCGCCGCAAAGAAGGCCCCAGAGCCCGCCGTCGAGGCTGAGGTTGAGGCCGAACCCGAGAAGCCCAAGGCTCGTGGGCGACCTGGAAAGGGAAAATCTGGCAAGGGCGAGCTTCCAAGCTCCAAGGCGGCTGATGCTCCAGCTCCGAAGCGAGGACGAGCAGCAGCGAAGGCTACAACCACAAAGGCCAAGGGTGCTGCTCCTGAAGGTGTGACTAAGACGGGCAGAGGAGCGCAAACTGGCGTTCGAAGGGGACTACGATCAAGAGGCTGAGTTAATGCCTAGTATTTGTATTTATATCTTTTGGTTGGGCGATGACGGATGACAGGGCCGGCACATGATTTTTGTAACTTACATTAGACACAAGGTATTGGGAATGATCAACCCTCGGCTGGGCTGGGATGGGTATTATGATAGTAGCATTGGTACGGAGTACATGGAATAGTAACAAGTTTCACATAAGATGCGTTTCAACGCAGTTGTGAAATTAGGATTTTGAAGAAATTGCAATATTTAGCATTGAGCAAGAGGATGTTCAGACATTGTACTATACGTGCGCATAACAAAAAAACAACCATCAGCGGAATGGTATCTTGAAGAAAACAAACGAAATCGCCTAATCACACGTAAAGATCCTTATCAACATCACCTTCCTTGCTTGCATGGGGGCTCGTAACCTTGATGCCATTCTCCAATCGCGAGAGAGTCATGATGTATCCCTTGTGATCACACCAGCTTCGCACCATCTTGACAGCGGTCTTGATCTCTCGCCCATTGAGCTGCCACAGTGACAGCTCCGCCATGTCCTCGTCGTCAAGAGGCTTGTCGTCATAGGTTGTGGTGATCTCGCCTCCAGCATCTCCATCTGTGTTGTCGTTGCTGGGAGTGGTTGACCCTGTAGCAGGAGACTCTTCAGTGACATCGGTGATGCGGTTGCTTTCGGGCAAACGTTGAAGGAACTTGCGCCAGACCGTCTCACGAGCCTCGCGGCTGAGAGACTTGAAGAGGAGATGCAGGCTCACTCTGCTGCGGAATGCAGTATCGATGGTATGGTACAGGTTGGTCGTGAGGAAGATGATACCACGGTAGTACTCGAGTTCTCGAAGGAAGATACTGACGAGCTCATTACGGTGGATGTCGTTGGGGTTGCGTTCGGCCATGAAGACATCTGCTTCATCAAGTAGAATGACAGCGTTCCACTCGGTAGCCATCTCAAACACACGCTTAATGTTCGCACCCAGGGCGGCCGCATTAACGCCAAGGTCCTCGGCTTGAAGGTAAAAAAGCGGACGATGAGTGCGGTCAGCGATGGCTTCAGCCATGAGCGTCTTTCCTGTGCCAGGTGGACCTGATAGGAGCATTATGAGACCTTGACCCTTGCCAACAATGACATCCTCCATAGCTGTCGATGTGCCATTCGAGGAACTATGATTTTCAACGAATGACAAGACCAAATCCTTCTGCTGTTCGTCAAAGACGAGATGAGAATAGGCTTTACTGTTCCAGACAATGGGTTCAAGGTCCTCAACGTAGAAATAGACTAAAAGTTGTTAGCATAAGTACAAAGCGTCGAATTGAAGCAGACTTACCCCAGAGTTTGTTCTTGAGGGCATATCCACCGATAAGTTCGGACATGAAGGCGAGCTCGTGAGGCTTCTGAAGAAGCTCCTCTCTGTTCTTGGCTTGATCTTCTTCTGCAAGTCGCTTTTGCTGAGCCTTGGGATGTTTGCCCTCAGGTTTGGCGTCTTCAATATCTCGCTTGCGACGGCGTTTAGACACATTGACTACTTCAATTTCCGGGTCTTTGTTCTCGCGTTTTCCCTGGGCAAGATGGTATTTGTTGTAACCAACAACATCAACCAGGATACGACATTCCACGTTATGCTTTTCGACGCATTCACTTCCAGGATGGAGCGCAATACCATTGTAGGAGCAATACGTCAAGCCCTGCAGATCAAGGACTTTACGGCCTCGTGTAATAAGGCGCTGTTCAATGGAATCTTTGTCTGGGTGCATTTCGAAGGGGTAATGACGGAGTTCGCGAATTGGCTTGTTCCCGGCGAACTCGGTGATAGTAAGTGGCTTCTTCCGCCAGATAAACTCTTCACCATTGAAGGCCATGATTTTGGCAGTCAAGACGAGCTGCATAGTGCCATCGTTGGTATCGTACTCTGTACCGTCCACCTTCCCTATGAACTCAGAGTTCAAACCGTAGCTGTATACGGTTGAGTCTCTGGGGAAGAGAGTCCAAGCAGTTCGGAAGTCAATGAGACCCTTGTCAAGCAGATTGCGTCGCTTGATCTTGAGATCACGGAAGATCTCATCGAGGACTCGAAGGAACAGTTGCAGGTATCCCTTCAGCGGGTCATCCTGCTTGGTGTTCCGATACAAGTCTCGGATTTCATCTTGGCAGAACCAGAGAGGGCGGAAAGGTTCTTTGAAGACTGCGGTATCATGAACGTCGAGATGCAGATTCTCCTTCTTTAGAATGGGCTCAATAGCGCTGACAAGAAGAGGGTTTTGGATGTCGACTTGGTGATACTTGAGAGGATATCGGCCCGAGACGGCGCCCTTGTGAAGGTCTTTGACCTTGTACGCCTTGATGGCAACACGATCTCGGGCTTTGGCAACAGACTTGGAGACTTGTTTGGGGGGAAAGTTTTGCCAGTCATAGTCGTTTCTGGTACGATCCGAATTCCTGCCCTCATACAGAGTTTGTATGACGGCGTCGGCGCCAAAAGTGGGATCTTTGTTGTTTATCTCTTCAGGCTCTTCCTCTTTGTACTCTTTCTCAAGATCGAGAGGCTCATCGAGGGGAGAGTCCTTGCGGTGGAGAAGCTTGTACTTCCATTTCCAGGTAATGTCAGAGATATTGTCTCCGATGTTGTCGAGCATTCTGAAACGATATCTTCTGTTGTATGGGGTGAAAGAGGAAGATGAAGATGAGTATCGTCGACGTTCCATATGCATCAAGTGGACGGCCCTGCTTAAAAGTTAAAAAATGAGTCCTAAAGTTATGTAGTAGGTAGGGGACGGGAAGAAAGTAAAACTAGCCTTGCCCTTGCTTGTCGATCTAGCACTGATGGGAGCTGCTCTTGGTCCTCTTCCATGATGGCTGACTACCTCTACCTAGGTACCGATGGATATTGGCAGGGTTTGGGATCCAATAGCTTCGGATAGTTTAGGACTTTGTTGTTGCCTGGTGCACTTGTTGCCTCACCGTTGACGCCATTATCAGCCATTGGCGGCGGGGAGGAAAAGCAAAGATGGTTTTGCGGCGGTTCGCAAAAAGGCGTCTTGGTTGATGTTGGTGAGAGCTATCCATAGTGGCATAAGGTAGCTATGACTATAACCCCGCTCTAGCTGCAGCTTGATGAAGCTCAGATTGGTCAGTACCTTTGAAAGACGGCACATAAATGACAAGTAATTGTTGCCTATCAATGCAAAGATTGCTCAATTGTTGGCTGGCGTGTTACGTTCATGGTTTGCATCACGATCCAATTGTACCTAAGGATGCCGCTCTAAGAGAGGTGATTGCTAGGTAGGACTTGCAGGACTTATAGGACCCTGGCTACCTGGGTAGGTCCCCGGACCCGCTGAAGGAGCTTGGACCTCTGCCTAATCCACCCCACCAGACAGACATTTGCTGGTGAAAGAAAAGGAGCTGCAGCGTGATCAAATTGCTATGACAATTGTGCTACCCTTTCGGAAAATACTCGTGCTTTTTTGTCGTTATGACTTGGACTTTCAGCCCTACTTCGCCCAGATCCCGCCAAAGGCGCCTACATACAATAGCTCAGGAGACTGGGCACAAGGGGAGACTGGGCACAAGGCAGTTTGTGAGGCAGCATCAATCATGTTTGGTGAAGTCATCATCAAGGCCACTCTGTATTGACTGTATCTTGTAGAACTTGGGGGGGAAAAGGCTCAGCAATAAGCCTTGTGCTACAGCAACGCCGCTGGGGCTGTCTTATGTGGCGGAGTGATACAAAGTACAAACACCGCAACTCAAAACGAAGCTCAGACCTTTTAAGTCAAGACTGAGATCTAAGCCATTGTAGCCTGGACATTTAACTTTTCAAGAACATTGGGGCTTGACCCTGAGACTGACTGTTCCGCGCTCATTTGGTGTGGCTACTCTGCTACTCAAGAGTGGGAGGCTCAATGATGTTGCGCTCATGAGATGCAATAGAACGTGGATTTTCAACAAGCGGGTTTAGCTCAGTTGGGAGAGCGTCAGACTGAAGTCAAACTTCGATCAATATCATTCGATATCTGAAGGTCATGTGTTCGATCCACATAAACCGCATGTTTCTTTTTTGCAGTCTAAGACGACATAAAGTGGAGATGATCGTGATAACATCCTCAATTTCAATATTGACGACTCGTTTCACCATCCACTGTGTTGGCTGGTGGGAAGAGATGGATTTTCTTTTGTACTTTTGACTCAGTATACTCCATTTATTTACACCTTCTCATTCCCTTCTCAAAAATTGATCAATCAACGGATAAATTGATGTAACTGAAACAAGCCCTGGCCAGATATTAATTGATTGGCATGGGATGGGCCAGTGCACCTTGTGTTTCGTCGGATTGACGGAGGTTCGCTTCCTTCCTTTATCATGATCCCCTCTTTGATTCAAGTCGACAATTGTTGACCTCCTTGAAGAGGTATGACACCTTCTAAACAAAGACTCCTTCATAAGCGGCAACAACAACAACTTCATATCCCAGTACCTAAGTTTGTTCCTCAGTTTCGGAGATGCGATGTAGTCTTTGCTGGCCTGAGAAGAGATCTGAATTGGTAATCCAATATCACTTCGGGTTGACCTCTCCTACGACCCTTTTGAAGGTGTTGAATGGATTGTCGTGCCTGAGCTCAAAGAGACAGTGATACAGCTCATCGAGTTGACGTGCTGATTGACAAGATCTCCTTACTATACATCGGAGACAGACACCCCAACAAACTCTGAATCAATATCCACTGTCTGCTTCCTCGCCAAGGAAGCGATTGGGCACCAGAGACGAGGGGAATCCGAGGAACTCAACGGGCAGCAATCAAAAACTCCTATCCGATCTGGTCCACAGTGACGAGCCTGGCCAGCTATTTCCCCAAAAGGCTTCAAGAACGAAGTGTTGGCTTTCTAGGATTGCTACATTTGTCAAGCCCGAGGCCCTCGTAGCGTACATCACGGACATGGCTGGCGTGAACAGCTTACTTTAACATGTCAAGACTGAGAGGTTGTTTCCCTACGCAGCAAACCCACCATCCCCGTTTTCTATGAGTCTTCCATATTGATATTTGGAAGTGTCTCCGAATAGAAAATATGTGCTCGTGCAGCTTGCCGAGGGCAATTGGATCATACTCTTTATTCCCAAGCCCAAGACCACTGCGGCATGGGAACTGTGCAACCTAGCAGATTCCAGAGAAGAACATGAATGGAAGAAAAGATCAAGAAAGTTTGCAAAATTATATCAAGCTAGAGCCCATCGTCATCCGGAGAAGGGGATTGCAATGCTGAATCGGGGGGCTGCGAGATGGATGGCGGACATGGAGATGCGAAAGTCGGACAATGCCTCAACTACACGGCTATTCAAACATGGTGCCATTTAAAGTCTGAAAAAGTTGACCAAAAGCAGTCAAGAGGTTTACTGGATGGTTGATCTATCTCGTCCGGATTCCGCTTGGGCAACATGCCTCTGGGTCAGGTCTTCTAGAAGTTTTGAGTGACACTCGACGGCAAGATGCCGCATCCTTTTCACGAAAGCTCATACCACTTATCGAAAAGGACCAGAGAAACTTTAGAGCCTGCCGGGGTACTAAACAATTGACTAAGGGCCAGTATCCAAACAATACCTGCCTGGCAGCTGCTTGCCAGTGCTACACTTTGACTACAGACAGCATCGGTTATTCAGCAACCATGCAAATCAGCACACAAATTCACTTCTACAAAGAAATTCTTCACCGATACATCTTTCTTGACCGCATTTCTGCGTCGTTGTCTGACAGCATAGGCTCTCCTACAACATCGCGCAGCTACCCGAAGGCCACGGGGACAAACCGCTACCTCCAACCATCACGATATGAGATGTTTGGTGAAGGCAAATAGTCTTTGACTTTGAAAAGACACATATAACTCGGCATTGCATCTGCTTTTTCTTTGATCGCTCGCTATTGTTGCTACCACTCGGCATTCCGCTTCATGCACCTCATTTTCTAGTACCAACGAAGACGGGATGAATGAATGAATAGAAACGACGCTGTCGTTGTTCAATCGAGATTTTGCTGCCGCGGGCCATTCAAAAAAATAACAATAGAGAATCCACACATCTTCAAAAACTCGGACTATAAATTGTTCTGACTCCCTCTCTTGTCGAATTTTGATCCTCTCCCATCACATCACCTTCTTCTCTACACATAATCAATACTCCATACTTCGCATTTCGCACCATATCTCTAACATACAATCTATTACTCACTTGGTCTTGATTATCATTCAAGATGGAAACACCTTCCACCCCAGGCTCTCAGGAGAGCTCAAGAAGCCCTGACTACGGCGTTACTCCGTCACCCACCGAACAAACCACTCCCTTTACAGCGCCTGGGACTAATACCGATCCTCGAACTCAGAACAAGGAGAGGTTCTCTCAGGTCTTGGCAGATTCTCCCAGTATTCGCAAAGACCAAACTACTGCTCACCATGGCAATACCGAGGCTATGACTGCGGCTACGGCTCCTCCTGTTTACCGGGCTCCTCACTACTCTAATGGGATTGTCGGCCTTGGAATCAGAAACGAAACTCACGAGGGTGTCCCGACTTCTACTGCGTATATGACCGCTATGCCCCATCTGACTGCTATGCCTCCTCAGTCGCAGCATTCACTTGCATTTGGGACCACTGAGCCAGCCACCCCCATCAACCCCATCCGCCAGCCGGCCATCCCTCCCGCTGACCACGCCGCTTCGACCCGTAGCCTCTTCCCTGGAGGTCTAGCTCCCTCTCCAGCCATCTGGGAAGGCGTTAATGGCCACTTAAACAAGCTCTCTGTCAACGATCAGCAGCCTTATCCACAACCTTGGGTTCAAACTCGCATTCCTGCTTCCATCCCGGAGGCTCAAAACCCTGCACTTCCTCCCTGGCTCGAACGGGCCTTGCAAAAGCAGCCCTATCCTCACCCTACGGCTTTTCAGAGCCAACCCACGATCCCCCAAACCCAGCCGACCAGTCCGACACTTCGTCAGCAGCCGGCTCTTCGTGGATTCAGGCCCATGGCCGCCATAAGCCGCCCTATCGACAACCCAAGCCGCGAAGATGAAGCACGGGAATCGATCTTTTCCACTAATTACAAAGGTGAACACAACGTTCGCAACGCCAGCGCGACGAACATAGCCCCGGAGGAGAACTGTGCTCTCTGGCTGACCAACCTCCCTCCAAGTGTCACTCACCATGAGCTGCTTGCACAGATTCGCAACGTCGGCCGTATTTGGTGCACCGTGATCAACGAGCCTGATTACGAACGCCATGAAACTGCTGCTGCAAAGGTGGTCTTTTTCACCCCAGGACCCGCTCAGCTTCTCCTTTCGAAGTCTCTCACGCAGGGTCTTAGTGTCAGCGGATATCCTATCAAAGTCACACACAACCGCGTCAAATACAGCTCGCAGCCTATGGTTGGAGCTACCTCACGCGTTCTGCTTATCACTGGAAAAACGACCTTTGTCAATCCCCGCAGCCTGACCGACTTCTTCGAGCATCGATTCGTTTTCGAAATCGACGAAATCACTGAGCTCATCAATCAGGGCAACAAAGACAAGGGCGGCCGCTCTGTCGTCGAGTATCGATTCGGAAGCTTTCGATGCCAGGCCCAGATGGGCAAGATGGCACTGGAGAAGGACCGTCCCCAGGGATTCGAGAAGGTTGAGTTTGGAGAGGATCCTTGTGAGGTCGGCGACACTCTCGCCGCTTATGGAATTGCTGCGGAGCGCATTCAGGGAAAGGGAATGTGAGCGCGACAGACTCGGTAAAGACACCGGCTTCTACTCAGAAACGCGACCATCTTGCGACTAACCTGCGAGAAATATGAATGGCTATGAATGTATTTGGGCTTCGGATTGAAAATTTTGGAACAGGAAATTATCTTGTCAGCCAATATTGGAGAGCTCTCTCTCTCTATTGCCAGCTTTCTGACCTCAAATGAACTAAAGACTGAGCAAGATAGACTAATACATTAGATGAACTAGAGTCGGTTGTTTGTATGGAAAAATAAACGAGTTTGTACAGAAAGGAGAAGAATTCTTATGTGACCTGAATGAAGTTTTCGGTCTTCTTTCTTTACCCAATGCTGACCAACTGTCCCATGACCATAAACGACGGAATGCCCGTGTTCAAAGTGGCGTAGCATTGGGTTTACGATGGCCTAAATTTGGGGTTTAGGGCTGAGAATTGGCCAATTGCTAACGACATGCTAGCGTGATCTTGGGTGAACTGCGCCGCTGCAGACACTGTAAGTGGCTGATCTAGCTGAGTGAACGTTGAACCGACATGCCACTTCAAGCTCGATGTAACCATTCGGCACATGATAATCGTCATCAATTAAATTTCGCCATAACCTAGCGATCTCAAGGGTCCAAGAACTGACGCCCGGAACCGGTGATGGCTCCATTGAAGCCTCTGACTGTTGGTACAGAAGATAAACTGCCATGATTAAACTCCATCAACACCACCCTCGTCTAAGAATGTTGGTATAACCCAATGCAAGAATAAAACAAAAGAAATCCCCGTAAGACATTTATCGTTTTAATGACTCATCCCACGGAAGCCATGACTGGCGGTCAAAAGAAGGCATACACTTGACCTTCTCAGGCGGGTCATATTGCCAATCAATATTGGCCTTATCCTCCTGCATATGCTGTATCACTTCGTTTGTAAAGCCCTTGAGCTTTTTGATATCTTTTCCTCTTGCGTCGGTGTACTCAAGACTGATGCTTGGTACGACGGCGATCTTTCGGTACCCCTTATGCCATAGATCTTTGCAGAATAATTGAGGTTCGCCCTGGAAGCATTCGTCCTTTTTGGGATCGCGGAAACGTAGACCGTTGAGGATCGGGGCGGCTGTGAAAGCGGTTGCGCCGTTCCAGCATGCGAATACTTGGAAGGGAAGATGGGCGTCGTATCGCATTCGCGCTTCTCGGTTTCCTCTAAATAAATCCCAGGCGTCGTCCCATGATCCGTTCTCGGGGATTGGGAAGAAGGTATCTCCAGCAAGTGTTCTGGCGACCTACAACATATTAGCTTCTAATCATAGCATCAAAGGTTAAACCTAAACTCACCCATACGTCGTAGAATGTGGGATCAGGGCCGGCGTAGGTGAAGTCCATGGCGCAGGTCATATCAGCATTGAGCTTGCGACGCTGAAGCGCAAGCTCGAGTAAGTCATCGGGGCATGCTGCAACATCGTTGATGAAGAGAATAGTCGTCTCATCCGACGCTGACACCTTCTTCTTGAAGAGTGGCTCAAGGGCCAAGTTTCGCAATTGAGCCAACTTGCGAATGCGCGGGCCCTTAGACGGGTTGATCGCCGAGTTGTTGTAAAAGTAAGTGATGCCGCGATCTTCGAGAAATGGGCGCAATGCGACAAGAACATCAGCAGTTCCATCAGGTGAATTGCCTTCGACGATTGAGAGGGCGCATCGCTCGGGTCCAAGGTACTCAATGGCCTCGACAATGCTGCCCATAAGACGAGGGAGGAGGTTTACGACGTCGCGCAAATTCAGAGCGAAGAAGAAGTCAATTGATTTCTCATTGGGTTTATCTCCGCGGGCCTTTTGCTTCTTTTGGAGTGATTTGTATCGCTTGGTGTCCAAGGGAGGGCATTGAAGCCTTGGACGCTCTTCTGACTTGGGATCGAGAATTGCGTGGATGTAGGGAGTGATGCGCTCGGTAGATAGGATAGATCCTGATGCATGTTAGTCAAGAGACTCATCATTCATGATGAATAAATTGAAGCTCACCATTTGCAATTGGGATTGCGGATTTTGTTGGTGTGGGTGCTGCAGAAGTAGTAGTAGAGGCTATCGTTGAGGTAATGACTGCCTCAATAGTACTTGTGGTGTAAGTGTCTTCCTTAAGTGTCGAATATGAAGGTGGTTCTTCGATAACAGGAGTATCAACAAAGTCCAGTGCTGTACTCAAAGGTAAATCTATTGTTTCTGTAGACGTGGCCGCAAGGGAGGGCGCGTAAAGCGGTAGGTATGCCTCAGACAATCGAGTTATGTGATCACGACCAAGGTACAAGCTCACTGAGACTATTAAGAAGCAGATGAGCGGGACACTCAGAACAAAGACCTTGCGATGCATTTTGTCAGCACATGAGAGAGGGAAAGACAGACAAGATGTAAGAGTGAAGAAGTTTAAATGAAGGGAGGAATTAAAAAAGAACAGAATAATTTACTCGCGCGGCTGAGAGAAGGGCGAGGCACAGCCAGCGCCCACCTCATACATAAGTACTAAAGTACTAAGGCGGTTTCTGTCTCATCCCATCTGAACTGTAAGTCGACGCTAACAAACAAGACCCCGGTCGTGCCGTTGGGAAAGGGAAAGGGAAGGGCACGTTACTATCTACTCGCGGGAGCGTCAGCCCACCACCTCAATCCTTTCAATTGGGGGACCTCGTTTATACGGGAACTAGCAGGGGCTAGATCTTGTACAGTAATCATCTATACGACATGACCTAACTAATTGCGACATGGTATGGCCGAATGAGTTACATTATTATCTTTGGCTCAGTTAGTTTAAATTCCAGCAGCTGATCTGATTACATTCTCTACCTAGGTCACTGCTGACTCACATCAGTCAGCGGGCTTTGGGTCTCTAAAGTTTCTCTTAAGAGTAAGAAAACGCCTCGGTGAATCCTCTGTCGCAAGTCGGATCCTGCATCTCATTTCCATCCTTCGTCTTAGGTTGGCTCTATACAGATTAATCACTCAACCTGCAGCAGAAGACAAGGATCAAAATGACAAGAGGCACAAAAGGCTGCAAGGGTAACACTGACAACTTACCCCATTGAGCTAAGTCAGATGCCAAGGACTTATCTATGCGACCGTCCAATCAGAGTATTGATTTACTGCAGGGAATATTGAACCGGATTCCGATGTAAACGGTTTACCTTTTCACGTTTAAAACGGTATCAACAGGCATCAGAAGAACACAACCAACAACATAACGCAACACATGCGATCATTGACAATTATCTCCCGTCTGATGTGTTGTACAATTAATTCAGAATGACTATTCCCCACTGACGTACGCAAATAAAACATGAAAAAAAACACAATTAAACCAGGTGCGTTTCCCCTGCGCTGCTGTTCAATTTCTTAATCCTTTTCTCCCTTCGAAGTTTTGAGTAAGACAAAACTAGCTACAATGCAGCGAATAATATGCATCCTCCAATAGTTTCAGTTATATATATGCCACATCACTGCACTATACGCTAAACTTCCCATTGCAACTGAGACATCGACTCCCAGCCGGACAAGTGGCTATCTTGAACAGCGTGCCGTACCTTCTGAGATGATAACATGCGGTTACAAAAATGGCGACCCAGAAGCAATCACGAAGGCTACTTCAGGAAGTGTATGCCGATTCAGTACCCAGAATGGCCTTTGGGGTTTGTGTAAGAGTGCAGGCGATCCAAATTGTACTCTTGCTGGACGATGTCGCGATCAGCATGACTGTTCCAAAGGTTGCGGCAAGACAGAGAACCCGAAATTTCGAATGACATCTTGGTAATTCTGCTTCGTGAGCATTATTTCCATTCGACTAATATTGTGCGATTGTAGCAAGAAAGTTGAGTATTGCAGTTTTGCGTATTTGATCATGGATGAAGGACACAAATACACCCACGTCGCCTGCGGCGCCGCCGCTGCGACAGATACTTATTACATCACACCAAAAGTTCCACCGTTATCCAAACCTGTTACACAAAAGACATCGACAACTAAGACATTGACAACTAAGACATCGGAACTCTCCAGCGATACGACAGCTGCCGCAGAGACAGGTACCACGTCGCGGAAAGCGCCACTGAGACAACAGACGAGGCCCCTAATGACAACACAGCGCCATCAGGGAGTAACACAGGAGCAGTAGTTGGAGGTGTTGTTGGAGGCCAGGCCGTGGTTTGCGGAACTGCTATTGCTGCTATATATCTCTTCCGGAGAAATCGTGGACACAGGTCAGATACAACGCCAAAGACGGGACAGGAAATAAGGAAGACACCGGATCAGCCAGCATCGAACAATGGAACGAGAGAATTAATAGGATCGAAACCTGGTTATCCTTAAGTGAAGAGGCAGACAGCCGAGTTGCAAGGAACGATCAGTCCTCGTCTACCCGATCCAGTTGAACTACCCTAAGGCGAGAAGTACCAGAACCACTTTATGATCAACGCGCCATGAAGATGATTTAACCTAATATCTTATAGAAGGCAGTCCCTTACGAATTATTTGCATCCTGGAGTTGAGCATGTTTAGCCTCTTGAATTTCATAAGTCGTTTTGTAACTTGATAGAGCAAATCCTTGAGCTTGAGGTGGGATCTGTCTTCGAAACGGAAAAGAGAGAGAAAGCACTGGGATATAAACTCTCAAGTATGGTTAAGGGGCGATGATTGTGAGAATGAATGCAGATACTCCAAGTTTTAAAGATGTTACGAAGCCTGTTTGCCCCTTGATTTCATATCCAGACAAGTTGAATTTCAGAAGTACAGTCAGCATGAAGCTTTTGCCAAAGCAAATTAGCCGGAAGCTTTTAGAAACCACTTATTAATAGACCTCAGTTCTCGTCTCTATATGACTGAATGGCCGAATTGATTACGTTCACAGCATGATCGACATGAAGAGTGCAGCCAATCTTTTGAAGGCATTATTGTCATTTGATAGACAACTAAATATCTCTGTATTCTTTTTGCTATTATCATCATAATCAAACGAAAAAGCCATCTCGCTCAAACAGATCCCAGTACTCCTTGAAACAGATTGTTTCATCTTGCTTCAAACAAAACATCCCTTAAGCCCAGAATCCCTTTAGCTATGTACCTACTCCGTTTCAATTCGTCAAAATTGTCATTATATAACCCTTGTTTGAGCTCCCTGCTGAGAAACTTTGCTTGCGCGCGGTTTCATTCACTTCCAAAGCCGATCTACCCATGAGTGGGACGGGCGAATATGAAGTCATGAAATTGTGGAAGCTGGTTGTTGTATATGTGCATCCATGCATTTGTCGGTCTTATGTGCAATATCCTCTTGCGTTTTCTTTTGCTAACCAGAATCGTGGAGTGTTCGGGCAATCGGTCAAGCATCTGCAGGATCACCGTCAGTGTCAACTCCCAAGTTGATTTCCACAATGGAGATTTCCATACTCTATCATATTGTCCCAAGCTTTGCACAGACAATCACGATCAGTCTTTGCACACTCTTGAGGCTACCAATGGATGTTAGCTTCGAATCAACAACAGGGAGGTTTCGTCATACAGTTATTGTTTCAATACACCGTTGATAGATATCTGCACACTCTTGTGTTCCAGCGGGTTTAGCTGAGACAGCAGCTGCGGCGAAAATGATGAAACTAGTAGCGAACTTCATGGCGAGACTGATGAGTGGTCAGATGTGATGATGATGAGGAAATATATAGCTTGGCAGACAAGAATAAAAGTGAGAACCTGGCAACTTTATACGAAGCCATTGATTATGTCAATCCAACAATAAGATTCAGGTCCAAGGTTAGCTTGGCGCATACCGAGGAATGTGAGACAGTCGAGGCCTATAACAATGGCGCCCACCATACCCAGGTCGTCCGAATTAGTGCAAACCTAGGCCGTTTCCGTGATTTTAGTGGGGGGTTTACAGGTCTTATCCATTATCGTAAAAGAACGTGCCTGGCTTTACTCGATAAGGTTGAAGCCATTCTCTGAATTGTGACGCATGATAACTAGCAGCTCAAGACCCTGGACGATGAATCTTGAGGGTCGGTTCTCGACCTAAATAACAAGGAAACGGCAGTTGATAAATGGTTGAACAAAGAATAGTCACTGTCTTGAATCCTGAGTCCCAGGTTTCTGGAAGCATGGAAAGACTCAACTGATGGAACTAGACGAGATACGGTGAGACATTGTTACGACAGAGCCAGTGGAAACTTAATATGACGCGTAATTGATCATAGAATCAGACCCTGATTGCGTAGCCCATACAGCTACCTTCCTTTCTGTTGTCGTTATCTTCAAGACCCAAAACGTGAGGTGTCCTTGAATACGGTAGAGCCAATCACAGCGACAGGAGCCGGGTTTGATAAGATCCCTTGAGAAGCGAGCCCGAGAAGTAAAGAGAAAACTCAATCGATGAAATATTTTAAGTGCAAGGTGCAACGTCCAACAATTGCCTCTGGGTTGAGGCCGTAATGAAGTGCTGAGGTATCTTGGACAACACGAAGCACCTTCAGCGCCTAGCCCTTGGCCCTTTCTCAAACCAACATTGAACTTCTGTTTACTGAAAGTCATTAATTGTTTATTCAGGAAACTATTACTGTCTATTTATGAACGAGAGGTCCTTGATAGCAGCACCACCGAAGAAAATCAAGCCAACTTGGCTACTGGCCGGAGCATCGCAGTAACATTAAGTGCATATTTCAGCTTCCATGCCGCGACCATCGAAGCGAGGACTCCGGAGATAGCAGTCATAAATGATGCTTTACCCATCATCTTCGCAAAAGCCATCCACCACATCATGCTGTGAGCAAAAACAAACTTCTTGGAATCATTCACCCTCGGGAACTCACCCTCAGGAACGTCCTTATCCAAAAACTTGCAAAGCGATTCCCATCCTTCCTGAACACGAAATTCTAACATTCTATCATCTGGGACTGTCTTCTTGACCAAGGCGTAATGCTCGTAAAATGCCTGACGAGCGGGTGACCTTTCTGAGAAATCTGTCATGGTGTTGACGTTGGCGGGCATCACTTTCTTTGAAAATTCCCAGAACGGACCAGCTGTTACAGGATCCCATTTAGCTATAATACTCCAAAAGGGCCATCTTAGAACACGGCCATCAGTTGAGTCCATACCTCGCAGCCAGCTTTCCACGTCGCGTTGGGTGACGATGACTTTGGCCTCAGGATACGCAGCCACGAGCTCTTCTACGAAGCAAATAGCTGGCACATCAACCACAGCATCATACGCCCCGAGAATCTTGTCGAATTCTTCACGGCCCCATGGCTTCCCTTTTCCGTGGAACTTGGCATCGAGAGCCTCGCGCCAGAGACTCGAATTTGTCTTGGGGCTACCGATAGCGACGGACATGTGGTACGGCGTGTAGCCTAGTTGCTTTAGGGCTTCGAAGACTGACATGGTACCTGTTCTCGACTGGCCAAGACACAGAACTAGCATGGGTTTTGTCCGTGTCATGGGGTAAGAATCGATCAGTCGGCCGGTGATTGGATGAGGCTTGATATTGCCAAGTTGGCGAGCCTTGTGAGGATCGAGGGTTTCCAAAGGAGCAGCGTCATCGTTTCCTTTGAGCTTGGACATACTGGAAATAGTGGTAGATTGTAACGAAGTTCTAACCACAAAGCAGAGTCGGCCTAGAATAAATAAAGAATCAAATCAGTTATCCGTGACCCCCGAAGCCAGGACGTGAGGCGATATTTCTAAAGCCCTGAAAGGGAAATTTGTACGTATCTCATAAGCACTAAAAGCACTAAAAGCACGATTCCATGTTATGATGACATGGGCGTCATGTTTCGATTTGGGGGCCGACATTTCTTGCCCATCAGCTTGTTCCGGATATATGTTGTGTTAAGATGGTGTGAGGACAGAATATTTGGATGGTCCATTTAAGAGAAGAGCCACCATCTGTTGTCTTGCCAAGCACTATTAATCCATCCAATCATTTAACTAAAATATAGTCCTACGCGGGAACCTAATAGCTTAAAGAGTAACATAATTCTTGGCGTACTCATGTAAGCGGTCGATGATCGGGCGTCAGCGCCTTTTATTCGAATAAATCATTTCTATTCTTAGATAGCACTTATAAATTAGGATAAAAGTCCGATATGCCAAGAACAAAGACGTAAATATATACGAAAACTTCTCTATGTACCGCTGACTCCACAGATTGAGCTCCCCTCAAACCCCAACATTCCACTAGCTCCGTTACACCGGATTACCCGGCTCACTTCTTCTAGTGGCAAGATCCTTCTTCTACATAGTAAGCTTAGGCGAAGTTGCCGTCCGCCTTGAACTCGGTCTGTGGCTTAGCGCTGACGTTCTTGACGATGATAGTGCTGCCAGTGGAGCTGGTGATTCTGACATCGACAACGTCGACCTGAAAGCCACTGGGGTTCTCGAAGAAGTTATAGTCCCTTCGGGTCGTGCCAGACCAGGACTTGCCGTTGTTGGTGCTGACCTCGAGGCTCTTGACGGGGAGGTTGCTGTTTCGGACTTGCATACTGAACCAATGGGAGCTTGTTCCTGGGGCAGGGTCAGCCATTGAGCTGCGATTCAGGTATCTGGCCTGTCAATGACTTACCTTCTTTGTTGCGAAGAACAAGTGGAGTGGTGATGTCGCACGAAATCAACCTCCAGCTGGTTTGGACCAGGCCATTGGTACCTCCAACAGCAGTAAAAGCGTTCTCAAAGAGATCCAAATGACCCTTGTTGCATTCGTTGCACTTGTCGACAATCTAACACGGCGTCAGTACTAACTGCAGCATACACTCTTTCGTAAAATCACTTACCATGGCCTTGATATTCTTGCCAGTTGGGCCGGTGACTTCAATGCAGCTGCCGCAAACACCAGCATTGTCCCAGTTGGGGCCGGAGAAGGCGGTTCCGAAGATGCCTGAAGGGATCGTGTAGTTCACGAACCCACAGTTGCCTCCAGAGACGTTACCACCGTAGTGAGTTGAAGTTCCAGAGTTAACCTCGTTACTGAGGTATCTTCCAGCAACGAGAGCCGGAGCATAGAGGAGAACAGAAGCGGGCTTCATGATGATGAGAAAACGGAGGTTGGAAGAGGTTCAAGTGGTGTAGGTGAGGAGTTGTTGATCGACGAGTGACCTGTGAAAACATCTTTAGCTAACGAACAGACCAGTTCTTATTTATACTAAAACCACGGCTCAAAATCAAACAATAACCTTTTCAAGATACTTCAACCTCGACTGATTCAGCCCAGAGGTCCTCCAATCTCCTTCCGGGATCCCCACGGAAACTAGCAAGGGTGTCTATACGGCAGTTGGTCAAGAACCGAGGAGCAATTAGTCCATGAAACCCTCTAGCCATGGCAAACTGCAACATTGCTTTACTTGGATCGAGTGATAAGCGTGCATCAGTAAGAAACATTCATTCGGCCAGCGTTTCGATATCCAGCAGGGAAGAACCGAAATCACCCTAGCCTTACAAGGGCTACCCTAGTCATTTGTTTCAATGGGATCACTTTACCGCCGACAAGCACGATAGATTGATTTTAGAGTTTCGTATTGGAGTGACGAGCTGTAGAAAGACTGGTGGAAAGAAACTAGATAACATGTTCCGCCATAGTCTTTAAAGACTAAGAAAAAGGGCATGTAACATAAATAGTAACCGAATAGGCAGCTCGGTGCTTCCCTTCGACTATCGGAGTTCCCGATAGACCTATTTAAACTTTAAAGTCCCAATCCTGTAAGCTTGTTAACGGCCTTGCACGTTTATAGACGATCTCCCGAGGGATCTGCACTCACCTGAGCAATTTCCATCCTTAGTAAAGAGAGAGATGCTGTCAAATCCATGTATATCATGCATTCATCATTCGTATGCAGCTGATAGTTAGCTCAGCTGAAGCTCTCGCTCCGACAAAAAATCAACAGTCTTCCTCGTCACTCCTTAGGTACAGGTCGGTACCTTGTCACTTCCGCGCGTACGAGTCAACAACCCTTCACTCCTGAGGCTTGTCATTTCGGAGGGGGAGACGGATCTGTTCACCGCAAGCCTGGTAGATCTCCGTGAGGAGTCTCTTTTTCAAAGTGGCGTAGGGCTTGTACGAGATTCTCTTCATCTGAATGGGAAGCTCAGAATACATAGCATCCTCAGGCTTCACGAGAGTGCAAGGATACTCGAACTTGCTGAGGAAAGCGACAGAAACCTTGGCGCTGTAGAAGTACATATAGTCCTTGGAGTTGTCATTGGTGAACAGGATGGAGGTCTATCCGAGTGTCAACAAACGCGCTTTGAGCCACTACAGTCAGCAATATGGGCGAGTTACCTTGAAGACATGATCCTCTTGGAAGGGCCACTTGGGGTTTCCTTTGTCTTCAGCCTGAGACTGAGCGAGTCCGATGAGGACAGACAGAATGTAGGGCTCGCGCCACTGGTCGGCAGGCTCAAGGGCCTTCAGTCTCAACTTGCGAACCAACTCGGCAGGCGGGTTGGGTCGGCGAGGTCGAGGAAGCGTGTAGATGCCCTCTCGCTGGATGACAATCATTTCCTTCTGGATGTACGCGAAAACACAGCCGTTATGCCCAGAGTCGCGCATGGAGAAGATCGCGCCGTGGAGACGAATCTCATTCTTGCTGCCAAAACAGAAATACCCAAAGGGGCTGCAAAAGCAAAAGTTAGGATCTCAAATGAAGGGAAGTTAGTATGCAAGAACTTACCGTAGCAGGCGGAGAGGGCCATCGTCAGCGACGAGTTTCTTGAGAGCGGTGTTCTTCATGTCGGTAGTGGCGAATCTCTCAGCGGTTCGACCATCACGAGTCATGAGTTTCTTAGTACCGGGGAACTCGGATGCTTCGACCTGAGGCTCCTCGGGCTGATCATCAGACTGAATCTCCTCGAAGTAGCATTTCAGGAGCCCAACATGGAGGCCAGTCCACTCGAGAGGTTGGACCATGATCCGCTCACGAGGATTCTGGAGGACGAGATCACGAACGCACTTGATTTTAGCCATGATGATGGCGTGCAGATACTTTGAAATGAATGTGTGAAAGGAATGTGTGAAAAAAAGACGATGCTGGCTAAATTTCGATGTTGTGGTGGAGAGGGGACATCCAGCGTTGAGGTTGTGGATGGGAAGCGTGGCGTATTTCGAGATTCTATTGTCTCACCTGTTTTGTGCTTGGCACGTGGGTCTTGCATCAAGGCATCACCTCAGCGTGCGAATATCAAGCCAACTTTTTCAAGTTTCAGGGCTAAAACCAGAATGAAAAATTATACTTGAAATACAAAGAACACTCCGAATTGATGCGATGAACTTGACAGAACGGCCAAAGCTAAAATTCAACGCTCGTTTTATATACACTGTATATCAAATATAGCCACTGCATAGGTGGTTTGGCCTAGTCCTCGAACCTTGGTGCACCCGTTGTAACTCCAGCATATATAAACCAAATATTTTATACAGTTGATAAAGAGCACTTGTAAAACTCTTTCAAATCATCTACTCTCCATTTCGTACTCCATCCACTCTCCTTCTCAATCCGATCTAGTATTTCCAGTATCGCCTTATGCTCACTCGGGTGGCTCATACAACGTCCCGCAATCCACAACGGCTGAACACTATTCGTCCACGCCCCATGATGTTCATTTGATATACTTATGCCACATACTTGTCTTGCATGCCAAAGGATACTCCTTGGTTTAGCTGCATGGCCAAGTCTTACGGTTGATGGTTGGTTCTGCAGCATAAGAATCGACGCTGCGTGATGCATCTGGTTTCCAGACATAGCTGCAGGATTAGAGTAAAGAATTGTTGGAAACGGCGAAGTCTCGCTGGAAGGGATCGTCATAATAGGGTACAGAGGTGCAGGGCGTTCTCGGTACCATTCGCAGATGTACTTCCATAGCTTGAGCCACTTGGTTCGAAACTTGGATTCATCGCGGGCATGGTCTGGAGGTGACGCTGCCAAAAGATCAAGGACTTGCCCAGTGAGATACACAGCATAGTTAGCCCAATCCTCAAAGTTAGCCGCATTTTTGAAAAGCTCTACATCATTCTCGACCGATAACGTTTTAGACGCCCAGTGATGGATGGGAATGAGCGTCCTAACTCCTGAGATAAGGCCGCCGCAAATATCCATACGAGCGAAGCACCAGAAAAGGGCTTGTTCTGTACCCCCTACAAACCCATTGATACCAACAGCTTCCATAAGACTGGCGCAGCCATCGAGGTGCCGTTGCCATGCTTTTGGCGAACAGCTCAGCATCTCTAACACGCAGAGTATAACACAGGTAGCAATGACGGCTGTTCCACGGGTTGGTAAGTGCGGGAGAAGCATGTGTATAGCTTCTTGGTAGAGTGCAAGACTTCGGTTTGTCGGAAGGGTATGCTTAAGTTCGAGTTGTCGAGCGGATAGAGCGAGCATTGAGTATCGCAGATGGTCGTTGTCTTGACTCATGGTGGGAATGATCTGTTGAAAGTGCCGGTCTCGATCGAACTTGTCAAGCCAGGGGGCTATTTCGTCAAAGTAGTTCTTCCAAAGTGAGCACTCTTCCTGCTGTGAGAGGAGCGGCGTCTGCGAAGGCTGGAATTCTTGTATTGGGAGTGTTACATCGGCCTCTTCCAAAGAAGAGCTCCGAGTTGCAGCTTCAACATCAATATGCGGTGTCGTGGATCTTGTTGGTGCAATAGATCGGGTCTCGTGGATGAGATGATTGCGTAGTGTCGAATGCAACTCGTGGTATGCAGAACCCGGTAGGAAGATGCCGTCTTCAGATATCCCCTCTGGTGTGAACGCTTGCATCTGATCAATGTACGGATACTCTGTTATGATGTCAATGGGGACTGCTTCCATGGAGGCCTGTAGGGCGGGATCAATCTCGACAGAGGAATGAGATTGGCCGTTCTGGCTGAAGTAGAGGAGGTCAGCGACTGCATTTTCAGTCTGGCGCTGGGATGTCGGAGATGATGTATCAACTATAGGGGGTCTTTGAACGGATACATAGCCGTTTGTGTCTGATGATCTCTCGCTGACGACGAGAGTTGAGCGGCCTGGAGCATTGAGTCAGTACACACCCCTTTTTCGCATGGTGTAAGTCCATACCAGAAGCGATCCTCTGTGTAAGAGTACAATTAGTCTCGTCTCCTTCCTCTTCAGTCTCGGCGCCGTTGTAGTCACGAATGACTTCATCTGTGACATCCAAGATCTCGAACTCCCTCGGTGGTCTCCTCCTCGCCATCTTGCGCATCGAGGGATGCCTCGCGTTTAGGCACTGGGCATGCTCAGCCCGGAAGGCAATCTTGAGGCCCCATTCGCAGGGTTCATTGCGTCGTCGACAGGTCCCACAGGCTGGTCGACCCTCATCGCATTTGCGCTTCTTACGTCTGCAGTTGAGGCATCCGGAGCGAGTCCGCTTGTGCTTGGTGGGTTCGGGTCGGATACGGACCCGAGATGCGGATGAACAGTCCATAAGTCAACTGTAGCCGGAGCCGTGGTAGTGGGTGAATTATTGGTAGATTGAATGGGTGGAGATGGAAGTGGGATGAGATGTGAAGATGATGTCCAAAAGTTGGAGGGGCGAGGTAACTGTAGACGCCAAATCCGGGGTTGGATCCATCCATGTCATTCCACGCTAAAGGTTCGTGATCAGTAATTGTTCTAGAAAACAGATCAACAGAGATAAAACAATGACACAAACTATCATTATGCAAGCGATTGATGCTAGAATGAAATGAAACAGACACACCTCGATCTCTGAGCATGCCTGTACTGGGTTTAGGTCACCTCCGCTTACAATTGCCCTTTGAGACGCTGAATTAGCAGTGTAACGATACCTAGTGGCTGTTTAGTGCCCTCGACCCCTACCTAATTTGGCTGTAATTGGCTAGATGACCATATCCAGGATAACGATATCCCCAGGCACTTACAAGCGGAGAATCAGTCCAGAGTATTACCATCAACACTCGTTTACATTGCCTCTAGTTGAATCAATTGGCTCGACTATCTAACCCATCACAAAGACCTTCGAGAATACTCACGACACCAAGAGCTCCAGGGTCAGGAATCCCGCCCTCTTCATCAAACCTATCCTGACCAACATAGCTGGCTCGACCCAAAGCTGCTACCATCTGTCGTGTACTCTCAGCGCCTTTGCGCGCCTCAACCAAAGCACCCTTCAGTGAGCCGTCCATGGCATAATTCCAAACGAAAGGTATAAGAGCGTCCATAAGCGTGCGATGTCCAATGCGTGCAGGCGTGTATCTGCATAGCTCGTCCAAGCCGCCCTGGAGAGCATTCTGAATGAACTCGGTAATCGTAAGCGAAGATGATTCGGCGGCCAGTTCTACAAGACGATTGGCAACGGCGTTGAGGAATATGGCGTAGATGGCACCTGATGTACCGCCCATCCTTCGCTCTGCGGTTGTCGCGGTTCGTCGAAAAACTTGACCAATGTCGAGAGAAGCTACATTGTCGTTTTCGAACTCCTTTATGAGGCCTGGCATTGCACCATATTAGAATGGTTATCCTCAATTGACAAGGTTAAGGTTGGCGGGGATGTACCATTGACTCCATTCAACAAGGTCTCTCCACAATCTCCATCACCTGCAAGCGTGTCGTATTCCGTAATTTTCGGTTCATCCCTCGCTGTTGTTCGTGCTATTGAATCGATAAGAACCTTAATAAGTGATGTCGGTACTGCCAATCAATAAGCTTAATGTGAAGAGACAGCCTTGTCTCGGGCTCACCTTTGACTCCTGCTTCTCTGTCATTGGCTTTCACAGGTGCGACTATTGTCTCTCGCTTCGACACGGACTCGGCATCTGTCGCACATCCATGAATAGAATGTGGCCAAGCAGGTGCAGTAGTAGGAGCATCAAGCAATTCTGTTAACTCATCGTCAAGTGACAGCAGAGTGACAGAGAAGCCAGGCCCGTCGAGCGATGTCATGAAGGTACCGACGAGACTCCTCTCAATCTGGATTTCTCTGATTCCCAATTGCTTCACAACTTCATCTGCGACGACACCGAGCTCGAAGACACTCAAACCGCCCAGATTGTTGACCATCAAAGCTACCCGCTGCCCCTTTTCGGGCTGCCACATATTGACCTTGGGGATGAACATCATGTCCAAAGCCTTCCCAGTCGTAACTTCAAGGCTTGTAATCTCTTCGCGCTTCACACCTGGCTCGTTGTGGATTCCCATTCCGAATTCGAGTTGGACGTGGGGGAGACCTTCTTGAGTTGTGCGACCGGGGACACTACATCTATCAAGACTTGCTGCGACGGTGGCCATTTGCGAAGCGGCTTTCCTAGCAATGGCGGCGACTTGTTCAAGTGACGCTCTATAAAAAGGGGGTGAGCGTTGAGTTATCAGCGGGACGGAACGAACGAACTTACCCCTGAGCCGCTTTGGCACCAGCGATCTTATGACAGAATATCGTTCCCGCGAGGCCTCGTTGGCCGACGAGGGCGTTGCCTTCAACTGACACATCGTCTCCAACGACGACCATCTCGACCTTTTGGCCCTCCGCTTTCGCTTTCTCGGCAGCCAGACCGAAGTTGAGTTTGTCACCTGTGTAGTTTTTGACGATCAACAGCGATCTACCACAAGTCAGCTGGACACTCGGCCCTTGATGAACAACCACGAACCCCTTTGATGACTTGACAGTCTGTAGCCCTGTATGAACCTGAGAAGCTGATGGGGAGGCGAATATCTCGCCAGCCACTACAACGTCCAATGCCCCCTCTCCGATGTATCCTGCGTGCGCCGGCTCATGGCCAGAGCCGCCACCAGAAATTAGGACGACTTTGTTATTGCTCTTGTCGGTTCGTCGGTAGAGAACTACAGGGAGTCAGTCGAACTTCACGTAGCGTTTCAGGTTGGTGCCACCTTTCTCCGATGCGATTAGACTCAAAGAAGGGTCGTAAAGGATGCAGCTCCTGAGATTCCGTTCAACTGAGTTGGCGACGCCATGGATGAAGCTCTTTCCTATTGGTCCTTGGTTAATGGTTGACCAAATCTTGTTGAACAAAAGCGTACCTAGAGTCATGCTTGTCAATGATGGTTTGCTTTGCGTCCGTTGGGTCGTGGTGTCGCACAGTCGGCATCGTTGAAACAAACAACGGGAGAATGCATGTTGACAGCCTTATCTTTATGTTAATGCATCTTAACCTTATGAATCCCTTCTGGGGCGGTCCTAGATTCCTAATCGGGCTGATTCCTCATCTTGTCGCGAGAGTGTCAGCACAACACAAGACAAAGATATGGACATCTTACATCGGAATCCAATAAGATCCATGCGGTATCTGTATGCGATTTGGTGTCGTCTCTAAAACAGAGAATACCTACTGATGGCCCCCTGTCGGAGTGGGTGTTGGAGAGTGGAGATGGTGGAGGGTCTCCAAATCTGCAGCCAATTTTGGTAGGTCTAAGCGGGCTTTGATGTACGACCAAAGTTATGATATGCCTTGTCTTTTCCCGTCAGAGTGGTTACGAAAATTGATGACTATTATTGTTACTCTTATCATCATTCCTTTGAGAATGGACTTTTAGACTTTAATGCAAATCCTCAAGAATCGATCACTCAGGGGCTGTTTATCATGGAGGGCACTCCTACGCCTTCCATAGCCATTACAGGCCTTGTACGCTGGGGACCTACTCTACTGTAGTAATTGAAGTCAATTGCCGTGCATATTCCCGTTCTCACTAAAACCCTCATCCTGACACTACCCTCGAACCATGATATTCGGCTCCAATCCACCATCTCAGCAAAAAACAAGGAAACTAGACGCAAGATCTAAAACTCGATCCCTGAAATCGGCTGCCTAGAATGCCCCATTTTCTCCAAAGCGCTTGTAAATGCCTCTTCCTCCCCCAAAACTGCAATAGTTGGTAACTAACCCGCAAACCCCCAGACAACCCCAATGTTACGGTAACTAGAAACAACTTACTCCCCACGGGGAACCTTGGAACCAACCTTGTTTGGCGCGAGTCAACGACGGATCTAATTTTTGTGTCGCGGAATCGTTCAGATTTATCGCGGTATATATTGATATGGAGTCGCCCCATCTTGAGCGTCTTCACTATTGGCGCTTCAACAGCTTCAGTCTGTTGATGAATAGCTTCATTCTACTCTCTACGTCTACTCACCTCCATCCACGGTCATCTTCATCATGACGATCCTCGTTGGAAAGCCCCTGGATTGGGCCATCACAGCAACTGCTGGCTCAGGCTTCCTGCTCTTTGGTTATGACCAGGGCGTCATGTCAGGCCTATTGACTGGTACCGCTTTCACCAACACCTTTCCTGAAGTCGACACTACAAAAGACGGCAATGGAAGTGCCTCTCTTCAAGGAACCGTCGTCGCCATCTACGAGATTGGATGCTTCTTCGGCGCCATCTTCTGTCTCATCTTTGGCGAGTACTTTGGGCGTCGCAAGTGTATCATGATGGGCTGTGTTGTTCTCAGCATTGGAGCCGCTCTTCAAGCTTCTGCTTTTGGAATCCCTCAGATGATTGTTGGTAGAATTGTAGCTGGTCTAGGGAATGGAATGAACACCAGTACCATCCGTATGTCCCCCCTCACGGTGTCAAGATTTTACCTAACGATCTTTAGCTGTTTGGCACTCTGAGCTCATGAAAGCCAACGACCGTGGCCGCGGCCTTGCCATCGAGCTCGCAATCAACATATTTGGCGTGATGCTTAGTTACTGGGTCGACTACGGCATGTCCTTCATCAGCAACGATGCCCAATTCCGCTTCCCCTTAGCCTTCCAAATCTTCTTCGCCATCCTGACTTTTATCGGAATCGTTCTTCTACCAGAGTCTCCCCGTTGGCTCATCAACCACGACCTCCACGATGAGGCGCGAGAGGTCCTTTGGGCTGTTCGAAAGGATGCCAAGTCCATCACCAAGGAGGATGACACTGTTAGTCTTGCTATGGCTGAGATCCAGCATGCTATCAACGAAGAGCGTGAGGCAGCTCAGACGAGTAGCTTCAAGGCTATGTGGAAGAACGGCGAGCAGAAGTTCTTGTACCGAACGATGCTGGGCATTGGTGGGCAGTTCATGCAACAGGTGAGAAATCAATGCAGCTCCTATTTGATACGTCATGGTTAACGGTTTATCTGTACAGCTTTCCGGTATTAATCTGATTACATACGTAAGTGTGCCCCCCCTGAAAGCAAGACTCAAGCAACTAATGCGCACCAACAGTACGCACCTGTCATCTTCCAGGAGTCAGTCGGCATCTCGCACAACCTGAGTCTTCTACTAGCTGGTTTCAACGGCATTGCGTACTTCTTATCCTCACTGATTCCCATCTGGGTCATTGATCGCCTCGGCCGCCGCAAGCTGATGATGTTCGCTGCAGCCGGCCAGGCAGCCTGTATGGCTATTTTGGCTGGAACTGTGTCTACCGGTCAACCAGGACCTGGCATTGTTGCCATCGTCATGCTCTTCATGTTCAGTAAGTGAGGTCACGAAAAGAATAGGGGTGCGGGACTGACTTGTTTGCAGACTTCTTCTTTGCTGTCGGTCTACTCGCGATTCCCTGGTTGTGTAAGTCATCTAAATCTCAGTCCCCCTTTCTAAGCTAACCTCATATAGTGCCCGCTGAATACGCTCCCCTTGCCATCCGAACCCGTGCCGCCGCTCTCGCCACAGCCTCCAACTGGATCTTCACCTTCCTAGTCGTCGAGATCACACCTGTTTCCATCAAAAGCATTGGCTGGAAGACATACATCTACTTCTGCATCTTCAACGCCTTCTTCGTCCCCCTCATCTACTTCTTCTACCCCGAGACCCGACTCCTGTCTCTCGAGCAGATCGACAAGCTCTTCACTGGTTCAAAGGTCTTGCTTCATTGGGATCACAGCATGGGTGTCCCAGGAGAGGCTTCTGAGATGGCTGCAGGAGGCGAGACGGGGAAGATTGAGAGGGATGAGAAGTCTGAGGCTGAAGTTCATATGCGGGAGTAAGAATGGCCAAGCGGTTACAGAGGTAGAATGCGGTCTACTATACCGAAGTTGGATAGGACTCGAGTAGATATAAGTTTCAATTCGCGATTATACGAGACTTCGTTCCATAATTTCACAGCTTGCGCTAGGTTGAGGACATCTTCATGTAATGACAACACAACAGCGACCAAAAGCGTGATATTTAAAGAACTATGTGGAATCATTGCAATAAATTACTTCCACGGAAACCAATTCGGCTTCTTCTTCTCGGTCTCATGTTTCTTCTTCCACTCAGTCTCCTCCTGTGCCATCCAAGCCTGCATTCTCATGCACTTCTCCTCCATCTGTGCATCAGTCAAGAACCCCCGTCCACCATCCTCTGCAGTATCTTTATCTTGGGATCCAAAATATGGACCCTTTGTTACGCCCAATACATCGCAAAGTCCCTCCGACTTCTCCATGAGCCATGTTCCATAGCGAAGGCCGTCTCGCCAATGGGGTGGTAAGACCTTGTATCCAAGTAATGCCCCAAGAAGAGCACCGGCAAAGCAGGCGTTTGTATCTGCATCACCGCCCTCCATGGTAAGATCGGTGATGAGCTTCTCGAATATGGCAAGCTGAGCACATAATTGGTTGGAGGATTTGAGTTGTCGAAGAGCGAGTCGAAGAAGCAGTATGCCAGAGCCAAAGGTCTTGTAAACGTAACCAATTTTGTAGCTCTCATCTAACTTGAGATCCGCAAGAGTTTGGGCTGTAGCGTGTTGCCTGAACTCAGCAACGTCTAATCGAGGCTCATCTTTCTTGTCTGGGTCTTGTAGCTCTTTCTCGCGACGCTCGTTGTACCATGAAAGACCAGTCTCAATTAGCTCATCAACATGTCGCTCCTCGTGTATTTCACCAAGAACGAGTCCACGAACAAGAGCTGTGCCAATGGCGCAGGAGACCACACATCTTGGGTCAACGTGAGTGACGACTGAGAAGTCAGCCGCGATCTGAAACGTCTCCTCAATTGACTTGTCTAGACACATTAGACCCAGAGGATGGGTCCTCATGAGGCTTCCGTTTGGTGCCGCGTTGTATTTGCCTGTCACCCAGAACTGTCGGGCTGTCCCTTCAGGATCATCCAGATAAGATTTACTGCGCACAATCCCACCAACTGTTCGTCCAAGGCCGAGGGGCAGTGTGTCCAACGCACGTAGTCCCATACGAACCCAAACCGAAAGTCTAGATGCAAAGTCCTGAGGGTCAATTTTCTTTCCATCGCTGTGGAGGAACGAAAGCAGTATTAGAACGGCATGGTCCGTGTCATCAGTCCATTCCCCAGTACGATGAAAGTTTCTGTGATGGTCGCGACGAAATGGTGTTGCTTTTTCTGTAGGAAGCAGGGTAAACTTGTGATCGGGATATGCTTTTTCTGAAAGCTCGGCGGATAGAAACTCTGTGTATAAGCCGATTGCATCTCCAAGAGCTGAGCCGAATATGGTGCCGATGATACGGTCTTGGAGGTGAGAAGGCTCCAACGCCTTGTGTGCGGTTCCTGAAAGAGATATCGAGCTCATTGTCTTTGATGATTCAATTTTGACAGAAAGGAGCTTGGTATGGACACGTTTTTATAAACGTGTTCAGCTGAGGCAGCCAAATTAATGAAACAACCTCACAAGGCATCCACGACTAACAACAGAGGCTGAATTTAGCGTCATAACTTTGGCGGTGGCAGTGCGACGCTACACCAGTGTCAATTGGCCTAGCCTAAGGCTGAATTAATTGGTTTGGCTGTAAAGTTAAACCGTCAATAATGCTCTAGACGTTCTGTAAACTGACTGACCAATCCATTGGCAACGTATGAGGCCGTCCACTTTAAACCCCAATCTCATTAACAACTCTAGCAACTATGCTGATGCGCAATGTCCTCCATCAACTCTCAAGTCCGAACCATGAACAAACGAAGCACCCTCGGATAACAAAAACACAGCTGGAGCCTTGAAGTCCTCAGGTGCACCCAGACGTCCCAGTAGAGCTCCAGCCATCCAAGTCTTCTCAACCTCAGGGTTCTCTTGAAGCAATTGGTCCGTCATGGCAGTTCTGATGTAGCCGGGAGACAACGTGTTGACTCTGATACCGTACTGACCCCATTCTTGAGCGACCGACCGACACATTTGCTGGACAGCTGCCTTGCTGGAGTTGTAAGCTGTACATGAAAGGCCCTGTAATTGATTAGCTTTGTAGATCGGCCAGATCGTTCAGATGACTTACTCGGTTGGCGATGTTGCCTGACATGCTTCCAATGATCACAATGCTTCCAGGGCTGTTCTTCTCTCGTAGCATACGCGCGGCGTACTTGCAAGTGTTGAAGACGCCGGTTACATTGACTCGCAGTATACGGTCAAAGTCAGCAGCAGGATAGTCCAGCGCAGCGATCTGTTGCTGGATGCCCGCACAAGCAATTGTTCCCCAGAAGGGGGCTCCGTTCTTATCAGCCTCGTCTGCAATCTCCTTCATCGCCGTCTCGACAGACTTCTCTTTCGTCACATCACATATTCGGTACGAAATAGAGGCCTTGTTGGCTGTGGCGATCTTGTTGAGCTGTGCCCACTCGATTTGTGATGGCTCCTCGAGGATGTCGAGACAGGCGACGCTCCCGCCAGCTTCGACGACGGCAATCGCGAGTGTGATACCCAGGCCACGGGCCCCTCCTGTGATGGCGACCGTCTTGTTCTCAAGAGAGAAGAGCTTGTAGGTCGAGGCTTTTGAGGCTGGTGTTTCCGCACTCTCGGGCACGTTGGCCGGTAGTTCAATGTCGGAAACGATAGCGGGAGCCATTGCAAGAGGAGCTTGTGAAAAGTATGAACGGGGTTGAGTAGAGACACAAAATGAAGAAAAAAAGTCGAGACTGATGAGAAGGAGGAGGAGAAGTAAGTATCGAAAAGGCACATCAGGATATACCATGGTCAACGGGTATCCATTTCTGGAGGTACCGAAGATGGCCTGGAGGAAGAATTACCATGATGGCTTCTGGTTGGAAGGTGTATGCGAAGAATGATGAGTTGTCGTAGATCGGGTTTAGATATTAGACCCTGAATATCCAGACGAGGTTATTGTAGCCGGGGTCTGTCACATCTCAATGATGCTTGTCGATGTTTGGGGCATGAGTGAGGGGAGACAAAAAGAATTGGTCAGAGTGTAGCTAGACACAAATACTGGACCATGCTCCACGGCGTGTTAGCCCCTGAAGGTCTGCTTATTTTTGACATGCCTCCGGTTCCACAAACTGTTTGGCTTATTCTTTCTCCCATCAGTCACTCTTCCACAAATGCAGATCCCCAAAGTCGTGTAACATTCTCAATGGGTGTTTCATTGACCAAACAATGTTGTCACTCTTCTCCACAAACTGGTCATGGTGTGTGAGAACTCTCATGCTCCAAGCCCCCAACTCAATGGTAAGTCTAAGCGCTCAGAATCTCGACTCTATCTAACCTCAACAGGCAAAGCCGAGATCTGGGTGCCTCCAACTTCCTGATACAGACCAACATCGAGAACCCCACGTCTAATGGCAGACACAAGATCCCCAGAGCGCTTTCCCCTGCCCGGTTCGGAATGTCTGGCCACAGCAAACAGCATCCTCATTATGAGAAAGATCACGCGCAAAAGATGCTTTTCAGAAATGTCTATAACTCAGAAAACCCAGTCGCCGTTTCTAGAGTCAACTCATCACATTCTTGTCTTGTAAGAGCATCACGGATTCCAATTCAAGATGGCGCCCAGTGCAATCACCCCAGAGACGCGAGAGGAGCCCCCAGCTCTTTCCAACGTGCTCAAGTTGATCAAAAACGACGATGCTGCAACAATCGATCTTGCCTTGCGGCAGTTTCGCTGCTTGATCGCTGATCTTTGTGAGCAGTTCAAGGGCGGTCACCCTGGGTAAGGCAAGCAACCATGAATACAGGCACATTTACTGACTGATTATTAGCGGTGCCATGGGAATGGCTGCTATTGGACTCGCCCTTTGGAAGTACGTGATGCAGTACTCTCCCAACGACCCTGACTACTTCAACCGCGATCGCTTCGTTTTATCCAACGGCCACACATGTCTCTTCCAGTACACGTTCCTCCATCTCACAGGTTACAAGGCCATGACTTTTGACCACCTCAAGTCATATCACTCTTCCAACTACGACTCATTAGCACCAGGTCATCCTGAGATCGAACATGAAGGCATCGAGGTGACGACTGGTCCTCTGGGCCAAGGTATCGCCAATGCCGTTGGTCTCGCTATGGCTACCAAGAACCTTGCGGCAACTTACAACAAGCCCAATTTCGACATTGTCAACAACATGACATATTGCATGATCGGTGACGCATGTCTACAAGAGGGCGTCGCTCTTGAAGCTATTCAACTGGCTGGCCATTGGAAGCTCAACAACCTCGTCGTCATGTACGATAACAACCAGATTACTTGTGACGGCAGTGTCGACCTTGTCAACACCGAGGACGTCAACACCAAGATGCGAGCTTGTGGCTGGGACGTGATCGAGGTTCAAGACGGCTGCTTCGATGTTGAAGGTATCGTCAAGGCTCTCCTCAAGGCCAGGGCCAGCACCGACAAGCCCACTTTCATCAACATTCACACCATCATCGGTGTCGGCAGTAAGGTCGCTGGCGACGCCAAGGCTCATGGTGCTGCATTCAGCCCCGATGGTGTCAAGGCCGTCAAGGAGCGCTTCGGCATGGATCCTGAGAAACACTACGTGGTCTCGGACGAGGTCTACAACTTCTACCGCGATCGTAAGATCCGCGGCGACCGTCTTGTTGAAGATTGGAAGAGCCTTGTCGACGCCTATGGCAAGGAGTACCCTGAGCTGCATGAGGAGTTCATCAAGCGTGTTGAGGGTCGGTTTACTGAGGACTGGCGAAGCATCATCCCTGCTAAGGAGGCTTTGCCTACTGCTCCAACGCCCTCACGAAAGTCTGCTGGGATCATCTGCAATCCATTGGCGGCTAAGCTCCAGAACTTCATGGTCGGTACAGCTGATCTATCGCCTTCGGTCAACATGATTTGGAAGAATAAGGTTGATTTCCAACATGTAAGTGGTCTTTCAAAACAAATAGTGGACAGTGACTAACACGATATAAGCCCGACCTGAAGACAACCTGCGGAATCAATGGCAACTACTCCGGTCGATACATCCATTGGGGCGTCCGTGAGCATGCCATGGCCTCCATCTCTAACGGTCTCGCCGCTTACAGCAAGGGCACCATCCTCCCCGTCACCTCCAGCTTCTTCATGTTCTACATCTATGCCGCCCCTGGTGTTCGTATGGGCGCCCTCCAGAACCTCCAAGCCATCCACATTGCTACTCACGATTCAATCGGCACTGGCGAAGACGGTCCTACTCATCAGCCCATCGCCCTCCCTGCTCTCTACCGCTCCATGCCCAATATCCTATACATCCGACCTTGCGACACCGAAGAGACAGCAGGCGCTTTCATCACTGCCCTCGAGGCTAAAGACACTCCCTCGATCATCTCACTCTCCCGCCAGAATCTCGAGCAATATCCCCAGTACTCCAGCCGCGAAGGTGCACAAAAGGGTGCCTATGTCTTCATTGAAGAGCAGAACGCCGACGTCACTCTCATTGGTGTAGGTGCCGAGATGGTTTTCGCCGTCAAGACCCGCGACGTACTCAAGGAGAAGTTCGGTATCAAAGCCCGTGTCGTCTCGTTCCCTTGCCAACGTCTCTTCAACTCTCAGCCCCTGGAGTACAAGCGCCAAGTTCTTCAATACCGTTCTAATGCTCCTCGCGTTGTCATTGAGGCTTACGCTGTCAACGGTTGGGAACGATACGCCGATGCTGGCTACTCAATGACCACTTTTGGCAAGTCGCTGCCTGGCAAGGATGCCTACAAGTACTTCGGCTTTGACGAGAATGTCATCGCGCCTGAAGTTGCCAAACTTGTTGACGAGGTGAAGAAAGAAGGTATTGAGAGTTTGCGTGGCGAGTTTAGAGACCTCAACCACACAACACATGAGCATCGATGAGGATTTAAAAAGAGTGAAAGTTACCGCATTCATGTTGGAGTTAATTTAGTCGCCCCTTTGCACGACTTGCATTCATTTCTCATAATAAAGCACTGTTTTTCCCATGTGCCAGGTTTTTTATATACCCATTTCCCGTTTGCACTATGGCTTTATGCCCCTTTCATCAGTACTGTGAATGTCTTTGTGCCAGCATTGTTTCCCCAACTCCATACTGATTGTCCTTTTTCAACAACATACCTATAACTCCCAGACCAAATGACCCAAAATGGTAGCAAGGCCCATTTACGTTCTCATTTCCCCAAGATGATCATGCTCATACCCCACTCAGAAAGGGTGAAGTCCATTACGCCTAATATAACAAAAGAAATAGGGTGGTCCCATCGTGACACATTAATACATGCGTCGTCTTTGGGGACGAATGATGGCGTCTGAGGGCGGCAACGACTGAACTCCCTCCATCACTAGGTCAGTCAAGTTACCCAGAACACCAAGGTTTGGCATCGACTCCTGGATTCTAACAGCGGCGTCGCGACCAATATCCAAAGCTCCTTCGACAAAATTTCCTCCAGCCTGACCAGTAGCAGTCACAACATCGCAGGTACGTTGAGCAGCGTAGACAAGCCCACCGGTAAAGGTGGTGTACGACCTAACCATGTTGGTCTGCGCAATTTGGGCCGTGGCAGAGAGGGTTTGTCGCAAAGTTGGTGCTCCAGGAAAGTTCCAAGCAAGGCTTGAGGCGCTGCCCATGAGTGAGCGCTGTGGTTCGACGATGATGGATTCGGAGAGATAAGGCCCGATGGGGATCTCGAAACTGGACAAAAGCTGACGATCTTCATCCTTAGAACGATCTTCATAATCCTCCTCTCCGTCTTCAGGATCGACATCTTGCATCTCGCTGTCATTAAATGGGAGACTGTAGCGATTGGGCCGCTCCTCGGTAAGACTCGCCTGAGAACTAACCAAATCATCGTTGGAGAGAGTTACCAAGTGCCACGGGTCTTCATCGCCAACAATCTCAGACTCGGAATCGGATTCATCATCGAGAGGAATGTCTTCCAGGTCTTCGTCGGCGGGATGAGTGTCATTCCCTTCAATCCCAGGCTCTTCGAAACGTTCATGGGTCCGGCGTCGATGTCGATAAGCGGCACCCTGGGGAGTATGGTCGGGCTCAGAGTCCGAAGACAGATACATGCTAGATGTGTAAGGGGTGTTCATTCTGTTTCCCTGGCTCTATTACTCTGTTATGTCAGTTGCTACTTGTATTGGAAAAGGGAAAGTATTTGTTAAATACTGACTTGTTCAAGTTTGCACAGAAGTATGAAGCTGGCAGACGTTTGGGCTTGAGCTTGGGCTTGGGCAGGGGCTTGGTAGATGTGAAAAGGAAATAACTGGCGATTATCAGAGGGCGGGAGAGATATCTGGATGGAAGAAAATAAAAAAGAACAGAATAAAGGCCTTGGGATGCAAGTGGCAGTGTCAGTAGAGATGCCGGAGTAGAAGCGTGAGTAGAAGTGGATCTGAATAGCATTATTATTGATCATATTAACATTTGTTGCAGTGAATGGAATTCAAGTTCTCATTCTTCTCTTGTTATTCACGCACTTCTATTCATACATTTAGTTGTTGAAATGTAGTTAGCTTTCTTATTGGTGGACTCCCCTAAAGCCTATCGTGCCAAACACTTCGTTTGCCACCTACTATAGGAGGAGGTGGTTCTAGACAGCTGTTAACCAGCAAGAATAGATATTACCCTTCTCTTTTTTGTCAATATAAGGATGTCATGTCTTAGCTACAGGATGTTAAGCCAGTCGGAAATGACAGCAACAGCTCTCTTTCAACACTGTCCAGAAATGGAGGTCTCCTGCATTGGCAGTGGCCATTGATACTGACCCCTTTTTTCCACAAATCGGACGCTTAACTTCAATAATCCTTTTCTTGTAAATGTTTGTCAGGAGTTGAGTTTGGATTAAACCTGAGACGAGGTCATGACCTTACCAGCCGAGCGAGTGTACTGCCTAGATAGATCCAAATTATGAAGTTAAAACTCTCGGGATACTTTGGTGATTCAAATGAAGGAGTAGCAGGTCAGAAAATAATCAGCGCGCTTACTTAAATACCTGAGACTGGGTAAGTTATCCTCCCTAATCTTTACAGCAGTTCTACCCAGGTTGTTCTTACTTATATACCGCTTTTTCTATAACCCACCGCGGCAGATAATTCTCAGTAACAGCAAGCATTTCTCCAATACCACAGGTCACGTATGGAGGAATCTGGAGATCATCCTCAAGGGGCTTCACCCCCAGGTTCGGGTGAATGTCCAGCTTGCCGAAACATCAACCCGCCAGCCTCAAACTCCGACTTCTTACGTGCACACAACTTGGAAGACTTCTGGACGGTTGGACTGGAGTCCGAAGAGAGTCGTTATCATTCTATCACAGAGGAGGCCGAGATCATTTGCGCCAGAAGCGAAGGACTGCAGAACTACTACACGATATGCAGGAATCTGTTAGCTGCAGATATGATACCCGAGGCGATCTTCTCACAGGAACAGAGAGACCTTTTGCTTAGAAACTGGCACGAGATCGGTCGCCGCGCAAGACAGCAACTAGTTGGTAATGATTCGATCGTTGGCCGATACATCGACGACAGAAAGGATACTTCTATCGTTACGAGGCCTGCAGCGATAAGATACCCTCCAAACCCTCGTGATATTCTAGTTGTTCGTGTTATTCGAAAAGAGTGTCTGTTAATGGGCATCTGGTTCCTCGGTCATAGGCCTGGAACCTATATATTCCAATATCGAGAACCTCCATCGGGCAGCCCGTGCACCGAGAGCAACTTCACCTTCATAGGCCAGATTCCTCGGCATACCTCTCAGTACGAAAAACGTCTATGCCAGCTTTTAAAACCGGTTATGGCATTATTCATCAGTTCTATTCAGCTATATATCGGCAAGGATCATTCATCAGTGTATCCACAACTGGACGAACTCCTCCTCAACCCGAACATTGACTCTATCGTACTATTCACTCCTGTCTGGGAGTGTTGGTCTCAGCTTTGCCGACAGCCTTACCATGACCCGACCATAGAATGGCCCAGCGGACTAATTCAGAGGAGCCTCGCAACTCGGCCAGTAATACTGGAGCTTGCATGGCTTGTTTCTCTATTGAAGATTGTGGGTCGATGGGCCGCAACAGCACCTCCACCACCTTTGGAATGCCTTCTCGAAGCTGCCACGGGCCAATCGCTCGAAGCACTTCAACTCGAATGGACTGCTCTATGTAAGAATACCGCATGGGAAAAGCTTCGAACAGCCAAGCGCGATGGGCTCTTCGTCTACGAAGCTTCGGAAGATAACACTGTAAGTACTTATTCAATCTCCTCAAACTCAAGGCCTGTTGCATCAATACGTACAATATTAGCAGTCAGGTATCCTAGAATCTATGTACAGGCTTGTGTTTTGAGAAAGCTCTGATGAAATGGCAAACCATGGCCTGAATTAAAGCCAAGTTTATCTCTTCGAACGAGTTACGGCTTGCGGGGCCAATATCTGTTAGGAAATACCTCAAGTTATACATACCTATTTCCAGGTAAAACTTGGGTATTTCTTATGATAATTATACCCCATAAGCTTTACAGAGTCTAGAGAAATACTGTCTCAGTCAAGATACAAGCCGGGACGGGAGTTGTCGTTGCAGTGCGGGGAAACATTGATCCGGGTTGAATATTGAAGCTAACAATTTCCTTCCTCAGAGCATACACCAATTCTACAGCCAACCGGCCTTCGCCAACGACCCTTTCAACCCATACATGAGGCTCGCATTGCCGAATCTCGAAATTGTCCCTATTCCTGAACCATACCATCAATTGATTACGGACGAAGGGGAACGACTGGGCTTTCCCACAACAAATTGAGCTAAACATCACAATCCACTCTACCTTCTCGATGGCTTCGTTATTCTCTCTCCGCGGGCTCTTTACCCGCCAAGCGCCTCCTACAACGCCTGTAGCTCGTCTTTTTTCTACTACAACAAATATGCTCGCTCGCACGCCTCCCAAGCCCGCCCCGAAGCCCACGGCCGGCAAAGTCCCTCCCCGCCGGAAGCACGCAGTCCAAAAATCCGAAAACTTCTATCGTATTCGCACACTCC
The DNA here is from genome assembly GCA_012977745.1 of Fusarium anguioides. Classification (NCBI taxonomy): domain Eukaryota; kingdom Fungi; phylum Ascomycota; class Sordariomycetes; order Hypocreales; family Nectriaceae; genus Fusarium; species Fusarium anguioides. Next base: position 223,406 of record JAALXK010000012.1, read on the forward strand.
GCCAAAATATGTTCTCTCCTGCACCTCCCCCTCTGCGCATGGCTCGTCTTCGATATCTCCGTCACTGGACCATCCACCGTGCGTGGCAGCTATTCCGCCGACAGCAGCATCTAGCGACCGAGCAAGAACGTTCTCGCATCTACAGTGGCATGTACAATGCTTGTGAAGAGCTTCGCAAGACAGTTGGTCCCGGAAACCGAGACGAGGGTTACCTTTACCGTGTTGCTATGGAGAAGAAGGGTGTCTGGGGACTTGACGCCATACCGATTGAATATGCACGATACCAGACAGACCACCCTGGTAAGAATGCATGGAACCACGAGTGGAAGAGGAACAGCGATTAAATTTTGTGTTTAATGTATGAATGAGTCAAAAGTGTACTGTATGTATTATAGGGTTGATGGTAGAGGAAATTCGGTTTGCCAGTCGAGAGTTCTCTGTGTTGAAAAAGCGATTGTGTTAGAGATTTGGATTGTTAAGCTCTGGTCTGGCTTAGCCGTCGTTGGAAATAGGCCTCGACTAAAACTCTGGGGTTAGAACAAGTCAATGTTTGCACAACTCCGCAATGAGACGGAAGACGTTCATGTCCTTGGCTTGAAGCAATGAAACTCTTGAATCAGATTGAACGCAAAGATCATCACTCTCATTAAGCATCAGTTCCTTAAATGACAGCACCAATCTCCCATGCCATTGATTCACTCTCGTCTTTCCAACGTTCAACAAAGTCAGCTCTATGCCGCTATTCCAATTATTAATACAGAGTGAATATGCATATCTGAAGTTAACCCGCTCGAACCAAATCATGCAAATGCCCTTCATCTTCTTCTTCCCATAAATCCCAGCCCCCCTCCGATTTTTGTCTCTCCTCAAGATGCCATGTATTGAAAAGTGTTGCTGCAGTTCCGCTTGCCATATATTATGAGTTCGGGCAGGACGGTAGCCTTGTCTTGTTTTGTGTCTCGGAGAAGGCTCCAATGAGTGAATCTTGGTGTTTTCTTGTCTCTTATATAGGAGCCCCCGAAAGTGAAAGGAAATGCGATGGCCAGAATATCGATATTCGTGAGAGGAGCGGTCGTGGAGGAGGTTGATGGTTGGGAGGATTAGTGGGCCGAAACGCCGTGGGTTATAAGTTGCCTTAATCTCAATTTCGCAAAGGATTTTGAGAGTGAGCGTGCGTATTTAAATGTAAAAAGAGTTCCTCCTCCTAGAGCGCCGAGCAAGAGATCCTCTATATTCTGAATTGATTCCCTAATGATCCAAAGTCTTTTACTCGACTCCAGATGTGTTAACATATTTCGATAGTATGGCCGGTGCGAACGGGTGTTCAATCGGCCGAAGATGTACCTGGGCCGAGCTGTAGGTAGAGTGTGCCTGATATTAGGTTTGAGAGCATCCCGCTGAAAGAGATACTGATTCATCTGGAGGCGTATATGGTGCCTTACAGCACGACACAGCAACCGCCACCCTCGCCCTTCTCAAAGGTCAGCAGAGCAGCTCGAGTGGCAGCCTCGAACACATCGTCGACGCCCTCTCCGCTAAGACTGGAGCACTCCAGATATCGCTTTGCGCCAATTTCTCGAGCAATCGACTCGCCATCATGTTCAGTTACGAATCGCATCGACTTTTTGCGCATTTCTTCGATCGCGACAGGATCTTCTCGAAGATCCTTCTTAAGGCCAACGAGAATAATGGGAACGCCTGTACACAAGCGGGTGGCTTCCTCAATCCACTATGGGAGCAACACGTCAGCTTGGGGGCTTCATCACTAAGCGCACAGCGCATGCCAGGGGAGACGTACCTTGTGCTTAACGTTATCGAGGGAATCTGGAGTGTCGACGGAGAATCCTACCAGGATGACGTGGGCTTTTGAGTAGGCGAGTGGTCGTAATCGTTCGTAATCTTCTTGGCCGGCGGTATCCCATAGAGCGAGCTGGACAGACTTGCCGTCTACTCTGCAATCCGTCACATAGTTCTCAAAGACTGTGGGAATCTATATCAAAGGTCAATATTCGTCGTCGCAAGGGACTTCGGTCGAAGCTCACATAATGCTACAGACAGGTTAGCAAGGTTTAATGGCAAAGTGGAAAGTTTCGGGAGCTCACTGTTGGAAAGTAACCTAGCGTAAATACGCTCAGCAAACTGGTCTTACCGCAGGCACCATCACCGATAATGACCAACTTCCTACAATAAGTTGTTAGTGATCTGGATGATCATCACATGTCTCGAAGATATCGTGATTGGCGAAGAAGGGAAGCATAGATTTGGGGGCGCGATGGAAGTTCGTCGTACCTGCGGATAACGTTGTTAGGATTTGCGCTCATGGTGAATGAGTTATATGATTCCGAAGCTACGTGACGGGGGCGTCTCGAGAGTAATCGGGGGAAGATATCGGATCCGGAGTCTGCTACGGGCCCCAGGTCTGGGTAATGCGTCGGTTATTCGTCGTCGTCGATTGGGTACAGATGGAAGAGCAACGAGCTACAGCGATCAAGAGGGCGTCGTCGCGGTGATAACAGGAACAAGCAAGCTAAGCTAGGCCGAAAGGGATTGGATTGATTGGATGAATGGATCGATTGATGTTGAAGAATGACGATGAATGATGAAGAGTCGGTTCGGTCAGAGAAATATTGTCGAGATCTGGGAAAGGACCCCTTATTTTTTGCCAACGGACTTTTTGGTAAGAGAATCGTTGGATGGGTGAACAAAGTAACAAGGGACGTTCGGAGTGAGCGCGCGGACGTGGAGCGAGGAGGAGCAGGCCAGCGCAATAGGTACGTAAATATGGTGCTCCGTGCTAGTATACGGTTCAGCTGCCGGGGTGTGAGCAGTGCAGTGCAGTGCAGTACA
>JAALXK010000013.1:0-107822 GCA_012977745.1 Fusarium anguioides
TGTTTATATATTAGGCGGGGGGGGGAGCGCAATCACTCCTCGAGCGAGCTCCTACTTACTAACCTCAGTCTCTCTTGCAACTTTCATAGCTCTCCCGTCTTTTGCTCACCTGCCATGAATCCACTTGCCCCGATTGGGAGGAGGGGCATTTTTAAAGCCGCCACACCAAAAATATATGGGATGGGTAGGTATGGGTATGGGTATGCAAGCTTAACACCTGCTGGTATTCTATTGCACAAAACACCTCACAAAGTACCAAAGCCTTGTTATCGTGCTCCTGGACTTGAATGTCCCTGCATAACTCGCCATATCTGCACAAATCCAGTCCAGCCACACCCAGCTCGTCAGAATTGGAGATACGCCAAGCCTGGACCCTCCAAGATATGGCACTTAAAGAAAATGGGGCACCAAAAATGCCAAAATAATCCTGGACCAGTGACCATTTTTGTGATTGGTCAGTCCAGACATCACCTCGGATGAGGTGTACTTCTGTGTGATCTAGAGTCTGGCAAAATGTGAGCGCAACTCATGCCCCCGAACATCCATTTCCCTCGATTCTCTCGCTTCTTCCGTGACCATCATTAATAAGATGAATGATGCATTTTCTCCGTCTTCTCGCGAGTCTGGGGCAACCTTTTGCGTTCGAAATTAGGGGAAGATTTCGTTGACTTATTGCGAATGATAGATGAGGCTTCCTACGCCTTTGAGAACAGTTGAGAGGCGATTGAATGAGCCATGCTGGTTGTCGCATTCCGAATTACGACTGATACATTAATGATTTTGCTTTTGTGAAGCTTCTTAATGTCTTTTGCAAAAGCAGCGACCCCGATAGTGTGATTTCTACGTGATTCCGAGTTGTTTCGATCAATATATGGTCTGTATCGCTCAAAGTCACTCCAAAGTCTAAATTTCAATATCGCGCATCGTTTCTGAAGCTATCCGCATCCCACCACTGTCTACTCATCAACCAACCACACACCACCCCACAAGCAGATTTTTCATCACTTAGCAGTCATAAAGTGTGCAGGTATGGCTTTTGTTCATTTTTACTTTTTTTCGTTGAAGAAAATACATCCATCGACTGTTGAGAGACCATTGATGTCGCATCACGACTTACACGGTCGGAGGCGTCAAAAGAATCAACGCCTGAGCAAGATTTCAACTACGGGTTGCAACAACACACTGAAGTGGCCATTTAAACATGTAGCTCTCATTCCTAGCACTTCAAGTCAGACATGTCTAATTTAAATGGATCTTCTTCTGGTAACTTCCTGCGAGCTGTTCTATCAGTAATGTCCTGACGGTCTGGCGTCTTATCAAAAGCAAGCCGCAGTGGTAAGATGCATTATCACACATCATTCACATATTTATGAGCACAAAACTTCTCATTCTATTGCGATATAGATCACCTGGATGTCTAGACTCCTCGTGATAGTTAGTATCTGGATCAAGTTGAACCTTCACAAAACGCTGCCTCTTGGCAATAAATCATGGAACGCGTTACGTCAAGTGAGGGGCACGACGTGGCATCGTGAGAGCTTGCACACAAGGAAGCAACTTTCTCTCCCAGGCAGTAAATTTCACGAAACTTGTATAATTCATGTAGCTTCATTCCATTTTCTGAACCGTATGTTTCATACCCCTAGTTTTTAGTGTTGTAATGTATGTATAGCTGTCGGCCTTCATTTAGTGAGAAAAAGATCATTCGTATCCTTGATCATGTGCCCTCTAGCAATAGCCTGGCCTGCTTCATACACCAACGCTACTCGTTTCAGGTTTGGGTATAATTTTAGTTATTGACTATAGTCGAGTAGGGCTTTATACCAGGTAATTTCTATTTTAGGTGGGATTAATATTCACGCTTAATGATCAACTTGGGTATTCTTGCTATCAAGTTTTCTACATCTATATTGCGTCGTGTAACTCAATTGACAACATTTCTCCTAGACCTTTATGAGAGATATAACTAAAGCCATAATATAATATAAAAACCTGACTAATGTCATAAAACTGATCTCTGATAGGGATCTGAACGTCCTGGAAGCCATGATTGTTATCCGAAGTCAATGGTCTCTTAGAGCTATGGAGTATAGGTTAGTATGATAGACGTTATGGAGTATGTTAACTCGCATGGCAGCAAGGTTTGGCCTCTTGATCACACTTGGATGACATTTAAAACTCAATTGAACGACTAGAATCAGTCACCAACAAGATTTCGATTCTCAGTGGTCCATCATGGCTCGCTATCTGCAGTAATATCTGCACTTATCAATACGCTGAGGTATCACATGACCGATCTGATAGATCACAGTTTATCTATACAGTGTTTCTCAATATCAACACTCCGCGCTTTACCAATCAGAGTAAGGTGGTACACGGAGCACGATCGCCCAGAATGTCCAACCAGGAAGGAACAACCAGAAAAGGCCAGCGAGGCAGGACGCCTATCATCAACGATAGTATCTCTTTCAACTCCTTGAGGAATTCGGTCGAGATATTCTTCAGCTTGGGTGCAAAACTGGGAGATAATGTTCTCTAATTTACACCCATAATTCTTTGTCGAATTCTCCCTTTTCTCCCTCTCTTTGTATTCTTGGAGCTTGTACTATCTTCTCATAATCTTATCCTCACTCATAGTACATTTCGTTGCCCCACGTACCATACCTACGTCTCCTTTACTGGGCGCACCACCCACGCTCGTCCGATTCGATCCATAGATTGATACTTGTCTTCGTCCTTTTAGCATCCCGAGCTCCAACGTCGCAATGTCCGAGTACGCTCAGTACCACGCCCTCGGTCAGGGCGAGGTGATTGATCCCAACGATCCAAATCGAACATCTCAACCTGCTGCCCAACAGTTCCAACCACCTGTTGCTCCCTCACCTTACCAGCAACAAGCAACACCATATGGAGCACCTCAATATCTTGGTGGCCAACAAGCTCCTCCTCCCATGACTGGCTCTCCTGCACCAGCTCCAGGTTACGGTTATGCGCCTCCCCAGGCTCAGGCTCAGGCTCAGGGACCTCCTCCCCAAGCTCCTCCTTCACAAGATGGTACACTGGCTGCTCAACTGGGTGGGATGAACTTGGGCGATGGACACGGCACTGCAAGAAGAAAGAAGAAGGATCGACATGCGTACCATAATGTTGAAGCTACAGGTTCCTCGCAAGCCTTCAATGGCATGCCCGCAGCAGGAACCTCTGCCTCACAGTTCCTCGACAGCGTCCCTGGCGGTCCCGGGTTCGGTGGTCAATTTGGAAGCCCTCAGGGAACCCCTCAAATGCAAAGCCAGAGCCAGTTTGGTGCACCCGCCAACCCTGCATTCAGTCCTGGTCCTGTTGCTGGCACACCTGGCGTCGGCGAGGGCTTGGATACGGCATCAGTTTCTACCAGCGGACCCAAGGGAGTTTCACCTGACGATATGCCCAGTGTACCAGCCTCTCGAGATGCTATCCAACAGTACTACCTCAAGAACGTATACCCCACCTTTGAACGACATGTCCCCCCTCCCTCGACAGTTTCGTTTGTTGCCTACGACCAAGGCAACTCGTCTCCGAAATACACACGACTCACCCTCAACAACATCCCCTCGACCCAGGATGCTCTGCAAGCTACGGGTCTCAACCTTGGACTTTTGCTGCAGCCGCTAGCTCCTCTACAGGCTGGAGAAAGCGAGATTCCCGTCCTCGACTTTGGTGAACCCGGACCCCCACGATGCAGACGATGCCGAGCATATATGAATCCCTTTATGATGTTCCGTTCGGGTGGAAATAAGTTCGTTTGCAACCTCTGTTCATATCCTAACGAGACACCCGCCGAATATTTCTCTGCAACCAACCCACAAGGTGTGCGAGTTGACCGTGATAGCCGCCCTGAGCTTCACCGGGGAACTGTAGAGTTTGTGGTTCCAAAGGAGTATTGGACCAGGGAGCCAGTTGGATTGCGATGGCTGTTCCTTATCGACGTTACTCAAGAGTCATACAATAAGGGTTATATTGAGGCATTCTGCGAGGGAATTCGTGTCGCTTTATATGGTGGTGAAGACCAAGAAGTGGACGAGAACGGAGAACCAAAACGCACATTACCAGAAGGCGCCAAGGTCGGATTTGTTACTTATGACAAGGACATTCACTTTTACAATGTCAACGTGAGTCTCACATCTGGTTTTGTAGATGCTTCTACTAACAGCTTATAGCCTGCCTTGGACCAAGCTCAGATGATGATCATGCCTGATCTTGAGGATCCTTTCGTCCCCCTCAGCGAGGGACTCTTTGTTGATCCATATGAGTCTAAGGATGTGATTACATCTCTGCTGACTAGACTTCCGGATATGTTCTCTACCATCAAAAACCCCGAACCCGCACTTCTTGCTGCTCTGAACTCAGCACTCGCAGCACTTGAGGCAACAGGAGGCAAAGTTGTAGCATCTTGCTCCGCGCTCCCGACGTGGGGTCCTGGACGTCTCTTTATGCGCGATAATGGCAACCACCCCGGCGGTGAGATTGACAAGAAGCTATATACTACTGAGCACCCGGCCTGGAAGAAGGTCGCCGAGAAGATGGCTGCTTCCGGTGTTGGTGCTGATTTCTTCCTTGCTGCTCCTTCAGGTGGTTATCTTGATATTGCGACTATTGGTAAGTCAAGTTTTGGATCTTAGGTATCATGGAACTTATGCTAATCGCATTTTCTTAGGTCATGTTTCTTCAACGACTGGTGGAGAAACCTTCTACTTTCCTAATTTCATTGCTGCGAGGGATAGCCGCAAGCTGTCACTTGAGATCTCGCATGCTGTGACCCGGGAGACTGGGTTCCAAGCTCTGATGAAGGTTCGATGCTCTAACGGACTGCAAGTTGCAGGCTATCATGGCAATTTCATCCAGCACACATTTGGTGCTGATTTGGAGATCGGCGTCATCGATGCCGATAAGGCCATGGGTGTCACTTTCAGTTACGATGGAAAATTGGACTCTAAGCTTGATGCTCATTTCCAATCCGCTCTCCTTTACACCACAGCTTCAGGCCAACGCCGCGTGCGATGCTCTAATGTTATTGCCAGCGTCACCGAGACCTCCAAGGAGTCGGGTGCGCGTGAACAGGGTATTCGCGAATGCCTCAAGTTTGTTGACCAAGACGCTGTCATTGGCATGCTGGCCAAGGAAGCCAGCACCAAGCTGGCAACAACATCAAGTAATCTCAAGGATATCCGCCACTGGCTGAGCGAGAAGGCCATAGACGTTCTTGCTTGTTACCGGAAACACGCTTCTCAGCAGCATCCTCCAGGACAGCTTGTCATGCCCGAGCGACTCAAGGAGTACTGCATGTATCTCCTCGGTTTGATCAAGACACGAGCAATCAAAGGCGGCGTTGAGAACTCAGACCGCAGAGTCCATGAGATGCGCATGCTTCGCTCCATGGGTGGTCTCGAGCTGAGCTTGTATCTTTATCCCCGAATGATTCCTATTCACAACCTCGCACCTGAAGAGGGCTTTGCTGACCCTGAGACGGGTCATCTGAAGATGCCACCTGCGATCCGCACATCATTCTCACGAGTTGAGGCTGGCGGTGTATATCTTGTTGATAACGGCCAGCAGTGCCTCCTCTGGTTCCACTCGCAGACTTCCCCTAACCTCATCGCTGATCTGTTTGGTGAAGACAAGGACTCACTCAAGACTCTCGACCCTTACACATCAGCCCTGCCTCTGCTTGAGACTCACCTCAACGCCCAAGTCCGTAACATTATTGAGTTCCTTCGAACGATGCGCGGTTCCAAGGGTCTCACGATCCAGCTCGCCCGACAAGGCATTGATGGTGCCGAGTTTGACTTTGCACGAATGCTCGTGGAGGATCGCAACAATGAGGCCCAGAGCTACGTCGATTGGTTGGTGCATATTCACAAGGGTGTTCAGCTGGAGGTAAGTTCTATATGATCCCTTGCATATTAAAACTCAAAAACTAATAAAGTTTTCAGTTGAGCGGACAGCGTAAAAAGGAGAGCGATGAGCACTCGGCAGCAGCCCTGTCAAACTTCGCAGGTCTAAGACCAGCCTACTGGTAGTTGAAAAAGTATGGCAGATAATAGAAATGGAACTTAACAGCAGCGGTCGTTTATCATGGAGTATTGTAACAGAAACAAAACTTGGTGGGAGAGACAGAAGAAAGAGATTATGATTTGGTTAGCGGGCAGCGGGTAGCACGGAACACACCGACACAGTTCAGTATTGTCGACTTCATCTCATTCTCGTCGTTCTCTCTCTGGCTGTTCCACGATAACTGTGTCCATCCGTGAGCTGGCAGACACTCAGAGGATGTCGACTTACACCGCAAGATTATCAGAGCCAGACTCGTTTCTCACGTTGTAACGACAACAAAGCAAGAAGGCTGTGTTTGTTTCTCCCTTGCAGAAACTCTCTTCTCATTAATTCTTTTTCAGGCGGTCAGTCAGATTTTGTGCTAGGTACCGCATTTCGCCTCTTTGCATGACTCCCTCTGCATGACACCTCTGAAACACAACTCACCCCACTTTGTAGTTTTCCCTTTATTATCATCATAGTCCTTGAGTATTTTTGTTTCTTTGTTTGTACTGTTTGCCTCTCCCGCCCTCTCTCTCTCACCGTTCTTTGCGCCTCAGGGGCAGTGATGCAACGTGAGGTTCCTGCTGTGACATGGTTTCGCAATCGAGATTTGTGCAACAGTTGTGAAAGAGAAATAACGTTTATTCGAGAAGTTTTAGATAAACGATGAAAGAGGCGGTGGAGAAGGGAGTACAGAGATTGAGGGACATCAAGCTGTTGGCTGACTGTACATACATATGTAACAAGGCAGCAGAGGTATAGTGGACCCTTGCTTTGGAATGTCTCGTATTGTTCATCAGATAAGTTTCTGTAAGAGATGATCTGCCGCTAATCAAAAAGTTATGATCGTCAACGTGCATTTGCCTGCATCTGCATCTGCATCTGCATCGGCTGCAGTTTGCCCAGTTGAGTGTAGGCTTGTTTTCCCCTGCAAGCATCCGCGGCTAAAGACCCGCCTGGAGGCACTGTAGGTGTTAGTGTTACACACGCTGTATAAGTACATATAAGTACAGTACTCTCTGTAAATACTTATATATGGAGTGGTAATTTGTTGACTCAGGGTGTGCGTTATCTTGCATTGATAGTTTGGAGATCCGAGCGAAGATCACCCCATGGTTGTTAATTAGATAATTACACCTTCAGCTGTGTAGGCATCTTCCTGACATCGGCAGTTCGAATCATGTGTTTCATGGCCGCTTTGTGACCTATCAACTCGCCTCGGACAGTATATGCAAAAAGTCATTTAAACCCTACAATGCCACGTCAGATCAGTCATGTCCATCAGAAGAACGTACACATTTAACAGAAACAAGTCTAATAAACTTAATATGGAGCCCTGTTGAGATTTGTTTCGTCAAAGAGGCACAGATAGACTCCCCGCGGAAACTTCGGGGGGTACCCGCATGTGCACGCTGTGACAATGAGCCAGGGTTCAACTGTATTCCAAGAGAGCTGATAGGTGGGCCATATCGGACAAGTAGTCATCCGTCGGCCATCTTGTTTGAGTAAAACGGAAAGGATTCTTCTAGGACAGTGCCTCTTCCAGTACATCCTGGCAGTCAGGCATCACCGTTGTTGTTGTTTCTCGCAACTGAAGTGTTGATATGGTGCTTCTCATAAGTGACAGAAAAGCTGTCATATCTCACTCATCTCATGTGTCGTCGTCGTTTCGGCCGAGTTTAACCTCGTGTCAAATCCTCGAGCAACGTTAAAGATCAAGGCTGTGAAAGGATACGCAGTGTCTCCATGTGCAACGTAAGATAACAACAAGATTCGTTAAACACCTGAGCTAAATATATATGTGACACACCCAACGCCGATACCATCATTCATTCGTCGTGATACAGCAGCCTGGCAGGACCACTCGTAGATCGGGAATCAATACGGCGCCAGAGACCAATCCTAAACACCAAGAAAAAGAAATTTACCAACTGACCACAAACAGCAGTAGCAAAAGAAATCAACAGAACCACTCGTGACAATACATTCGCCCCTGCTTAGCTCGGTCCTTCATTCCGTAGATGCTTCATAGACCCCACTCGCGCCTCGAGACATTTGTATCTGGCATTGATGTCATGGTTTATTCTTGAAGCACTTGGTAGCTTTTCCTTGTTCGCTCGCTCGTTCGTTGACCGCCAGGATGCGGGAGAGTGCAGCTGGGCTGTTAAAAAAGAAATGTTTCGCAAGGGTCCCGCCAGGTCGGTCGGCCTCAAAAAAATGAGTCAATATTGGAGTCCCCATAGGCTCATCTTACTGAGACAATTTTTTCTTTGTCGATGACCCGACTCAAGATATCCGCTTGAACGGCTCTCGCTTTTGTAAGCCGCATTCTGGAATTTGTCTCAGATTGATACAAACTAGGTCATGTCGTAATCATGTTGAGTCCGTACCGTGGATCGGGTTGTCGTAGAACTCGGTCAACTTCATTGGCACTGAAGACGTGTTCAAAAATCTGACGGTCAGCGGGAGCGTTGCTGTGGCTTTTACTTGATCCAGATGAGCTTGAGGATCCAGCCCTGGATTTGCCTTTTGACCCATTTTCTTTCTTAACAATTTCGTCCATTATGTGGCGCATTGTACTTTGAAGGGGATCTTCAAAGACAAAGACGACGTAGGCAAACTGGCCTCGAAGGTCTGGATCAAAAAGAAAGACATCCCGCCAGAGCTCCGCCAACTCTTGGGGAGGATTGCGGTAACCATTCCCCAAGCCAAAGTCGCCAATGACGACGCGGTCATATCCGTTGTAAAGACAAATACGGAGAGCTCCGCGAAGCTTGTCGCGGGTCATCTCACGCTCCTCTTCAAAAGAGTACTTGAGTCCGTTGTCCTTGAGTTTGGGCCATCGGGTTGGTGGCACTGATACGACGGGCAGGTCAAACCAGCTGTCCAGCCGATCGTAGCGGTCATGGGGTCCGCGGCAAACCACAACAGCATCAGATAAGATACCACCCTGAGATGGAATTGGGTAATTATTGGGCTCCGGTGAGTTTGGCCATGGCGTGTTCAATGTGGCTGAGAGGTTACTTCGTCGGCAGAGCTTCTCCTCATATCCGACGCATCCAGTTTCCCAATCACCTCCGGGCCTCCGTTCGTTAGCAGCGCATATGAATGGAATTCTCACTCGAGGGCCTCCCATTGCCTCACTTTGTTGCGTGTCCATGGCTGCGTAGGTCAATGCCTTCATGACCGGGTCTCCAACCTCGATTCTGAACGAGGGTGGCCGAGTCGTAGGCTTCTGACGCTGAATGGTGAGCTGCATAATTGGCTGTCGATAGAGGTAAGAGTATGGTGGGAAAACCTCGCCATAGTTCTTTTTAACAAGTGGAATGAAATTCCTCTTGGTATCAGCTGCGACTTCTGAAGGCCGCACTCGGCTGGATCTTGGAGGTGCCATGATGAAGGTGGTGTATATGAGCAAGCAGTATGAACTTATACCGCTTTAAACAAAATTGTAGCCAGATGCTATCGAGCTTATGACGACAATAGAAAGAGAGAACAGATCCAAGAGGCCTTATTCGGCAAGGAAGACTAGTGGGAGTGGGGAGTGGTGGTTAGGTTAGAGCAGAAGATAGGAAAGATAGATCATGACCAAGGGCAGCAAGGTCTTATATATACACTCGGCCGCGAATCCGAATAAGCAACACGGTGGAGGAATCTGTCATCAGACATGATCAAGGCCTTACATTCTGGTTGACTGGCTACTCCGGGACAAGCGAGAGAGGGGAGGGATGGGAACTGGGCTGTGTGACCCAATATGTCCAAGATCTGAACCACTTTGTTTAGAACAGACTCGGCCTGAGGCGAGGCAACAAGCCAAAGAATGGACAGAAGAAAAACAGACCAGCATCACTTTATGGGTACGGCAAGACTTGGGTGCCAAAAACGGGGTCGTTTCGCTTGACGACATGTCCTAGCAGGCATTTAGGTCTTGTACAGACGAGTTTAGGATGTACAAGTTGGAAATGGTACAGGGCAGATGGGGAAAAAGCAAATGCAGGGCCAGACGAATCAAGACAAGCCATAGGCAGGGACAAGAAAAGAAAGGGACAAGAAAAGAAAGGGCCCTCGTAGAGGGCCCAGGGACTGGGAACGACGTATCGTAGTCGGCCGCGGATCTGTGCCGTACCAGATCGTAGCAACCATCACAGACGTACAGTGCAGTAGGGCGCCGGCATCCAAGTTGACGGAACCAGGGTGGGCTACACTGAGCCTCTAATATCGGGAACCGTGGAGCATCTGCAAGATCTCACGGGAACACAAGCGGCGCCGCCATCTCAAGACGGAGGTAGCAACCACGCTGGTTGGGCTGTTTGACGACAAGGACTATAGAGAAGGATGATCTTTATCGACAAGCCTGAGACACAACTGGCCGGGACATTGTTGCGAATCAAGATCTGTGGCACCCTTTCATCTCGCCTGGTGGAAGCTTGTGTCCAAGCGGATACCCAGGGCAGTGGACCAACATCATTTTGTGTGTGTGAGAGACAGACAGACAAGCAGACTAGAAAGTGAGTGATGTGGATGTGGATGTGATTGTGATTGCGGGGTGAACTTGTGACGAGGAGGCTCGGCAGCAAGCCAACAACAGCAGCAACTACATGCAGCAAGAGATTGGGGCCCGAGGCAATGGAAGAGTGAAGAAACCTCATGGGTATCGGATGAGCACTGACGGCATCGATATGCTGCGGGCGGGCGTCCAGCTAGCCTCATCAAGGACAGTTCTGTACGATATAATCCACATGTTGGGCGGAAACTGTACAGAGTGCGCAATCGATCGGTTCAAGATGTGAGACATGGAAAACCGCATAAAACCCAGTCATGATGCTTGGGCTGAGACAGGGTTGGCGCCGGGGGGGAGCTGGAGATACTACCTATGGTGCGGGAGGTTGCGGTGTAGGCTTCTTGGCTTTGCTTTTTCTTAGCATGGATCCGACTGATGTCGGGATCTGTCTCTCTCTTCCTGGGTGAGGAAATCGGTGAGTTCGCATTTTTGGCTTTGAACTAGTGTCGAGAAACACGCTTGTTTCGATTGGGTGGGTTGGTGTCTTGCTGTGTTGTGTCTCGTGAGAAGCGCGAGTGAGTGTAGAGGGTGAGTGGACGCAATATTTGATTGGAGAGTTGACGAGGATATGATGACTGACGTTTGTTTGATTAGTTAGATATTCGGGCTGATTTCAGGTAGAGACGATAATGGATTGTGGGCTGATAGTGATGTTAGAGTCAGAGTCAAGATGTCAGTTATTGTTGAGAGAACTAAAAAGAGAGATAAAGAGAAAACAATGTCTTGAACTGGAGATGAAACTATTGTAAAGTATCCCTGAAACTAATGTGGAAAGTAGAGTAGGAACCTTGCTGTTGTCCCTTCTCCCTTTTCTTCCATTCCAGTCCAGGGCAGCTGAGAATCTATTTTCTGCCTTCCTACCTTCCCCAGTTAGTGATTGCTTTTTCAGAGGTGACGAAATGAGGTTGAGATTACCTGAAGCAAGGAAGGCGCGACCCGGTAGATTGGCTCGGGTCGTGCACCTGCCTGATCAACGATGCGCACACCAGAGACTAACTTAGTGACCCAGAATTTGGGTGAGATGATGTGCCATCCCGTCTAGGTAGGTACCTAACCTTACCTTAGGTACCTTACCTGACAACAAACAAATATTGTCACGCAACTAAACTATTTGCAGCTACTGTATCCGCAATACCTATGTATGAGGATAAGCAAAGCAAGCATGACACCTCCTCAACTTCCAAAGTCTTCGGGAAACTTGTCCGATCTCAGCTGAAGTTCGTTCTAGCATATGAAGATCCGATGCGGTACCATCTTTTTAAGGGCCCGCCGCTTGACCAGAATAGGATCTCAAACTCGAGGCAACTCACTTTCGTTGGGCTTTGGGCTTTCGTATTGGATCGATAATGCGTTTAGGATTCGACGGCACGGCGATTAGGTTACCCTAGACAAGCCCGTGATATTCCAGGTTTTCTCCACAGCCAACCATTCTTCCGTCGAAACCTGGCATCCCTTGCGTTGGACTCCACGACACTTCAGCCCATCTTACTCACCGACAAAAGGTGCGATCATTTCCCCATCATTGCATGTATGATTCGGAATTGAATCGGTTCTAATCTGCATCGAGGCGCCACCCGCATGATAATTGGGTGCTCAACATAGCAGTTTAGTCCCAAGGCGTTCGATAGCTTTTGTTGCTGCTTATATATTCGTGCCACGAATTGACTCATCACATCTCACCATGAGATCGTTCCGTGCATCGAGGGCGTCAACATTAGTGAGATCATGGCCGCAGAGAAGATCGTATGCAGTCAGGGTCCCTGGCGAGTGCCGGAAAGATATCAAAACTGTGGCTGAGCTTAAAGCTTGGGGCCCATCGTCTCATGTGCCTGACGTCGAAGTCTGTGGATGGGTGCGATCAGTGCGGAAGAGCTCAGGGGTACGCTTCATCGATATCACCGATGGATCATCTATGCGTCCTGTTCAGGTGGTCGTGGACAAGAATCTAGCCACAGAGTACGCAGGCCATGAAATCAACATATTGATCATTGACTAACTTGCTCACAGTATGCGTCCAGGTGCAGCTGTTCGACTAAAAGGAACGTGGGTTGATGAGAGTAGAAAACAATCTACCATTGACGAGACATCTCAGACTTCGGATGGGAGTGAGACTTCAGCAAGCTCAGAGCAGCCTGAGCTCAAAGTCTCAGAGGTGGAGGTTCTTGGAGGCTCTGATCCTATGGTATGTCCTTCAAGACTATCAAAATATCCTCAACATGAGAGTAGTTCTCACAAATATCTAGACATACCCAATTCAGAACAAGTATCAGACTCCCGAGAGCCTTCGCACGATCTCACATCTTCGACCACGAACACCTGTAAACTCAACCATGCTGCGATTTCGATCAGATGCTACCGCTATGCTCACACAGTTCTTCTTTCGTGAGCGTTTCCAGCAAACGCACCCCCCTATCATCACATCCTCAGACTGCGAGGGTGCAGGAGAAGCATTCGCTGTCAAAGCATCTTCACCTGATGAGTTCTTCCGTGATCCCAAGTATCTCACAGTTTCCTCTCAACTCCATCTCGAGGCTCTATCTCAAGCTCTCGGCAACGTCTGGACTTTGTCTCCAACTTTCCGAGCTGAGCAGAGCGACACATCAAGACATCTCAGCGAGTTCTACATGCTTGAGGTTGAGATGAGCTTCGTTGACGTTATGGATGAAGTCATGAATCTTGCACAGCGCATGTTGAACTCATTAGCCAGTGGGCTAAAGGAGTTGAATGCTGCAAAGGAGCTCGAGCAGAACCGAGTTGACTCAAAGGAACCATCTGAGCGTCTCGCATTCAATGATCTAGTGGAACAGGGGCAACTGGATCGTCGGTGGCGAGGTATGCTCACCACCAAGACATGGCCTCGGATCACCTACAGCGAGGCCATTGAGATTCTCAAACCTATTGCCGGCCAATTCGAGCACAAGCCTACATGGGGATCTGGTCTACAATCAGAACATGAAAAGTATCTTGCTGAGAAGATCGGCTACGATGAGGCCACAGATGCATACGTTCCGATCTTCATAACACAGTATCCACGAGAGATCAAGGCTTTTTACATGCGACAGTCATCTTCATCCCCGGCTTCCGGTCTGACGGTAGACTGCTTTGACCTCTTGGTTCCTAACATGGGTGAACTGGCTGGCGGCTCCATGCGTGAACACCGCCTGCCTCAGCTCGAGGAGAACATGCGAGCTCTAGGTCTGGAGGTTCCTAGCAAGCGTTCTGACAAGGGAAAGGAGTTGGCCTGGTATCTCGACCTGCGCCGCTGGGGTTGCCCTCCTCATGGTGGCTTCGGACTTGGTTTCGACCGACTCCTAAGCTATCTCACAGGCGTACACAATGTCCGCGATGTCGTCCCCTTTCCGCGCCACTACAATCGATGCGACTGCTAATCGCATCTGCGGGTTTCCATCTCTTCTTTCCAGCCCCCTTCATCGAAGACTAGCCTTCACCGTCTTTCCACGCCTCGCGGACATGCTCGTTAATGCCTGCCTACCTTGGATGACCTCCGCCCTCGGCGATGCGTTCACTTCAGCGAGTGATCTGATACCTGTGTCTTTTTGTCGTGATACGTTGTACACATCAGGGCAAGCGACACTTGTGTATCCCATCCATCAGAGCAAACGGTCACGAGACATGGGCCGCCTCGTCTTTCCCATGGATGTGTGCAGGAACGGCGAGTACTGTGTGACACAACGATGGGCCTCAGCCGTGCGAGTTGGATGCGGTGAAGAGAAACTCCTGAATTGGCTCGGATGAGTGCCTGTGGTGTTTGCACGATCTAGGTTCGCTGCGCGTTGCCGACGGGGAGAGCGCTGTATCTTCCGATTGCGAGGTCGAGGACGAGGGTGAGATCTAGTCGAGATCAAGACAATGAACTGGGGTCTCTCGGATCTTTGATTCACGTTTATATCGCTGTATCTAGGAGACTGTGTATAGTTTTCTCTGTATTATATATCACCACTGTATCGAATTCTTTATGAAAAATGATAACCCAAGATCTAGACAATACATACAAGTGTCCTACAGTTTTGATTGTACTTTGGCTTTATGTGAACTGTTCTTCGTATCAGGTTTATAGGTTAGGACAGTCGATTTATGCCAGTTTTATTCATCTCTCGTTGTCTTCCGAATCCTCCATGACTGTGAGACAGTAGACGGGAAGAGTATGTGGCCCATACTAAGTTGATTTGGCCCGGATGCAACACCTTGTAATCATCGAAACTTGGGGTAGCTCTTCTTCCTGGTGATGGACGAGCAATTTCTTGATAACTCTATTCGATATTGTGCTGGCCACTCGAACTCTCCCTGACTGTACAAGAAGTGACACCGTGGTTGAAAATTTTGCTCAGCCAGGAGAATCTCTCTGGCCAGTTGTATGGAGTTTATGTTAGATCTCTGCATGTGGGAATAGGGGCTCTCCCTCCTATCACTCCAATACAGTATACGATGCCAGGGGTCACCGGCATAGTCCAGGACTTGGACTCAAGAACACTGTTGGATTAGAAACCTTTCGATGGAAGCATAAAATTGAGAGTCTCAAGTCCATCTATGACGATCGAGTAGTTTTGTTCCTTGGTATCTACTGGTCATTGATTGACAATAGTCCTCACCATCCATCCCGTATGGTTGCAAAGCGAGCGGGAAACCCAGAGGTGAAGAGGCAACCAAGGGATATTTCTTAATTATTTGTCACATCTCTCGTGAAACAAGAGGACTTATCCACAAAGATTTAAACAGTTTTAAGAAGAAGAGATACTCGAACACAGTCACAGTGATGTAGTTACATTTGTGATATTGCTAAACATATTACAACTTACCTACCCTAAAGCCAAAGCGTTCTCCAGAATCACGAAACTAGTTTCAGTTCGACAACACCAAACAAGAATTTCCCCGCCAATACGATTCCACCGTAATTACCACGTCTACCCCAGTCTCGGTTTCAAAGGGAATCTCGTAACATCAATAGTCGTAGGCTCGCAATAGACGATGTATCGTAATCTTGTATTCAGCGCATCCTTCGGAAGTACGGCCCCCTATAAAGCAGGGGAATCTGGATAAACGGCAACGAAATGTAGTAATAGCGCCAAACAGTTTTTAATAGCCCGAAACTCCGCCACCACGAAACTGTCACCTACAGCAGATTTAGCGTAGTAGCTTTTGGTTGATGAAATAAGAACAAGCAACGCAACGGCTGAAGTGGTCATCCACCAGTCGTAATGCCTGTAGACAAACCCGCGTTTCATGGGACAGTAGAATATCGGCTTTGACGGCACGGAGGAGGCTGACCATTGCATCCACCGAATAGACTAGCAGTGAAAATAAGGTAAGGTCAAAATTGGCAGCAATAAGCATATCTGTCCATCTTGCGGCGCATGCCATCATCCCGCGGCACAGAAGACCCAGCGATCGTGCCGACTCAGCCGTTCCATTCTAAGGGGGTGTCTTTATTTCTCTTTAATAGGTTAGAGGCTGTTTCTGGGATAAGCAAGCGGCGTTATTTCCGTTCCTCTCTACCCTGAGTGATGGATAAGACGGCCAAGCTCGGTGAATTAACAAACAGTCAAAATTACCCTTAATGGTCACCGTTGATAAGTGGATGAACATGGAAGAAGAAAAGATGGAAGGAAATAATGGGCCTTGGAACAACAAAGACTAGACTATGCCGTGCCAAGAACCGAATCTTTCGGCCCTTTCTGACCCGTATCGTACTGTTGATGTCTGTATATCCGACCGAATCTGGCGTTGTTCTGCAGAATTCCAGTGACTATTCCAGAACATCCATATTCACCGTAACCTGAAAAAGATATGGTTCTCTAATACCTAAATTACTCGTAGCATTTCACTGGAAATTCGGTTATAACGGCCTCGCTGATGCGGCGTCGCTTTATCGACTATCTCCGGTTTTGCCGGGTCCCGCGTAATCTTGGCTTTTAGACGTCTCATGTCAAGGACCATGGCACGTTAAGTTAGTTAGGTTAGTCATTGCAAAAGTGCCCTCCCTGCCCAGTCCAGTCAGAGAGCAAGCAAAAAGCGAGACACTGAGGAACCGGGGGGTTCTATTAAAGCTACTTACTGCTTTGAGCAACACCCCCCTTCACAGTTGCAAAATAAGCTTAAGATGGACCTTGGTAAGGGACAGGGTTGTGAGTGAACTCCCTCTTTTTTTTTTTTTTTGTTTTGCTTCACGGCCGGCAGTTCAATTCATTACAAACAAGCTTTTTATGGCATGAATCTCGAATAAGAATTGTCTTGTATTAATATGCTACAGTCATTGACCCGTACTGTTTATCTTTGATCTACATTCATTGGCAAGAAAACGAGCACAACACAACAACAAACCAGCATCCAACCCACCCCTAAAAACACGCAAATGGATGATCTATGGATGCCGACTTATCCATGAGACCCCTTGTTCTTGTTCGGGAAATGGGCGCACATTCCGTTAGATAATACAGTATCCGCTAGTGGAACCCTCTGACGATACAGTAACCTACGGAGTAACGCTTTGATCTCTGATGATCCATCGTCGTATATTTTTTTCTCTTCTTTTTTCCCCATCATGTCCTTCTCCTCTATGGGAAGATAATGGGTCCACGAAATTGTTCTATTTTCCTTCTCTGGCCCCATTAACATTTCGTCATACATGACAAATAGCTTCATCGTACTCCGTATCGTCACCTGTTTTGGTTCATTTTTTTCTTCTATGCGAACGGGACCAAATAAATCAGACCTATTTGATTCATCACAAGACAATAACCTTGCCTTTTTCAGGGCATTGTTTCGGTCAGGCTATTGTAATTCGTTTCCTCGTAACACGAGCCGTCCAATCAAATAACGTTAATGACCCCCTTTTCAGCCTCATCTGACAGAAGGTCTGGACCCAACGGACGGACAGGTTGATTGATTCTTTGGTTATGCTTACCTGTTTTGCTTTCGGGCTAGCTTGAGCTTAAAACACATACACCAGCTTCTTTCTCTCTCTGCCTGCCTCTCTGAGTAAAAGGCAAGGTACCATGCTTAGAGACTATTTAGCCAAAACCTGTCACTAAATACCACGCGCCTAACGCCCGCCGCTTCTCGGCGTTATATCACATTTGGATCCTGGCCTGGCCTGGCTGAGTTTAAAAAAGTTCGAGGCCGTCTGTGGCTCAACAGGGCTTTTGCACTGCACATTGTCGACTTTTTTGTGCCTCGTTTTATCCCAGTGCAATAATGCATGGCGCCCAGTCCAGACTCTGACGATGGAGTCTGGGCAAACCTTGGCGTCGGCCAAGATAATCCTGGGGTCAAGATGCAAAGTAAATGGCGCTCTAAGCGAGGCTCCCTACTCTTATTGACCACGATCTCTTTCTTTTACGGTGATGGCTTGGCTTGCTTGTGCGTGCCTGTTGAGGCTTGTCACGATGCGGCGTAACGTGTGATGACTCTGGGCCTGTCAAGTTGCACCAAGTCATTTAAATTGGTGGGTTTATGTGGTCTAATCCCTGGAACCAACTGATCACGGAGCACTTTATCTGTCAGAGTTTTAACTTCGTGGTTTCGGCGATAATTAAGCTTAGGTAGTATTCAGCCAGGGTTTGCAGTAGCACAAAAAGTCGAGCGTTTGCCTGGGCATCTGCAAGAGGTTATTCCTTACAAAAGCAACCTTGAGTAACCAGATGATGTGGTTATTTCAGGTGGCAAACAGAAGGAATATGCGAATGTTGTTAATCCTTTGCTGAGCCACCGCAATTGACGATGGTAGGTTAATATGCCAATGACCCCTTTTTTGCCTGGCAAGACTCAGACACCTTATCAGCTATACGGGTACGGATAGATCGGCGACTATGGATATTCTACAATGATCCGATTACTGGGATGGGAAAAGGTCAAAGAGACGATGGCACAGACTGGAAAATAACCATTGACGCCTTTCACGTCTCGAGAAAATTACTAGCGATGTTAAGAGACCGGTACAGCCAATCATGGTGGCTCAAGGTTTTATGATGCGATGGCTAAAACAAATAAGCATACAGCCACAGAGTGCCAAGCTTCTTTCGGGCTGCACGGTAAAAAAGAGACAAAAAGCTTCGCCGACCTGGAGGAGGGTGCAAGGTTAAGTCGCGCCAGAGTTAATCAGCGTGTGGCGTCAGCCGAGTCATTATGGACAGGGTTTAGGACGGACAGATCGGCACGCGAGAATTAGAAATATGGAGAGGCCCTGTCTAGCGCGACACCTTAAGTCCTCACTGTTCACAACACATAGACGAGATGCCGATATATCCAGATGGTGACATTGTGGTCCCGCCATGACGACTATTACCTATCTTACCGCCGGGATCTTGAGTCTTTGTGGTTGGAAGGCTTCTGTGCGATTAATTGCGAGTGATGAATAAGGCATCTGTTCGATATGGATATGAATGCATCATGTTCTATTGTAAGCTTAACTTTAATCTATTTGGTGGCCCAAATAGCCCATCAGCAGCTTCTTTTTTTTTCTTTCCCTCCAAGTCTTGGCTTTCTGTTTGACTGCGGTTAGCGGACCTTAGTAAAAAAGCCAAGACAAATGCTTGGTCCACCCGGCACCGCGAACACTCTCGGAAATAAGACATTTCGTGAGGTGTGCCCCAGAAAATGATAATCACAATCGTAATCAGAATCAGAAACCAAACCAAAAGCCCATTTTTGTTTCCACTACCCTACACTGACCCACACCCCTGTAAAGCCAAGTCGGTTGGAACGGCATCTCGCAACCGTACCAAGACCACATCTCGCAAGCCACGGGCTTCATTCGACGGCCAACCATTTGTACTTTTGCGGGCACAGCAGGGTCTCCCATGCTGGTAAGAGGCAGCATCGTTCAGCACTGAGCACATTATCTCGCTGGATGAGCGTCGCTGCGGCCTTGGGATTGGAAGATGTTGTAGACTTTGTCTCTGTAGACTCACCCCCAAGGGCGGAAGGACATCCGTGCCAAGCAAGTGGCTGACAACGCTTAAATTCATGCTTAAACCAGGGCGCGTGGACTGCTCAAATAAGACACCGCTGACCAAGGTACAGCCAGCGCCGAGACCTGCCTGATCTGTCTTGGCAGTCGCAAAAGAAAAGAAATTATGGTATTCCTATGTTGTTTATTTTATTAATTGGGCGACTCGTAAGTTAAGTTGCGACGAAGCCAAGTCTTTTCTGCGGGGATCATCAGATGTCGCTATCTTCACTCATGGATTTATGTGTGGCCTTACAGAATAGAGCCTTGACTGTTATACTTGGCACCAGCTGCATAAAAGAAGGCTGTTTGCTACAACCATCACGGGCATTGGTATGTGCATTGTCTACACTCACTTTACACAAGACGCTTCAGAAAAATCACATTCACATTATTATCGCAGTGCTGACTGACAAGGCTCCCTGCCGAGCCCTTGGTAATCCATCGTTGTTTCATGAGCCTTGCAATTTGATTGGTCCGTCGTATTCCATTCTTGGAACTTGGATGGATTGGATTGGATTGCGTATTAGTGCACTGCCCAGAGCCGCTTTTCCGAGCTCAACCCTCAGACGAGCACCAGCTCAAATGGCCTTCCTCTCGCGTCAATTTCAAACAGCATGGTCGGTGTGTATCTTGGCTCTGTGACACTGACACAGCAGAGTAACATCAATAAGCCAAGCTTTAGACAAGTCTGAAAAAGCAAGGAGTTGGGCACATAACATCATGGAACAAGGTCCATTTGATTGCGATCTTTTGATGCATTAAGCCTCAGCACTCAGTTTGATTTCAATACCTACCCGTGCCAGCCGAAGGCGGTGACAATGGTCGATGATTACAGAACCGCTCACAGGAGGGAAATAATGATTTCACAGACCGCACGCACATACAATGGGGCCGTGGCTCTAAAAAGATACCGAGACAGAGACGAGACATGAACAGACGCTCAACTCGGCATCGCGGCACAGCGACGTCATGTCCTGGGGACGTGGGGAATGGGAACTTCCAAGCCCAGGGGGCCAAACCGCCGATTTTCCCGAGTTGACCTCATTTCAGGTCTCTCTTCCACTGTAACCGCTGTACAGAACCGCTAATCATCAACTGGAACCTGTATTACGTGTCCCTGGATTGTTCAAAGGTTCACGAGAACAAGCATTGAGCTAGAGACGGGCGTGGTCGATCTCTGAAACCCTTCATCTGAAAAGTCAAAAAAATGCCCGGCCGAAAAAAGCAGTTGTCTCCCAAAACACAGCACAGATCATCTCCTGGCTGGCGCTTATTAGAAACAAGCAGTAGCTGAGTAAACGAGGTTATCCCTAATACATGCATTAATGCACAGTCAAATACCTTCCTCTCTGCAACAAGCCGAGCTCGGCGGCAAAGGAAAATGTCCATATTTTGATCTCCATACTCACCGTGGTCAATGTTGCGGTACTGCATTGCTCTGTACTGCACTGTACGGGCCAAGTTAAATTCTTTTCTTCTTCTGACACGACACCCGCGGAAGTGCGCGTATCACGGCAGAGGGATTCTGAGTGGGAATGCATGACAAAAGCCGCTTTATGACCGTTACTTGACAAGGACATGATCGACAAGCGCAGGACAGCGCTGCGCTGCAAGAGGCAGAATAGAGCCCAAATAAGGCATCTTCGTGGGTCTCTCGGAGATTCTCAAAGGCTTAAGCTTACCTGAAGATCTCCATCGTGTACAGTAGGACCCTAAAAACTTGAACATGTTGTGTGTGCCTGGCAGACGTCATCTCATCATCAACCGCTGAGAAAACTCTATTTTGCATGGTGTACTAGTCAGCCGTCTGCCCATCAATCGAGCCGTGCGTGCCGATGGTGTTGATGTTTGTTTAGCAGTAGTCACGGCATTTGATTCATCTTTATTTCGCAATGCGTCCTGTAATAGAACAACCGTGATGACGGCTGTTGCTGACTATGATTATGACTCCGGTGGCTGTGATTGCTCGGGATTAAGTGCTGACGATGCCTGTTTCAACTGATCCAACAATAGCACATTTGATAGGGTTAACCGTAACGTCCGTACACGCGCGCAAGACAAGGCAAGGCAAGCCAAAGCATGGTAATACTCTCATCTCTTTGGAATTAATCGCACGGTCGTAGATCATCAGATCGTCAACTTTACGTGAAACGCAACCTGCAGAGGTTGCATCGAGGTTACAGGAAACGGCTCTTGAGCGACAGCAAACGGTTCAAGGTTGTCTCAGCTGCTGCCCTGTACAGGCAGCAAATCTGATCTGCGAGGAACTTTTCACATCACATTGGACCCGATCCCTGATATCATAGAAGCCAAGTGGGCTATAAGACGACAAAGTACATGACTGGGAACTTTTGATGAACAACTAACTGATTGACCTTGGCATTTACACAGGAAATGAACTCTGGTCCACCAGGGAGCTCTGTGCAATGCAATGACTACATACGGAGTATTAAACCTGATATCTCGTGCAAGCCAAGCCAAGACGAACGAGCCTGTCCCGAAGCTTGGTCTCTCTGTTGGGCAATCATAATATGCCCCAGACAAGAGGGAGAGAACAAAATGAACAAATCCGAGGCTGTTCCCGACAACCCCTAGACTCGGGCTCACGGCACTTGGTGCCAAGACTGAAATTCTATTCCAAAGCTGCATCATCCGCCAAGGATTGATTGACACAAGCGATAAAACCAAATCAAACCCAAACCCAAATAAAGCTCGGAAGATGCAACAATAACGTAACGCTGTACTGTACTGTAACCCTAACTCGGGACGGGAAATACCTTCATTCTTTTGTGTCGTATTCTTTGGGCGATCGATGGCATGCTCCGCGCTTGAGTCAATACATAGATGTCTTGGAACTCCTGCTAATTTCATCGCGAGCCAAGAACGCACATCATAATTCTGATAAGCACTGAAGTCTCACTTAAAACAGCCTACTGAACTATGCCTAGATGAGACCCATCTCTCTGGACTCCGTAAAGCTTGCGGGTCTGATCTCTGTTAGAGAATACCCAAAGTTATATATACCTTTAGGTAGGATTTCAAGTAGTTCCTATGATGCTATATGCCCCATAAACTTTACGACTGATAGGGCCTTATGCTGCGCTTTTAGCGGGAGGAAGATGTTATTCTCTCACAGGCCGAGAGACCCGTAGTCAATAACTGTGACTATGACGTGACTGTGTTTATTCAATGCAGAGACCTTCTTTAAGAGTCATAGAGTCTGATAAAGCGGTGAAAATGTATATGATACACAAGACAACCACTTTCGTAGAAAATCACCCATTCACATCCATTCAGCCAAGACGATCAGCAGCCAAGCTTCGGTGGCTTGAGATCCCTGCACGGGGCTTTCCAGGAGCAGCCTAACTCAGCCTTCTGATGGGTTCTAGCCTGCTGAGGTAATGACCAAGCCTCATCCATCTCAGCAGACCAGCCCAGTTCAGTTGAGTTGAAATAAGCTCGGGAAGGATAATTGGCTTTGCTGATATGCTTACTGTTTGCCGCATTGCCGCATGCAAATAAGGTGCTTGGGAGATCCGCATTGTTGGAACCAGAACCGTAACTTGAACGTTTAAAAAAGTGCCACAGCTTGAGTACCTAGGTATTGGTATTACGATATTTGCATTCTTTCTGATCGGGTTGTTGTTGTAGGTTGGTTCAATGAATGAATAAATTGATAGTATGTATTTATGGTTATCCTTAGCTGTTCTTGGCTGCCGTGAGACTTTTTGTAACTGCCCTGCAAGTCGGTCGGTAGGTGCCAGGAACAAAGAGTCCGCCTGTAACTTCTTTTAGGTACCCAGGTTGCTGTTGCTGCCTTTTTGATCAGATGATTTTTTATTTTATTTTATTCACCTGCGTTTACAGTTGTGAATTCTAAAACTTCAACAAACTTTACTCTTGTGAATGATCGCCGTACCATCTTCATCATCGGCCAAACGAGAAAAGGTTTCTCCTTATCCAACCAACGAAACAACCCCTCAACTCAACAGAAGAAATATAACCACTCATTTCGAGCCGTCTACCCGAGTGAATACGTTTCCCCTGCTAGCACCTTCGACCTGGCTCTCCCTGTAGCTCGAAAACCAACGTTGCTTTCGTATCGATTCGATTCGATTCCGAATTGGCCTCATTAAAGAGAGTAGAGCTCATCTCTAATTACATGTCCGTCTGTATCACGACGATAGTCAAAGAAAAGAACGAAACAATCAGCCGGTTAGACGGGCGCACCGAAACGTTGACGACGCACATTAGAATCGACTGAAGGCGCCTCCCCCACGATTGTATCTCCAGACTGCCGCTACGGTAGATTCAGCTAGCCTTTCGAGGTTCCAGACCGCGGTGCTCTGAGCGCTATCGACGCCAGTACATACAGTAAGTAAGCTTGTTTTATTATATTGGTACAGTACGCTATGCAGTTTGTCATTGGAACAATCGCTTCCATAATCACGAGCGAGTTCTTTACTGATCGATTGCCATTCCTTTCTCATCATACCCAAAGCATTCGACTACTGATTCGATAGCCGTGATCTGTCATGCATTTTCCCCCCTCTTACGCCTATCTTGCCCTTTCTGGATTCCGACCTTGCCCTGGCCCTGCATCGTCATCTTTCCCTAAAGCCCCTTGATGGTGGGTCAGCATCGAAAGCTTGTCCTGACCAACCTAAGACCATAGAGTCTTAGACACTCTCATCTCACCCCTATGTCCTCTCTATCACCACTCCATCCCCTTGACAACTTCACACCCTCCTTCTTTGCCGTCCTCCGTTCTTCTCCACACGGCCGGCCATGTCGTCGCCGAGTTATCCACCAACGTATTTACGCCTCCAAGACTTTGATTCCCTTTTCTGACTTGCCTTTGCAACCTTATCTTGCTCTTGGCCCCTCCCTGTCTTCCCGTCTTGTCCGAGGACACGGTTCTTTAAACCCTGCTGACCTATTTCTTACTCTTCAGAACGAGAACGAGGAAGAAGACTGATTTCTGTTTTTTACATAACATTGCATTCCATTACATCCTCGCTTCTTGTAGCAAGTCATCGGTTTCACCAACTCGCCGACAAACGCAGCAAGCCGCAACTCTCGAGCAACTACAGACTCCTTGATAGGTATGTTTGTTTGCCTCCGTCTCAGATCTTGTGTGTGTGTGTGTGTGTGTTTTTTTTTTTTTTTTTTTTTTTTGCTCTTTCTCTCTGGCTTTGGTACTCGGTGCATCACGGCGCAATACCTCCCAGGTGAGGCGGTTTGGTGCATGGATCAAGTGTCCTGGATGCACTCGTGGGACCGTTGTGTTCAGTAAACGGGGCTTCTCTGGGGCGTTTGAGAGCCGCAATCGACTCTTGTACGTGCTTCTCATGGCATGGACCTGATCTGAATCGTCACTTGGTCTTGGCTCAAGTTGAGTCAAGTAGCAGTGAGATTGCTTGGCCCATCTCATCATACTAGCTGCTTGCTACCTATCTCCGACGAGTTCATGATGCACATCGCCAAGCGGCAAATACTCAATCTCAGGGAAATTTTAGTCGTGTGGATCATCCACTTAATCGGCTCCGACGGCACTCCCGCCAGGGAGTCGAGCCTCAAACCCCTGGATGTGGGCTTTTAGTGTGTCACTGTACCGTTGCGTTGTGGTTTCCCTTACGACCTTGTTTTGGGGATTATATATGATCACTGGTGTGCAACTTGCATCTCTTGGTTCCATCCATCCCCTTGTCTTGCCCTACATCTCTTGCTTTACATATACTTCTACCCTCTTCACATATACTAACAATACCTCTGATAGTATATCACCTCGCCACTTGATAACTACTACCACCTTGACCAAAGATCCATAATCCCCAACGCTCTCAGGAACGCCAAGAAAGCGAAGGACGAGCCCACTGTCTACAGGTGGATACGTGGACAAAATTCCGCTCAACCCTCAGCCTTTGTGGAGTCAAGTCACCTTCGCACATTCGGCTTTCACACGCCCATCACGCCCACGCCCGATCTGATCTAGTGGGGCGCCGCGTACAAGTCTGAGCTTGGTTCTCACGAGGCTCTTATTTATAAAGACGCTGAGATCCTACCAAGGCACTGGATCCATTTACCCAAAAACTTCTTTTGACCTCCGCCCTGTGCGGAATATCTTTTCAACATAACATTACATCACGTTACACACATTCACAATGGAAACGTACCACGGATATGTGCGGACACCCGCCGATGCTATTCGACTATTTGAAGCTTGCCGATTAGGCATCTTGCCCCGTGTGCAACGACGACTTTCGGAGAAGGAGAGACAATCAATTCGATCTGGTTCAGTTTTTGTCTGGGATGAGCGGGAAGCTGGTATGAGACGATGGACTGATGGAAAGTCATGGAGCGCCAGTCGTGTGTCGGGAAGCTTCCTGACATATAGGGAGATGGAGGGCAAGCGAGGTGGTGGTTTTAACACTACTCGAAGAAGTAATGGCAAGACTCCAGACTCTGGACGCGGTAGCGACGAGGATCAAGATGATGGAGAGCCTGAAGGTTACCGATATAAGGCCGACGGTCTCATGAAGCAATCTTTCAGCATCACCACTTCCACTGGTCAACATCTTCACCTTATCTCATACTATTCTCGCCCCCAACCTGGCCAGCCTGAGCTCCAACAACCAACAAATGACCCTAACCTGCGAGGCATTGTCCCCGTTAAGGGCATGTATCCTGAGTCCAGCATGGGAGAGGCCAACACGACACCTGCTCTCACTCGTGCGCCAATGCAGCAGCCTCCCTACATGGTTCCTCCACATGGCCAACCACCATATGGCCATTATGGCCAGCCCGGCTACGGATGGCCCCCTTCTCCTATGGCAACTCCTCCTTACAACCATTACGCTGCTCCTTACCCTCATAACGTACCCCAACAGCTCCCACCACACGCCAACCACCCAGGTCTTCCACCTTTACAGTACTCTCAGGCACCTGCTTATGAGCCGCGGGCTCTGCCTCCTCTTTCCGCCAAACCTGCCTACCCATCAACATCTCCTCATTACTCACACTCTGCTCTACCTAGAGCACACGAATCGCCTCGTGAGCATCACCTCCAGGCAGCTGCTCAAAGTGCCATGGCAACTGGCTCTTCTCGCACCCACCAGGTTGCACTCCCAGGTCTTGGCGCCGTTACAAACGGCCCTCCAGGATCCTCTCTTGCGGCCATCAGCACTCCTCCTAGTAGAACCATGAGTGTTAGTCCTCCTAGAAGCTCACACTCTGAAGCTCCTGTTGCCACCTCCAACAAGGCCAGCCTCTCGGCGCTTCTGCACCCTACACCTTCTGCTAGCGAGAGTGGTAGCGCCAAGCCTGGTAGTGCCGGCAGCAGCCCTAGAGCGACTGGTGCTTGCGGCCTGGAGAAGGGCGGTGTCAGTGAAGATGCGAGAGCCTTAAGAATGTTGGACCGCAAGTTTTGCATTTAGAAAAAAGACCAACAGCCAAATGATAGGTTTAGGAATTGCGGTCGAGATTGAATCAATTTAGAGGCTATCTCATTGGGGATCATGATAAGGGGTTGTGGTATTCATCATATGCATCGTCACGGCGTCTTGAATTTTAGGGACAGCGACCAAAGGGGTCTGCTGAGGTCATCCAGCGTGCTATTTTACGACAGGGAATGGAAGAGAAATGAACGAAACGGTGTTTTGGCATCATATAATGGCGGCATCATGGTTTAGTGGTGTTTAGGTGCCACCGCATTTAACTACGCGGTGAAGCATTTTGGTCATGTACATATTCACTAAACAATTGAGATCAGCATATGAACCAAACAAATTTGTCTACTATATCATTTCACTTGATTAATTGTGTATGTGTATGTCCATCTTTGAGCTACGTCTTGTCCCGGGGGTCAGGCCAGGCAAGCTGACGAAGCCCAGCCTTGAGCGCTAATGTTCTGCGTACGTAGCCAGGCGTTTGGTGTAAGTCAGGGGCGGCACAACGGCACGACGAGGTAAATTTACAGAAGATTTAAGGTTGTTGTCAGTTCAAGGATAGTGTGTATGGCATTCCCGCTTATCCGAGTCTTACTGTACAGTGCTCAGACTCTGCTGTATCTTTAGTGTTTGGCGCTGGGGCCGCGTCATCTTGACGATGCCGAGATGCCGGACAGGGTGTAGTACGAGATCGCGAAAGGGAGAAAGGAACACGTATGGAGAAATAGAATAGAAGAGAAAGAGGGGCCTCGGATAGTTCCAGTGAATGAATGATGGTGTCGTATTCTTAATTTAATATTGAAGCCTGGAATTGGGTTTGCGTATGAGGTGTCGTTGGAGGGGTGAGATAATCGGTAGGCGGCAATTTAGATGCCTTGCATTGCCATGGGAGGGGTTGGTTACGATAATTCGTAATTCTAATTATTGAGACAAGACATTTTATTGTAAAGTTATTTCTCATGGGTATTGATCTATTGGAATGTTGTGAAGCCATCCGTAGTGGCTTGTTGCTATGTGCATTTGCAAAGTGTATGGGTTTGACTCATGAATAGCTTCATGCTTAACAATAAAGAATAAGGAAACCTAATCTTTAATAAGCCTTCTATATTGTACTCTAAAGAGTTTAATTCCCTAATATATGTATGTACCTTCTTGATTCAGTGCTGCGTCGCGTGTAAGTCGGATTATCCTTTAGCCGTTCCGGGCTCCATTGGCAGCTGCATGTGCTACGCGCATCAATGCCTGGACAGAAGAATAATCAAGCTCCGCGACGACCTAACGATTGATTGTCTTTGTCCGCATCAATAGAGGACAATGAAATGACAATTCAATAGCAACCGAAAAAAAACAATCATATCGCTATTTGTTTCGTTTCGGCTCTTCCAAGATTGACCTGCCGATAATCATGCTGTCGCAATCGATATAACAACATAACCCAAACTTCATCTCAATTTGACTTGATCCTTTCTTTTATAACGTTTGCGCCCACTCCATCATGTTCACCTTTTGCCCGCTTCAGGGCGCCCTTTCCGACTCGTCCGCTTCGCAATCCCTTCTCGAGCTTGATGGAGGCGTTAAGGTTTTGGTAGATCTTGGATGGGATGAAACCTTTGATGTTGAAAAGCTCAAAGAGATTGAGAAGTATGACCCCCTGCACAGTTGAGATGACAACGATGATGGCTGACAAGATATGCGCAATAGACAAGTGACAACTCTTTCGCTCATCCTCGTTACACATGCGACAGCCTCGCATCTCGCTGCTTACGCCCATTGCTGCAAGAACATTCCACAATTCACACGCATCCCCGTATATGCGACACGACCCGTGATTGATCTTGGTCGCACCCTCATTCAAGACCTCTACACATCGAGTCCCGCCGCGGCGACGACAATCCCCCAAAGCTCGCTCACAGAAAGCGCATACTCTCTGACACAGACCGCGACGACTGCGCAAAATCTCCTCCTCCAGTCTCCCACCAACGAAGATATTGCACGATACTTTTCCCTGATCCAACCTCTTAAATACTCACAGCCTCATCAACCTCTACCGTCTCCATTCTCACCACCGCTGAATGGCTTGACTATTACTGCTTACAACTCGGGACATACCCTCGGTGGTACGATTTGGCATATTCAGCATGGTTTGGAATCGATTGTGTACGCCGTGGACTGGAACCAAGCACGCGAGAATGTCTTTGCTGGTGCAGCTTGGTTAGGAGGCGCTGGAGGTGGCGGTGCCGAAGTTATTGAGCAGCTGCGGAAACCAACTGCGTTGATCTGCAGTAGTCGTGGTGCTGACCGAACAGCTCAGACTGGAGGTCGCGCCAAGCGAGACGAGCAGCTGATTGACACTATCAAAGCCTGCGTGACACGAGGAGGAACTGTTCTGATCCCAGTGGACTCAAGTGCTAGAGTTCTGGAGCTTTCTTACCTCCTAGAACACGCCTGGAGGACAGACGCAGCTTCCGATGGAGGTGTTCTCAAGACCGCTAAGTTGTATCTGGCTGGCCGCAACATGTCCAGCACAATGCGATATGCCAGAAGTATGCTTGAATGGATGGACGACAGCATCGTCCAGGAATTTGAAGCTTTTGCTGAGGGTCAACGAAAGGTCAATGGTGCAAACGATAAGAAGGAGGGTGGACCCTTTGACTTTAAATATCTACGGCTACTTGAGCGAAAGGCTCAGATCGCACGACTGCTAAGCCAAAGTACCGAGAATGTTTCGACAGAAGGCCGTGTTATTCTGGCGAGTGATAGCAGTATCGAGTGGGGTTTCTCCAAAGACTTGATCAAGGGACTGGCACGAGATTCAAGGAACTTGGTCATTCTGACGGACAAGCCGGGCCTAACAAAGGATGACAAACCCTCTATTGCACGAACATTATGGAGCTGGTGGAAGGAACGCAAAGATGGCGTGTCGATCGAGCAGAACGCCAACGGCGAGAACATCGAGCTTGTTTACGCTGGCGGACAAGAGCTGGAGATCCGTGAGGCTCAACGTCATGCTTTGGAAGGTGATGAGCTGGCACTCTACCAACAATGGCTTGCGACTCAAAGACAACTTCAAGCAACTCAACAAAGTGGAGGCGCCGCCGGGCTCGAGGCAACAGCGGACGTTGTCGACGATGCTTCATCCGAATCCTCTTCCGACTCAGAGGATGAAGACGGAGAACAACAGGGTAAAGCGCTTAATGTCTCGACAGCTATTGCCCAGGCTGGCCGCAAGAATGTCGTACTCAAGGACGAGGACCTTGGCATTAACGTTCTTATAAAAAAGAAAGGCGTCTACGACTTCGACACTCGAGGGAAGAAGGGTCGAGAGCGAACGTTCCCTATTGCTATCCGCAGAAAGCGCCAAGACGACTTTGGAGAACTCATCAGACCTGAAGATTATCTTCGAGCCGAAGAGAAGGAAGAAGAAGGACAGGACAGCGCCAATATGGAGGCTGCTGACGACAAGCTCGGCAAGAAGCGTAGATGGGACGATGTCGCAAAGAACGGAACTGGCGTAAACAAGCGACCACAAGCTATGCGTGCTGGCTCGGCTGACGGAGAAGAGGCTGGAGCTGGCGATCACGATGGCTTCGTGCCTGATGAGCTTGATAATGTCGAGGATGTCGAGCCCGAAGAGCCTGTGGGACCATGCAAGCTCACCTACCAGATCGAAACCGTTCAGGCCAACATGCGCATTGCCTTCGTTGACTTCAGCGGTCTGCATGACAAGCGAAGTCTCAACATGTTGATTCCCTTGATTCAACCTCGAAAACTTATCCTTGTAGGTGGTGAACGGGACGAGACAATTTCTTTGGCTGAAGACTGCCGTCGAGCATTGGGAGGAGATAGCAGCAACGCGGATGCAGGCAGTGAGCGCTCCGTTGACGTATATACCCCTGAGGTTGGTGCTGTCGTGGATGCCAGCGTTGACACCAACGCCTGGGTTGTCAAGCTCGCCGACCCTCTGGTCAGAAAGATCAAGTGGCAGAATGTTCGTGGCCTAGGCATTGTTACCATAACAGGACAGCTCCTTGCTACGCACCTGAACGAAGCTGCAGCTGCAGATGAAGACGCAGCCAACAAGCGACAAAAGACAGAAGAGACACCTTCATCGACAACGCTTACAACAACCGCCGCGGCTCTTCCCTCGGCCACACCGGTTCTCGATGTTCTTCCTGCGAACCTCGTGTCCGCTGTGCGATCAGCAGCGCAGCCACTACATGTTGGCGACCTACGACTTGCTGACCTCCGTCGCGCTATGCAATCCGCTGGCCACGCAGCCGAATTCCGTGGCGAAGGTACACTAGTCGTAGATAACAGTGTCGCCGTCCGCAAGACAGCTGCAGGACGTGTTGAGGTTGAGAGCGTAGGCATGCCTACAGCACGGAGAAGCACTTTCTATGAGGTGCGCAAGATGATATACGATAATTTGGCGATTGTGGCTGGCGCTTAGAACTCGCATGAATGGGATGCACAAGAACAGGAGCGAAGGGAACTGTATGGGCGTAATCAATGGGATACGCCAATTTTTGCACGCTATGGAAGAAAGAAGGACGAGATAAGACAAGACAAAAAAAAGGTGTATTCTCTTTGGGGACGGGGACAGGGACTTGGTTATTGAGGTGCGAGGGCTTGGAACTTACAGTGGATGAGGTTGAGATAGATTCAACAGAGGCTTCATAGCCGTGAATTCTACATCTGAAAACTTGGGTGCCATCATTTATATCCAAGTCTAAAAAAAAAGTGCATTGGTCTCGCCAGCCACCAGCGCCTAAAATACTGAACATATGCACATGAATCTATAAATTGTAGGAAATCTGATCGTCATATTGGTTAACCAGACATATCTATCTTGAGCTGTCTCACTCAGTCCTCACTGATTTAATTGATATAATTGATATAAAGAAGACTTTGGCCCCTGATTAAAAAGTCTCCATATCACCATACATAAACAATGGAGAGGGCTCCTCGCCAAAACGCCTAGCAATGCAAGTCTATCTCAACATATCCAATAATTCCAACACCATTCCGATCATCTTATAGGTTGCATAGGCGCCATCTCATACTCACCACCACCATCTGGACCTCTGCCTCGCACGGCAATCTCCTCATCACCAGCAGGAGGCTGAGGTGCGGAGCCTTCAGGTCCTGTAGCAGGTAGAATAGGACGACCACCGAAAAAGACTGGTTGTAGCTCGCGATATTGACAGCCCCAGGTTCCTGCAGCGACGCAGAGGGTGGCTGAGACAAACATGGTGAACCACCAAGCTCCGTGGCGCGGGATGTGGCCGCTGAAAAGGGATGCGATTACGAGGTGTAGGAAATGAACAGTAAGGGCGAAATCGGGAACGAGTTTGGAGCGAGCGATGAGAGCGACTATTGCGATCGAGCTAGAAATTCTTTGTTAGTGACCTCCTATACGAGAGCTTCTCAGCAGTTCAACTCACATAATCAACGCTCCATCCAACAAAAATATAAACGCCATGAGCCATCCATGCGTCGTATCACCCCTTACACCCTCCCAGCCAAAAACAAGGGTCCAGCTAAATCCCGAGCCAGAAACAAGGGCCGTAAAGACGACGAGGACCAGCGCCGCGAAGTAGTATATTGCCTGTAGCGTCGCGATTTGACCTGCGATCTTGAGGGGCGCTAGCTCTGCCAGAGCGCCTGCGCGCGGAGGTTTGCGACGTCGCGGCATGATGATATGGTATTATTTCTTCGTCCGGTGGTTGTAGAGGTTAAAGTTCTGATGAGTAGAAGAGTCGTTGGTCATCGAAGGGGCATGTCTCGTGAGGTCTTGTGATAGCTTTAACTTCAGCGCATCAACCCTGTAAATTCCCAGCTCTTTCTTTGTTGCTCTCTTGGAACTTGAATATTATAATAGAGGTTTCTCAACAAACGGCGGAGTCAGCGCATACAAAGAAAAAGGGATTAAGGAGAGAAAACGAAAGTTGAATGCAAGGAAGTAAAAGTGAAGTAAATCAAATCAAACCAAAGGACAGATTAAAGTGCATCAGCCACATTAGTTACAGCCAGCTACCCTGAAACGTGGCTAGTGTGTTTATACACTAAACTATTTGCATCTCACCGCCCGCATTTTCTGCCGCTCCCGCTCGTCATAGCCTCCCTCCACTTGAACATAGACGCCTCATGAGATTTTGTACCTTCTCCGTGTGTCCCGCATAGGTTGCAGCTACACTTCAGCATCACACTCACTACCACCCTCAATTGAGCTTCAAAAATAATACATAATTGCACAAAATGGGCTTCTGGCCATTCTCAAGCGAATCCCGCGCCGACGCCATCCGCTCCGGCGATGCCATTCCCAATCGTCAAGAGCGCAAGATCTGCTGGGCCGCCCGCGATGCCTACTTCAACTGTCTAGACGCCAACAACATTGTCGACGCCACCAAGGATCCATCTGCCACGAAGCGTGCCTGTCCGATAGAGACTGCAGATTTTGAGCGGGACTGCGCAGCTGCTTGGGTTAAGTACTTCAAGCAGTGGCGCGTAGCAGATATCCAGAAGAAGCGACGTCTAGACGAGTTGAGAGCTCAGGGTGCGCAGGAGATGACGGTTACGACGAGCTTTGCGCCTGAGGGTGGCGCTGGAGAGAAGGGCAAGGGAGTTGGTGATATTCAGGCTATGTTGGATCAGAAGAGGTAAAGGAATTAGTTGGAGGACTAAGAATTATGGATGAAGCGACAGACACGGAAGGAAAAGGCTTTGAAGAGAAAGGGCCAATGTTTGTTATACATATTGTATTATACCATTGTAAACTACCACAACATCACCAACTCACTCATCCCTACTTACAACAAGTACAATGACAATTGCACTGGACTACCTCACCAGACCACGCCATGCACGTCCTTTCTCTAGTGAGATGACTTAAAGTCTTTATCCTACCAAATCTATCTATTCCTACTACCTAAGCCCCTGCCTGTGCAAGTCCTGCCAGCTTATCAAAACCAAGAAAAGGACAATAACTATATGACAAAAAAGAATCATGTTGAAAGGGGCCGGTCAGTCGAGTAAGAATTGAATAACGACCAGGTAAAAATGGGTAAAAAAACAAACCGTAGCGTGCTAAGCGTGGTGGTATCATCCATGTCTTCTTCTTTTTTTAATAAAGGAACCATATCTACACTCGCCCCCAAGGCATCGATCGACCAACCGCCCTCAATATGGCGATACTAGTTAACACCATCAACTGCTTTGCCTGGGTGCTTGCTTCTCTGCTGCTTTCGTCGCCGACAAAGGAAAATGAGGCTGAAGAATAAACTTGCTTTCATAGGCCGAGGCCGAGTCCAGTATGCCAAAATGTGTTGATTGAGAAAAAATAATAAAGGAAATAGTGCATGGCTGGCCAAGGAATGGACCAGAATAAGAGTAGGGATAAGGGTTTCGCCGGGAGTTCGCTTTTCTAATGCATCATTGGTGGTCGACGATAATTCCGTCGCTCGTCAACCTCCTTGTATTTGCGTCGTTCGCCTTCTTAATCATGAATCCATCTTCTGTCCTCCTCACTGACCCTGGTTTGACTCTGGTCGCAACCTAAGCTACCAATCGTACCCCATTGTCGTCTGCGCCATCCTTTTGAGGTAGCGGTGGTAGCTCCTTGTTTAGACTATCAAGGCTCACCCTGTTGGTAGTAGCTGTACCATTGCTGAGACCTGCGTAGCCACTATCTGCGCTTCCAGGGCCGGTATATCCTGACTTGGGAGGGGTTGGGGGTGGTGCTCTTGTTGGTGGAAGGCTCTTATTAAGATCCTTGGCGGGTGTTATAGGCCGAGTCTCAGTGTCGTTGTGCCCATTCTCGCCTGCTTCCTGTACAACTGGTAGGATAGGCTCATGCTGCAACGAGTCGCGAGCATCCCTATTAGCACCAGTAGTTAGGACTCGGTCTGGAACCTGGCTCTCAGTGTGGCCATGTCTCTCTGATCGTTCGACTTCCCTGTTGGCCCTTTCAAGAGTTTCTTGAGCTTCGGGAGATCGTGGACCAGGCGGTGGAGGAGGAACATGAGTCGGCATGGGTGGGACGGCCTGAGACGACCGACGGCGAGAGTTCCAGCTTGATACCCTTGTTTCTGCCCGTTGCGCCTCAAGTATTTCCTGGTGTCTTCTCTCGGCCTCCCTGTGAGCTTCCTCGGTGGACATGGTGACACCCTCGATGAAATGGTAGAATCGGTCACCATACTGGTCGGGTGGTAGTGCCGAGATTTGTGTCTTGTCACTCGACAAGCCCTTCCAGAAGTGCTCAATCTTTTTAATAATTCCATACTAAATCATGTCAGTCTTTGTAAGGTTACTTCAGCATCGAATCACAACTTACGTGAGTGAGGCAGTCGATGACGCCAAGATAATAAATCTCATCCCCTGGAGTGTTATCTTCGTGAGTTGCCCGAAATCCACCATCGTCCTGCCCAAAGACCCATCCAGGACGGTGCTGACCTTCTTGCAACTCATCTGGCATCTTGTTCGCCGACTGGCCCATGGGTACTGGTCGCTCCTGGCGAATCATCTGTCGCAGTTCCCTAGCCTTTCGTTGATTCTCCAACTTAGATGGCGTGCGAAGGAGGACCGAGTTGGGTTCATCGTCAGGTGACTTTTCACCACCGGGGTTGAACACCTGCAATGTCTTGTCACGAAGGTTCTCCTCGTTCCCTCGTGAGACATCGTGAATGCCAACCAATAGGGAGTAGTCCATAATTTTAAGTCGTTTTAGTAGAGCAACATCTCGTTGCAGCTGCTCAAGGAACATGCGTTTCTTCTGGATGCCCAACTCGAGGCTTCGCTGTCGCCTCAGCCAGTTGAGATCCTTCAGTGTGGCTCGAGGGTTCTTCTCCAAATCATCTTCCTTATAATCTCGACCAATAGTGGATCCCTTCAAGTCGAAAGTGGTGTGAATGTCTCGGTGTGGGGGGAAGAGGTTGTTCATCACAACAAAGTGAATCTTCTTCCCATATGGCATCTTGACGCGGTGAAGACCGTAAAACTGCGAAAGAAGCATATTGGGGTTGTTTTCAACATGCTGGTAGTATTCCTTGAGGATCTTGCGGAGAAACTTATGTTCGGCATGGTGAATGGTCTTGATGATATACTTGTAATCTCGTGAGAAGTAAAAGAAACTTCCGCTTTTTCCGGGTGATCCAAGCTCAGAAAGAATATACTTGCCCGTAAGCGACATGAGATAATCGGCGGGGTCCAGGCGGAAGAGGGATCGAAGGCGGCGGAAAACCCAAGGAGCGTAGTCCTTGAACTTGAAATCGTACTTGGCAGACGGTACCAGCTCATTACCGGCGATGTCAAACGTCGACTTCTGCTTAGTATCAAAATCGGCATCTGTCAACTCTCGGTCGAGCTTGGCGTTTGTTCTTGAAACAGAAACACGGATACCTGTAAGCATATTGTAGGCGGTTTCCCAGTTGGCGTGGTTCTCATCGACCTTGGTGCCAACAAGGACCCGGTCGTCATCCTCCTCTTCCTTTCTCCTTCGTTTACTAGCTCTCTTCTGTCGTAATGCCTCCGCC
Source organism: Fusarium anguioides (assembly GCA_012977745.1). Taxonomy (NCBI): domain Eukaryota; kingdom Fungi; phylum Ascomycota; class Sordariomycetes; order Hypocreales; family Nectriaceae; genus Fusarium; species Fusarium anguioides. The sequence goes on from JAALXK010000013.1 coordinate 36,580, forward strand.
CAGCGAAGAGCATCTTCATCTGGTACAATCTCATCCCGAGGTCCATCCGACTGCATCGATCGAGTTGGTCTTCTCATACTCAATGAAGGGCGCCGGCCACTTGAAGTTCCAGCATTTGTAGGGGAGAAGCGGCCGCTGGCCTGAGCTGTGTCCATTCCGTCCTTCGATCCTCGACCTGGAACATACTTGGGCACATCAAGGGTGTGTCTCTGCTTCAGACCAGGTGTAGGTGCCTGCAGATGGCTTGTTGATGAAGCTGCTGCGCCCGACGTTGGTGGATATGACAATCGATGGGCGCCATTTGTGCGAGCTGGCGTCTGCGCTGCATCAGGAATTGTATAGTTATTCGCTAGTAGAGCTGTTTGCGACTGGGTGCCGCGCGGCTCTATAGGGAATAATGATAGTGTATGGTGTCCGTCAAAGTTCTTGCTAGGGAGCTTTTCAGAGACTTCCTCTGAAGTCTGGGGCTCCGAAGGCAGAGGTTTTGATAGTATGTTGTGATGATTATTGGTAGAGGTTGTGTTGGAATTGATGCCATTGACATCGGATGAGTGTTGGCGAGTGCGGTCGACAAGGTTTGTGGTGCCGTTGGGCATGGCCTGTTGGCCTAACTTGTCGACTCCGTTTGCATCGTTTTGTCGGGGAGGGTAAGCAGCCGTAGCAGACTTGCCGTTGGAAATGGAGCTCATGCTCGTGGGCCGCGTGCCGTTACTGTTGCCATTCATATGTGCTTGTGCTGAGTCGGAGACGTCGGACGCGTGCGTAGAGGAAATGGAGCTCTCGTCAAAGCTCTCATTGATTGTATCGGATCGGGTGTGGCGGATAGAACCCCCATTCACCCTCTCCTTGTTCACGAAGCCGAACTGGTTCGTGGGATCAAGGTTAAGGATGTCGGGGTTGTTGCTGAAGATTGTCGAATTGTCCTGATCAGAGAGAAACGATGGCATTTCGAGCGGGGATTTGAGGAACTCGCTGGAGGCCAAGACCAGCGAGTGCTGACGCGGTAGATGCTACTTGTTGAAGTGATGCTATTTCGAGATTAATCGAGGGGTTGGGTTTGATAATATCTTGGAGATGTCGTCGGGTTCTGCGATCACTCAATTCCGGTCGCAGTCCTTCGCTCTCACTAACTTTGAGTTGAGTATTAACGTTGGTGGAACAATGGACGGTAGAGACGAGAGGGAAATTGGTTTGAAGGGCCTTGCTGGCTGGGCGCACGGGGGATGCTTGGCGGGTCGACCAATGGGCAGGGCAGGGACACCGCGTTGGAGGAAGCGAATGCCCAGCCAATGTCGTAGATTAAGGGCTGGTGTTGTATGAGGATGATGATGATGAAGGTTGGGAACAGGTTTCGTATATTTGGTCCCCGCTAATGTGCTGTCGAATTAGTAGCAGCTGTATGCTATGATAAAATAAGGTGAGGTGAGGTGAAAGTCGGAGGCGGAGGATGATTGTGGTTGTAGTAGCGGTTGGTGGTGGTAGGTAGTGAGGCTGGGAGAAATCCGGGCAGGAAAAAATGACGGGACGGGCTCTCTCAGTTGCTCCTCTTGCTTTGCCTGGCATGTACCTAAAACTGGAAATGAGGCGTCTGTTTCTGCGTGTGTCCTGTAGGGGATAAGGAAGAAGGGGGAAAGCCAGATGGTACCCAATGGGATGGGGGCTACCGGGATCCCGGCTGATATGAGATATGAATGGTGGATGACAGGATGGGTGGGATTGCCTGGCATGACAGGCTCTGTTTTACTGGGCACAGCGTACTGGCTGGACTTGTACCGTCCTCCAGGACACAGGGCAGCGCTGTAACTATACCCACCCACTGAAGCAATGCATGGAAATCGCCTGTGGATCTTTTGATGAAATGGAAGGGTTTGCGTGGCATAAGTCTGGGCTTGGCTTGAGGCTTGGCAAGCGGGTCTTTGGAAACCCGTCTCCCGGCTGAGTGACTGACTGAGACTACTAGGTATCGTGGCTTAATATGGGCGTTTAACTCTTTTTCTTGACAGGAAGAAAAGAAACACAGACTATTGAGGTGATCTGGCATGCCATTGGAAGTGCTGGTGTTTATGGTGGCATAGACCTAGCCTGGTACCTATCTCGCCGGCAGGGTATCCCATCAACAACAAAATGATCTGAAAACAGGTACAAGGCACAAGACTTCTCTTTGACTCCTATGCATAACCTTGTGGGTAATGAGAATCTATCTCGGTTCATGTCTTTTTTTTTCAACGTGAAACTAAAGCATTGGCTTATCTTATTATTAGTATTCCTCCTATTATCTGCAGCTTCTTTTAAAGCTTCAGCTCCAGCTCAACACAGCCCAATGAAAGACAACCAACTGTTCGGATGCATTTAACGTCCCCGAGAAAAGGCTGTTATTCTGGCCCCTACTAGTCTCTCGATAGCTTGCTCATCTGCAGCCATCCCGTCAACATCACCCCAGGTACCGTTGACACAGCCACGGGGTTAAGACCCGCTTTCCCCCATCTCTAATATCATCGATCAATGTTGTTGTCATGGATATGAAAGATCAAACTAACTAGCTCTTTTTACAGTATTGTACTTTATGGTTGATTTGGAGTTGATTTGTATTACTGAGTTATAGGTGGCAATATATCTTGATAGTGTTTACCAACCAACAAGTCAAAAAATGGCAACTGATCGCCCAATTCCACCGTTTTGGCCGACATATCGATTGGCAAGATCGGCGCCATCCTTTTCAAAGCAAACCAAGTCTTTTTTTATCCAAGACATGTGTGTGTCCCTTATTTTTGTCTTCACCGCTAGCACATTCCGTCATGGCTGCGACCCTTATGACTCTCCTGCGGCTGATCGATCAATGGTTCTGCTTTAATGTCTTGATATCGTGGCCAAATCCACGGTTCTCTTTGCTTGGATCGCCAGTTAATCTCTATATGATGTGCATGTACGGAGTACATAAATCATATGTACATGATTAATCATACTACGCTTATAGCCATAAGCATAGTAAGTTAGTACACAGTCACAAGTCAACCCACTTGATGCTCATCTCCAATGGCAAGCCCCTTTACGAAGCCAAGCTCAATCATTTAAACGCATACTCCATATCAACACTAATTATCTGAACGAGCTTTGCTCTTATTATACTCTTGGCTGCCTCTTCTTCACACTTCCTCAATCAACAACAAAACTGAAGAACCCCCCTGCCAAGCTACCCACAGAGCACGGTCCTCTCGGGGTTGGCGAAGAATGCGAGCAACCGTGACAGATGTGGATGGATATTCTCAGGGATCCACTGTCTACGCAATCCTGAATGATCCTTCTCACAACTAAACTTTCTTGGTCACTCTTTAGAACAAAGGAGGGCTGTGATTTTCAGGGACAGAATCCTAAGCTAACCCGCGCGCCTTGATGATCGATACCTAGAGCCTCACAACGTTAGATCATACCCCTGTTTTCCGGCATCCCGTCCATCACGTTCCAGAGTCGCTTACTCATCTGTTTCTGGCTCAAAGAGCCTCTTTCAGACTTCTGACGATAGCTTCATAACCTTACATCTGCAACGAATGCTGAAACGACTGCAGATATCTTTAAACTTAGAGGCAAACCTTAAATAAGAGCTCTTCATAATTTGAGCGTTTCTCAACTGTGTAACTCGAACCACGTCAGCTCATTTCATGTCTCATGTTATAATAAAAAAACGTCAGAATTCCAAATTCATCACATTAAAACACCACAAGCTCAACAGACGAGTCATCTGCATGGGAGGAAAGTGGAAAATTCCACTGCTTTGCTCAAATAAACTATCTGCCTCACCAGCTCTAGCCACGTCGTTGCATATGCAACAACCCGGCCATACAACGGCACGAGCCGAGCCAGTTCGAAAGTCATCAAGTCCATTCAGTTTTCCTTCCCAAAGTTATTTTTTTCTTGTTTTTCTCATTTTCTTCGTTTCGCTGATGCTTCTCAACAGCAGCCATCTTGCTGTTTCACCCCCTCAGTCTTGTCGCGAGAAGCTTGTTCGAGCAAAGACTGTATCTTGTCCATAGGAGGAAACAGCCAAGATAAAATGTGACAATGTTGCCCTTGGGCCTCAAAAAGCCCTTTCGAATCCACCAATACGTCTAGCTGAGCCTGACCCCTCTCATAAGGTCCGCTCATCCAACGCAGATTTGTCGTAAGGGTATCATAATCCCCCGTGCGCTCGCTCCGCCGAGGTACCGTTCAATCCGCTGGTCAGCCACAGAAATTGCAGCCCTCAAATACAAACCGAGGGCAACGCCATCCGCGTGAAAAGCCTCGAACGCCTCGATTCTCAGAAACACCCCCCTTTCCCTTCTTCCCGCACCGTTTGGCTGTGCCCAGCCCCAAAGCGGGTATGTCTACCGTGGTCGATGCCCAAAGAACACCTTTTCCCTGGAAGTTCCATTTCTTGCTCTTTTTCATCATCCGTAGATATCATGAACCAAATCAAACAGAATGTCAGAGCCGATGGGTTGTGGTACAACTAACGAGTTCGTGCAACAAGGAAGCCAATGAAGCTACCAGTCCAAGGATGCGCGAAACATACGAATCAGTACTCGTTGATGTGTTGTGTTTTGGAGAAACCCTCTGTGAATGTGTCGAAGCAGTTGTGATCCATCGGCAGTGCAGTCAGTTCGCCGTCCCATCCATTCGCGGAGAAATATGCGAATAATGTACAATCCAACACTGAAATAACAACCCAGTACAAAAAAATCATTTAAAAAATCATCCGTAAACCCCCCATCTCGACCACCTAACGCCATGCATGAGTATATGTGATGATATTAGGTTTGGGCATCGCGGGGAGGGCCGCGACCTCGACCGCCTGTGCCCTGGCCACCACGGCCACGATACCCACGGCCACGTCCACGGCCTCGTCCGCCATTGTTGTAATGCGGGTTGCCGTGCTGGGGGTTCTGGCTCTGCCAGTTACCCTGGCCTTGTTGAGGCAGACCAGCCTGCTGCGTCTGCTGAGGCTGTTGAAATTGCTGTGGTTGGGGCTGCTGCTGACCCTGAGCAGCAGATGGTTGACCCCTTGGAAGGTTAGAGATGGGTCGAGGGATAGAATCGGGGTTCTCATAGACATAGAGGCTCTTGTCGATGCTGGCGGGAATAGGCTGGATCTCAGTACCAAGATCCCGCTCAATGTTGTAGAGATTGAAGCGGTCCTCCCAGTTGATCAGGTTAATAGCCAGACCAAGGTGGCCATAACGGCCGGATCGACCAATACGATGCAGATAAGTCTCAGCATTTTTGGGGAAGTCAAAGTTGATGACGACGTTGACAGCTTGAATATCGATACCACGAGTGAGAAGATCGGAGCAGACCAGGTTTCGGCACACACCGTTGCGGAAATCGTGGAAAACACGGTTTCGTGCATGTTGCTGCATCTTTGCGTGACTGTAGAAGCAAGAGTAGCCAAGCTCGGTGATTTTCTTGGCGAGAAGTTCGACTCGGTTGGTGGAATTACAGAAGATGATAGACTGATTGATTTGAAGTTTGGAGAAGAGGGTGTTCAAGCAGTGGACCTTCTGCTTCTCTTCAACAAAGGCGTAGTATTGAGTGATACCCCTCAGGGTGAGCTCATCCATCAGGTTGATTTCGTAGGGGCTGACCATGTTCTTGTCGGAGAAGTCCTTGACGGACAGAGGGAATGTGGCGGAGAAGAGCATGACCTGTCGGTCTTTGGGGTGGAATTGCAGAAGCTGCTCGATGACGGGGGTGAACTCAATGGATAGAAGCTTATCGGCTTCGTCCATAATGAACATGGGGCATTCGCTAAGGTCGGCAACATTCTTGCCAGCGAGATCGAGAATTCGACCTGGGGTGCCAACCACAATATGGACGGGATCCTGCAGACGAATGATATCATCTCGAAGACCGGTACCACCGGTCGTAACCATAACGTTGATGCCGAGGTGCTTGCCAAGGGTCTTGCAGACTTGCGAGGTCTGCATAGCAAGCTCACGTGTGGGGACAAGAATAAGACATTGGATCTTGGAAACCTTGGGGTTGATGCGTTCCAAGGTGGGGATGACAAAGGCGGCCGTCTTGCCTGTGCCATTCTTTGCTCGGGCAAGGATATCTCGGCCAGTTAATGCGACGGGGATGGCTTCCTCTTGGATTGGTGAAGGCTTCTCAAATCCTGCTTCGAAGATACCCATGAGCAGGTCTCGCTTAAGGGCAAAGTTTTCGAACTCCAGGCCCTTTGTGTTTGTCACATCCTGAGGACAAAGGTTAGCCTATGAGAACGCACCAAGGGAAACATGTTGCAGGCAGTATGTCATGTACCTCTGTTTGTTGTCGGTTGTCTTTGGCGGGGAGGTTCAGATTCTTCTTCCACTCGTCACTCGCGGCGGGAGCACCGTCACTGCTCGAGTTAGTCCAAGCTCACAAGGGCCGCTAGGGCGGCGCAGCGGACCTGAGTTGGGTGGATTTCAGCTTGTCTGCTAGCTGATCCGCCATTGCGTGTATAGGATCCGTCTACGGATCGAAAGAAAGTAAATGGTGGCTTATTATATGCAAAACAGCACAGAGGTCGGCCTCTCGATGGGTTCGTGCGCGAAAGAAAGCAGCTGGTGAGGAGCTGCAAGGCGTTGTTGGTTGGTTTGGTTTGTGGGGAGAGTAGGATCGGAGGAAAATCGGTGCGCGAACTACCCGAGAAAGAAGGCTCGGGGATGAAAATTGATTTAGTTAGTTGAAAGCGCGTAACCGAAATCGTGAAGAGGGGTTAATCGTCGTCGTGGGTTGTCTGAAGTTAGGTTATTGTGGAAGAAATAGAGTAGAGTAGAGTAGGCTCAGTCTTGGAGTTAGAAGGTGAAGGTGACGATGGTGTGTGCCTCATTGCGGCGGAAGGCCCTGCGCTTGTAGGTCACGTGTTGGCGGGGCAGCCCGATTTTTATCGACTGAGCTGATGGGATGTATTAGTAGGGGACTTAGTAGTAATCTCTTAGAATTTGCCAAGTGTTTGCTTAGCTGAGGTTTTCTCAATGGCAAATTCCGAGGTTTTTGTCGTGACGATATTGGCACCTACATAGAGGGGACGAAAGGTAATGAACAGAGTTTCACTGAGCACCTCACGCATGATACCTCTAAGCAGGGGCCCAACTCGAACCGTTTAACAAGCGAGGTACACCTTGTCAGTCAATGTCTACCTCAGTATCTATTTGGAACTATCAAGTCCACTAAATCTATCGCTAGGGAGCGTGTTGCTATATCACGAGTTACAAGGCAAGATAAACAGCCAACACGCATGTTACCTATCACGAGCCTTGCAATAAAGTGGAATGAAACCAAATTGACCAATAACCACCTGGAGAATTGTTACCCTCGGCATCAGATTCACTTACAATTCATTCGTTCTTCACATGAAAAGGCTGATGGGTAGTATAATATAAACTGGTATTCATTCTTCGCTCTACTTGGCCACTCATCTAAGTCAAGGCCTCATTCAAAATAGAAACTCCAAGATGCAGTGCAATAAATATACAAAAGATTTATATCCAAAGCTTTTAAAGCTTCATGCCCACAGCCTTTGCAACTCTCAGACTCTGCCTCATGCTGAGATCCAGCATAATCTCTTCACTGCCACCGGGGATAGCATAAGCTCTCACATCACGGTACAGACGCTCGACCTTGGCACCCTGTCCTCCTCGTGAGTAACTCAGACCACCAAAGATCTGACTGGCTTCTCGGGCGCAGAACTCAAAGGTGAGAGTAGACTGAGCCTTGAGACCAGCAATGGGACCACCGAGTCGCAACATGGCTTCAGTCTCTCCCATACGCTCACACTGGTAGATGAGGTTCTCAAGCCAGTTGTATGAGGCCTCAATTTGACGAGCCATGTGAGCAAGCTTCATGCGGATAACGGGGTGGTCAATAAGCTTCTTGCCGAAGGTACGTCGCTTGCTACCATACTTAACAGATTCTTCGTAGCAGACACGAGAGAATCGAAGGGACTGGATGATGATACCCATGCGCTCATGGTTAAAGTTGGTCATGATAACTAAGATCAGTTAGTCTTGTCTTAACAGATATTGCTTGCGGTTGAACTTACCCTTGAATCCCTGGTTCTCCTTGCCGAGCAAGTTCTCAACGGGCACCTTGACATCCTCGAAGGTGATGTATGTTGTTCCTGAAGAAAGGACACCCTGGCAAGGCATACGTCGGGTCGAAACACCCTCACTGCGCTCAATGAGGAGCAGAGACACACCGTTCATGCCTGCCTCACCAGTCCGCACAGCGACAGTGAAGTAGTCGGCCCAGATACCGTTGGTGATCCACTTCTTCTCGCCATTGACGATGTAGTGCTTGCCATCCTCACTCAACTTGGCCTCGCAAGTCAAGTTGGCAACATCGCTACCAGCATCAGGCTCAGTGATGGCCAAGCAGATTCGCTTCTCGCCACTCAGAATACCAGGCATGATACGGTCCTTGAGCTCCTTCTTACCAAACTTGACAAGAGGTGGGCATCCAATACCGAAACCACCGATGATGTTCCAGACGAAACCGCCAGAGCCAGTGCGAGACAGCTCATCGGTGATGATCATCTCGTGGAAGAGATCCCATTGCTCAGCAGGGACAGACTTGATACCGCCTTGAGGGGCATACTGGGTTGGGTACTTGACACCGAGAAGACCGGCGAGGTACCCGCGACGACCCATCTCTTTGTAGATCTCCTCAGGAACCTCCTTGGCCTCATCCCAGTCGGTAACATGAGGCTCGATATCGCTCTCAATCCATTCACGGATCTCGGCGCGGAGAGCAGCATGTGACTCGTTGAAGTAGGGTGAGTGATACTGATACGAGTAAGCAATGGGCAAGCAGAGGATAATAGTGGTGAACATACACTTTGGTACCAGGCAGGGTCGGCAAAAGGAATCTGGTCACCGAAGGGTTCGAGAGCCTCAGCGTCCTCCTCCTTTGCGGCAACCTCCTTCTGGGTGGTCTTAACAGCCTTGGGTGTGGAGGCGGCAGGAACAGGCGCAGCATTGGCTTCGGGCTTAGACTCGGGGGCCTTGGGCTTGGAGTCAAGAGAGCCAACTTGGAGTTGCTTTTGGTACTTCTTGAGGATGCCCTCGTTGTGGTACTTCCAAAATTGCTTGGATGCGTCCTTGCCACCGACGCGCTGGAGGATCTTCTTACCGCCTGGTTACGCGTTAGATATGATTTATAGGATAGTTTGTATGAATGAGCCTACCTGGGTGGTCGTCTTGGAATTTTGTCACATCGTAAACATCGCCATCGACGACAATGTACAGATCGCCAGGCTTGTTATGCGACGCAACGTCGCTTGTAGTAAAGACTTTAGACATGATGAGGTTTGTTTTGTTAAGGAGATGGATGAAAAAGGACAATCAACTACTAAGGGGGATATCACAGAGTAAAAGAAAAATCAATGTCAGCACAACAATATGGGAGGGAGGAAAAGAAAGAGGAAGAGATGATAAACCTTTCATAGTAAATCCGTCCTTTTTTAAATTTCCATCCTTCGGCAAAATCTCACGTAGCACTACAATCACATGTTGGCATGCCCAGTTCAGCTCCACCCCCATACCTTAGGTACCCTCGTCTTTTCTGGGGAAACATGCCCTTTCCATTAAAAGACAGTGTATTAGTTGGTCATGAGTCGTCTCTTTCACTGCATTACTCGATGCGGTCATGGTCAAGGTCATGTGCCTACGCCTCGCTCTCTTGCTCTTTTTCCTGGCATGTGAAAGAACACCATCACAGTAATAGAACGCTTCTGCACTCTAGAATCTCTAGCGCATGCACGCGCGCGTTGATGTCATGATGGCAGCTTGTGGAGGATGCCGAGGCTCATATGCGCCAACCAATCGGAGGTTGAGTATTGCCAAGTATAGACTCCGAGGTATGCTCACGACTCGCGAGTATTGCATGGGCCAAACCCCCACGGGGAACGGAGAATCTATCTGAATTAAGTGAGAGAGTATGCGGAGAAGTCCCTTTCTTAGGTATTTCTCATTTACATGTGTTGGCTTCTTTAGCTGGTTGGTTGTATACCAAGTCCGAATATGGCCCTGGGAACAGGCTTGTTTGGGTAATATATCGACATCAGATCACTGAAGAGGCATGAAACCCTCATCCAAATCTCCCAACTTTTTCAGAACCATCCATAACAACAAAGGATCTATAAACTCGTGCTTGACCTCTATGCCTGTCAGTGGCAGTGACTCATATTCACGTTCACCAATATGTTGACCAATCTTCAAGTTAATTGTCTTATTCATCCTTTTCCCCGTTCAATATTGCGGGTTTAGACAATTTCTCTAAAATTCATCGCAAGGCTGTTGGCGCCAGCGGATAAAGCTCACAGGTGGTGATATGTACCACTCTATAACTCCAAAACTCCGATTCCGATCCCAGTCTACAGCTTAACCTTTTCCATCCTTGCCTTCAGCACATGAGACCTTATTACTTAGTACCCCGAGGCTTCGCTTTGGTAGCAGCTTTGTCCTTCTTGTCCTGTTTGGCCTTCTTTCTCTTCTCCTCATTCTTCTCCTCAAGCTTTCGCTTGTGTGCTGCCTTCTCGGCGTCTGTCTTGGGAACAGGCTTGAAGAAACCCTCCAGTCGAGCCTGTTGAGAGCTCTTGAGGTTCTTCTCCAGGCGAGAACCCCCACTGCGAACACGATCCTCTGAGAAGCCCTTCTCAACTGCGAGGAACTGAACCAAGCCTTCCATGTCTGGCTTCTCCCATTTGAAATCACAGTCAGGGTGGTCGGCTTGTCGCACGTCGGGCTCAAAGAAGAGATCCCTGGCATCCTTGTAAGGCCAGTCTTCAGGAATGGTGTATTTCTTCTTCGAGTCCTTCTCAATTGCCTCGACGACCTTCTCCAGTGTGCCATGCTCGCGAATTAGCTTCAGGGCGGTGCTGGGGCCGACCTTGGGGATCGGGTCAAGGTAATCACAACCGAGGAGGATACACAGATCCACAAACTATAAAATTGTTAGGTTTTTGGATAATTTATGTTGTGTAGGGCAACATACCTGCTTCCTCTCCATGTTCAACCCTTCGAGGACCTTGTTAAGGTGGATCTCTTGAATAGGTTCTTTGCGTTGTTCACTGAAGGTAAGATGTCGCAGCAGAATGGGTGAGTTGAAGCAAAGGGTATCCATATCTTCACTGGCGGCAGCATAAACCTTGCCAGCCTGTGCCAGGACAGCGCACTGAGCCTCGGCCTCAGTAGGCGCAATGATATAGGGAATGCCCATAAGCTTCAGAAGACGCTGGCACTCAGCATTGTGCTCCCGAGTGACACGAACAGTTCGTCGCGAGAACTTTTCAATATCCTCTGCTGTACCAGTCTCCTTGGCCTCCTCAAGGCCTTCGGTAGCCTCTTGCTTGCGCTGGAAACGCTTTGCCAATTCACCAGACTTGAGCTTTGGTGGTGCGCCATCAAATACATAGAGGGGCTTGATTCCATTGTCAACCATTCGTAAAGTTCGGTAGAACATGCCCATCAAATGCGATGTTGTCTCTCCGCTCTCGTTCATGAGCTGCTGACCTTCGGATCGTACGGCGATAAGGAAACTGTAGATACTCATGGAAGCATCCTGACAACATCATTAGCAAGTGTTTGGATGAAAGCTCAGTGAACTGGCATGATGCTCACAATAGCGACCTTTCGGCCGAACTGGTTCTTGATCTCACCCTCCTTGATCGCATCTGGAGCTTCCTCCTTGATAATCGAGAAGAGTTGCTTAATACCCATTTTGGCGGTTAATCTCCTCTGATATTTTTGGTGGGAGTTATAAGGTCAAGTGTCGGATGAAGGTAAGGTTTCGGTGACGAAGAAAGAAGCAGATGGTAACTGATCAATGAAGAAAAAGAGAGGGAGGCGCAAATAGGAAAAGAAGAAGAAAAGGACTTAACGCGTGTGGGACGTCATGACGCGACTGTCGCGCCGGAAACCACAGGGATCTTAATTACCTAACCCCACAGCGCGACTTGACTCGACTACCTGGAGCCTGAAGCTGCCTAGGAGCTCTCCAGGATTATGTAATGAATCAACATCAAGATGGATTCTATGATACCTAAGCTTCAATAAATGAGAAGCAAGAACAGTCAATAATCATATTGAGAAACGATCAATAACGAGTTCATCTAGTATTTATATATGCTAGATTCACCTCATGAGCATTATAGCTTTGATTATATACATCACGAACAAATGAATAATGTATCGACGTTCAAAACTCCCAGTTCAGGTAACTATATCCCCCACCAACCTCCAGATCATCAGTCATCTCAAGGCAAGCCTCAAGAATCCGGGAGAATCCATCAGCCAGCAGATAACAGGACCCTGAAAGCCAGAAGAGTGCTCAAGGCACCAAAACCTCTTCCCAATTCCACCACTGAGGCGTCGACCAAGCACATACGTACTTCTTCTCAATATACCGCTCGGAATACAGAGCAGTCAAGGATGGGTCTCTCCTTGCGCTCCACCTTGCCGTGCGGACCATGTCACATTGATGGAAAGAAAAGATAGATATCACAGGAAAGAAACATGTCACGATGGCGTGATGTCGGGCATGTGAATATGTCGCTTCTATGTCGTAGGGGGTATAGTACAAATCGTCCCCAGCATCTTCATTATCTCGTTTTTGACATCTACTCGCTCTCGTCAGTTACCCAATCTCAGTTCTGCATCAGAGAGCCTCATGTCCTTCTTCGGCCATTGCTCATGCTGTCAAGCGTCTTGTCGATCTCCATAATATCTAGCATCTCGACTTCTACATTTCGTCCAGTAAAGTCTTGCGAGTCGTCTGCTGCCGCATTGATTGTGTCCATAAAGTCAAACCCGACCACTGGTCGTGGTGATGGCCGAGTAGTGTCTGCTTCATCTGAGATGTCGTGTTTCCCAGAAGCAGATCGGAGTCGTAATGTGCCTGGCTTTACAGTGCTCAGGTTAAACAGAGATTTGGCTGGTCTCTTGTCCTTGCCGTGCACAATGATAGCATCTGACTTGTCTCCCTTCGAAAACAGACGTCTTCTTCGCGAGTTGACGACTGCACCCACAATCTTGCCAGGCCCGTCCTCCCCCTCTCGAACAACAACGATTCTAGACTCGCCGAGAACAATGACATCAGCAGAAAAACCGCCGTCTTGAGCAATAATGCTGTGGTCGGGCTCTATCAACAGACCGACTCCACAGCATCTCTCCCCCAAAAGGCTAGTTGCCAGATCCAGGAGTTTAATCATCTTTACCGGTTGCGTCCCGCTGAAGATGTCACCGCTTGTTCCCGCAGCCTTTCGCAGTTGAGAATCCCAAAATCGAGTTATTCCAGGAATCACACACACATGTTCGAGGCCACCAACCCAGAGAACTACTGTCTCATCTTGAATGGCATTTCCACTGGTTGGCAAAGATAGCACTTTGATTCCGCCTCGGATAGTAGCCAGGCGATCAAGGGTGATAGCAGAGCTCAGGGTCGCGGTAGCCTGTCGCCGAGTATGAGGTGTCATGGGAGCAAACTCCCCCGTGCTGTGCTCTTTGTTCTGCGTTGTGACACTTCGAAGTGAGCTTGTTCCCTCTACGTAACCAGAGACACTGAATGCAGTCAAGGCGGCTCCTTTAACTCCGGGCTGGAGTTTACTTGAGAGGACAGCGCCTGGTCCAGTAGGACTGGCACCATCAACATCCCAGATACCCCACATTCCATCAGCAAGGAGCACTAGGATGGCGCGACCGTGTGCTATCCAAGCAGCGTCAATGACCGGCTTCCTTGTTGATGATGGGCGGGCAAAAGGTTGGTACATGGAGAGTAGCCAGGAGCCCTGAACAGGAAAGGGTCCAATGGCATCTGTGTCGGTAAAAGAAGGTCGCGCAAAGTCGTAAATCCGAACACCCTGCAACGCTGAGACGGCAAGAAGCTGTGTTGTATGTGTAGAGTTGAAGGAGATACTTGTTAGTGGAGTGGGCAAATACTCAGTCTGAAAAGGCTCAACAGACTTGACGGGCTTGTCACTGACATCCAGAGGCACATCCCATAAGCGGAGCACACCTGAAGCTTCTCGGCAATGTGAGGCAACAACTGCCCTGGACTTTGTGCCGGGTCGCTCAGTTGCAGTGGGCATGATGAGATTGATGGCAATGCCCTCGCTATGCCTGTTCTGACCACCAAGAAGTATGAGTGACTCGCCCCAAGCTCCAGATCCAGCCCTGCCAGCCAGAAGGTCATTCCTGAGCTCTGGCCTTGCCTTACTCTCTGGCGAGGGAGGAGTAAGGGGAAGCGAGATGACATAGACGTCGTTGGTGACGCATGATACAACAAATACCATCTTTTCCGTCAAAACTTTAGCTCCTCCCCATGCAGCCTCATCTGCTGGTGTCGGGGTCATGGGCATGACTGCAACCTTCAAAACCGCTGTTCCAAGCGCAAGGTCCAAAGTCTGGACGATCTCTGGAAAGGGACTATCCTCAACCTCATCTTCAAACTGGGGTTTATCCTCGTAATGAGATGATGTCTTGGACTTTGCTGGTGGTTCATCGTCGTCCGAGTCGATGATCATGATCGAGTCATCCGCAGTCCCATTCTGCTTTTCAGGTTGAGGGGTCTTCTTAGTAGCCTTGAATCGCTTGCCTCCACGCCATGCGATCGTCACACCGTTTTCGTGGCCGTATATAAGGATGGTAGCGCCTTGTGGTGAGTAGACGGGATAGGTTTGGACATCGTTTACACGCCGCGAGAGATTATATCTGGTAGTTTTAGCAGATACTCCCTATATAGGTGCTATCCTGACTAGTTAGCTTACGTGAACTGTGTGTTTTGCGCCGTGCGACGGATTCGAGGAGCTGTGATAGAGCTCATGTTGAGGTCGAGCTCGGGCAATGAGCCCTTTGAGAACTTGAGGTATGTTCTTGTTTATAAATCTAAACTTATGTATATTCGGAAAGTCGATTGTAGCTCGTGGGGCTCTGATGCAATTTGTGTTGATTGTTTTGTTTCGCTTCGTTGTTGGTTGATGCTAGACTGGGAACTTTTCCAACGCGACAAGCATCGCGCCAAGCTAAAGCTATGATCCATCACGTGACAACCAGTGGTATAATATAGCTTACCCTGAACAACATTGTATCGTCACCTTTGTTGCTGCAAGTTACTATTTGCCTTGTGTTTGACTTTTGTATGACATAAAAAGTATGATTGCACAATTCAGTGTTGTTCTCACTGTTTTCACTATCCTGTGTCGCTAAACATATAGACCGAATGACCCTCCTGCTAAACCTACACTTAAACGATACTTGGATGGTTCTCACAAACCAACTCCCCATGAGCCACAATAATAAGAAGACAATAGGGACAAGTATTTCCCTCGAATGATAACTAGCAGATAAGGAATATGCAGGCTTTCGGCTAATAGATACCAATATAACTTACGCTGTCAAAGTCAGTGAGTAAAGCCGCTCTCCATTCTAGTATCGGAGACAAAGTCGAAGACTATATGTTTGAATGAAATTTATTGAGCAAGTCTGATAGTTGAGATCAGGCAATGATATGATGAACAGCTACGCCGTATTACGAAAGTCCGCACTAGCATGATAATAAGACGCCTGAGCAAGAGTCTATGAGCAACTGCACAATGTCACCTTAACTTATTCAACGGAAAACTCGATGAACCAGTAGCTTAAGTCCTAAGTGGTGGTATATGACTATGCACAATCCTACATACAGGCGACACCGTGACCACCACAATCATCGATCAATGATACGGAAAAGATAACGGTCAAGTGAAAAAGTAAATAAAGCGACGATAGGATATCCCGCACTATCTGTCAACCCCCCCAATTCGTGATATCTCCTTCTTGGGGTTGACATCTCTCCTGCGACTCTGTATCTATGTGACACCTCACTTCCCAGCACCCTGCCCAATATCCCAAGAGGACCATTTGTCCCCTTATTTTTAGATTTGACCCCACCCTACTCATTAAATAGAGGGGAATTTGTACACAGGAGACACAGGACTCCCAGTCATGAAGAAAAGAAAACAGACGTGCCAATTACACGCGGGTATGATTTGCCGCTGAAATACCCTTCAACGAAGACGACATCCATGGTAAAATGGATCCAGGGAAAGATGGCATCTAAAAGGGCACTTGCGGCATTATTCCCATCTTCTCCAGTCGTTTCGATCAAGGCTTAGTTGAAAGGGAAGGAGGTAATGAGTGGATGGCGCAGGTATAGCCGGTGTGCCGTGGAGCGTGATTGATCAAATCCAGTCGTAATTCCGCAGACGCAAATAGTAGAAAAATGTCTAATCCTACGCCCAGAAAAGACTCAAACGCCGCCAGATCGTCGGGGTTGATCGATTGGCAAATAGACATGAGCTATCATCCCGAAAACGCCGTAAATGCCGATTGTGAAGAAATGGGTGAGAAATAATTGTTTTCAAGATCTCGGACGCGAGACTTGCTCATGCGTTGGTGACCTGTTGATAAGTCAGTAAAACTTGATCATAATTCATTCATATCTATTGCATCAACTTACCCGTAGAATTCTTCGTGAGTAATCTTGGTTATCAGCGATGCTGCCATCGCTAAGTCGTCGGTGAGCCATGACGGGGTCAAGGCGAGAATCAGTCATGGAGATACTGCCACTGCTGCCTGGGGGCTTGGAGCCATTGATGAAAGCGTTCACAGCGGCGTTTCGACGGTGCTCCTCCTCGATCTCAGCATTGCGTCGACGACGGACAAAGAATATAGCTCCACCTCCGATAGCAGCGATAACCACTACACCCACAACGACACCAGCAGCAATAGCACCAACGTTGGGACCATCCTTCTTGTCCTCAGGGGCAGCGTCTGATGTAGTAGCGGCCTCATAGGTTCCCGTTGAGCCAGCAGATCCGTCGGCGGCGGTGCTCTCAGCAGCCTTGGTGGATGAGGGTTCAGCACTTGTTGTCGACTTCTCTGGGACATAGTTGTCGGGGGCGAGTTCCACACCTGTGTTGAACACTGAGTAGTAGGTTCTTAGAGCACCACAAGCCTCGTAAGGATAACCAGGGCATGGCCAGTTACACTTGTCATCATCAACCTCGTCACCGTCTTCAGGATAAACCATGCCGCAATAGCACTTGGATCCTTGTAATGCGAAGACCAGATAGTTCTTTTTGCAGACGCCGAAGCACTTGCCACTTGTCACCGAAGTTCCTGACAACTCGACCGTCATGTTGCCAACAGACTTCCAACAGCCCTGAGAGGTCTGTTCGTTAAGGACGGGTTCCTTTTTGGGCAACTGTTCTCCTTTTTTCTGTGCGTTGATGCCGACAAAGCCAGCAGCCGCAATGGCCATTGTGATGAGTGTTGAGGTTTTCATGATAATGGTTGACTTTGTGGATTGGTTTTGAGCGAATGTGTAGAAGCTATGATTATTATATGCTGGCCGTACACGCAGAACTCGAGTCAGATCAACTGGAATCGGGGTGAATCAGATCCAATGGTCGGGGCTTCGTTTGGCGTTGTCCTAAAATAGTCCAAATGTTCGATGGCCGGGTTCGAGGTCGAATGCAATAGCAACCTCAGATCCTTTGGTTAACAATCGAAACAAGTCGTCGTCCTAGTCGTCGATGGAAGAGGCAACACTATGTACCCTTTGTCGAGGATGGACCAAGGCCACTAATGGTCGATGGCTTGATCCAGCAGTGCCGTCGAGTCGTTACAGAGTTGACGGGTCAGTCGAGGGTATCGATCGTACGTGATGAGGCAGTTGAACAAAGAAGATCAAGATGCCGTGAAAAGGGAAAAAGGAAACAGAGGATGAAAAGGAGACAAGACGATGGATAGATAGGCCTTGCTTGATATGCTTCGAAGTCAAGGTGAGAAGAAAGAACAAACGCTTTGAGAGTGTGGGGGAGATGAAAGAGGGACTGGAACGAACGAGCGGCCGGAGGTAGTGGCTTGTTTTGTTGAAAGAGGAGAGTGGGAGTGAGATGGGAAGAGAGGAAAGGTAGCGAAGCGAAGCGAGTCAGAAGGAACGGGAAAGGGAAAGGGACCAGACACTCAGTGAACGGGAAATCCCAAGCAAGGCCCAGGGCTACTCAGCGCACCAGCCAGTCAGTGGAAGATACAGCGAGACAAAGGACAAGGGGGTGCAGGGGTATTTTCCAGTGGAGTCTTTATTTTTCAAGGATCTGACAAGGATCAAGTCACCATTTTGGGATCATTTCTCTTGTTGCAGGTGGAGAAGCCAAGAAGAGACGGTTTCTCCTTTTGCACAAAACCATGCATAAGGTCGCTAGCATAAGCTCAAATTTCGACGGACTGGTTACAGTATCAAACAGTTGAAAGCGCTTCCAGGACCCGCTAATGGTGCACCTGAACACTCTTTCCAGTGATGAGACGCTGTTTTCATTGGCTATAACAGTTAGTTCAACGACTAACGGTATGTTCTTTGCCCGTTTTGTGCATTATCAACCAGTTGCACAAACCTTGATAACATCATCTAGTTCATAACTGCAAGCAACCTAACCGGATCAGAACACTTGTGCTTTCCTTTTGAGTTACACTACGCAAACACGAAACCACACCATCACGGAAACATCGTTCCTCATCATTTTCTGACTTGCTTCCAACTTCTAACCGCTTACTATATAGATTACCTAGGTACTCACTGCAAGCTGACAACAAGACAAGACACGACACAGACAAAACCTCAGCGAGACAAAATGAAAACCGTTCCGTGGCTTAATATGGAAGCACCAAGGGCTTCAAACCATCGGGAATAAAATAATTGGTGGCTCCATCAACTAACCATCGTGACTCGACCACGAGAACGACTGAGCGACTTTTGATTGAAGCTCGGCCCAGTCCCTTGAATAAGAAAAGTCTCTGATTTCATTGATGCTTCGTTCCTGAACCGAACTGAACGCACGCCGCATTGCACGGCACAACACTACGACAAAGCACTCATCTTTCTCAAACTCCACTGCCTCCAACCATCTCCTGGATTTCATCAAACTCGACCCCCTGAACCACCACACACACCCCTTGCGACCCTTCCACGCCATCTACCGGGGGCACCGCTGGAGGCGCTGCGACCGCTACGACCGCTGAACCCGCCTGCAAGCAAGCCACCTCATCCAATGCCCTGAGATGAAATATGGAATGCGCTGCCGCCATTGGGACACGCGTTTTATGATAGCACACTCATAAGAGTCCTCGAGACAGAACCATCGCGCTTGACGCTTGCTGTGACAGCGCCGGCAGATATTGGTTACATCGCCATTAATTAGCAGTGTCTCCTCAGCTGCATATCCGGCTTCTCAAAACTGACATCAATGATCAACTTTACATACATGTGGTTCATGCCCAGTTTTTGAACGATTTTCAGGAACTCCTGCCGACTACGTACCTCCCTCCATCATCCTAAAATGGATTTTATACCGCAGATCTTGGCCAGGCTAGGCTTGGTTTCAAGACACCATCACAGTTGAACATTTTATCCGTTTAACCATAAGTCCTTACTCGCACGGTATCTGGCTTCTTCTTTGAGGAACATTTGCTAGATTCGCAACTCCAACCGTTTGTTGTTGAGAGCGCTGTGTCTGCTCATATGAGCACCGCGAGGGACTTGTTCATTCACCTGCCAAGAGGTGTACTTCACCTATCAAAACTACGGAGTAAGCTCGGAACGATTGAGTTGATCGAAGCCGACTACCATCCACATTTAAGTGGAGGCTTCAAACATTCATTTGCATGTCAATGCACCCCCGCGACCGAAACGACACGCAGCTTTTATAATCTTGGTCTGGAAGCTTTCATAAATTTCATCACTCATATTATGCAAATTTTGTGCGTTCACTGAAGCGTGGACTGACCTCCCCAGGAGGCGCGCGTCAGTTATAGGAATGCCCATATCGGTCCACGTGTCTCGTGAGGCTTGCTGTCATGGAAAGGCAACACGTCAATGGCCCAGCCAGAATACGACGCGCAGAATATTCCTGAAAGGCGCTTAAGCCTGTGTGTTATTAGGGTGTAATGGAGTGATGGAAACCGCAAATCAGGGCAGAGGGGCAAGATCTCCTCTCACTAAAGGCAAGCTGGATCACAGGTGGGCGAGTGGTGATTTTGGTGTTAGTGGCCTGTCCACCCAACAATCGAATTCAAGATCGAGGCATACATCAAGCAGCCGCTACGTTTGACACGAAACTCAACAACAGAGCAACTATCGCATGCAGGTCTCATGTCCGTACCACTGGTCGAAGTTGGGCCGTTGGATGTTATCGGAGCTGCATCAATAAGATCGTGCTAAGTCTAATCCAAACCAACAACCAGTGCCTCGGTATCCAGCCCTGCAAGGAACATGCGGTATCGATACATGGATGACTTGAGGCTGCTATGAGATGACAGCATTGAATTTATCTGCTACTACTGTGCATATGACCAGATGACATATCGCGAAACAGACTGCCTGTCAATGGTGATGAGACGACGCAGCGGTTACTGGGTTGAAACATAATCGAGAAACACACATTCTCGTTCCATTTCCCTGGCCAAGCCGCCTAGCAACAATGAATACTTCATACGTTGTCAAAATTTTAGACTTTGCAAGTCTAAACCAAGAATGGCGTACTGCAGGTGCTGTACGAGAAACGGGTCTAAGCTGACGAAGCAGTTCTGTCTGAGACCGGGACACGGCAAAACCCCAGAACAGCAGAAGGAGCCCGATCTTGTTGGAAAAGACCCTTTCAGCTGAATCGTCGCCGAATACGCCGATCTTCCGCTTGTTTTTAGACGGACTTACATATGCACCAACTTACGGATACTGTGGGCTTGGAGTTTTATGCCACAAGCTAACATCGACACTGAAAAAAAGAAAGAAAAAAGCACAATTTCTGTTTTGTGCACGCATTTGATAAGGTTATCACTCAATCCAATCCCACCCTTGCGTTCCTGGTTGGCATACATGACTGGGTTCCTACATTAGCTATAAGACTTGCCCCTTTTTTCGACATCCGCAAAGCCTCTTCTTGGTTGGATGCCACTTGTGGGTCATGTCAACATCCTTCATAAAACCGCCGCGAAGCAATTCGCAACTCAATTAGCTGCCAATGTTCCGAGAGCTGGAACACCAATGCAGGAGATCGATGATTGAAACCTGGCGAGGCAGCGAGTGATGTACTCGCAAGTCTACTAGGAATCAACTCTAGTCCGCTTTGGAAAAAGAAAGGACGAATAATTAACGCACCTGATGTAAGGAACATGGGAGCGGGAGGACTCCAGTAACGTTTAATTTATCAAAGCTCTTTCAGGGCTCCCTTGGCAAGGCATATTTTGGCCCTGCCAGCAGGAAGCATTCATGCTCTTCGGCTTCTCCTTGTCCATCTCCGAATAGGATCTGCCTCTATCTATCCTTTCATGCATTCCCTGCCAAGCGGCCAATATATGGATCGAACCGTTGTATTGTCGAATTTGGGAATTCGCGATTGTTTCGAAATTGTACCAAGTCAAAACCCCATGGAGATTGACTTTGGCCAAGGGACTTGTGGACACTCATCTTGTAGTACTCTGTATCGTCGGCACCAATGGTTGACGATGCGACTTCAACACTCAGCGTCTTGATTTCATGCTCCACGGTAAATATTCCGACCAGATCAAAGGACTCTCCCATCCAGTCGGAGCTGTCGGCTATTTTCAAGATGACCTTGACCCGCCAGCATAGCCATACCGAAATTCATTATCGCATTGTATTTTAGATTGCCTCTTTATCTCCGAATGCTCGAGATTCAATATTTGCATAGCGGCACTCTAATACGGCTTTCAGGTGATTGGGCAGTATTAATTCCTTACCAAACATTGCCCGTTACTGGGCTCAACGGCTTTCCGAATCATCCGCCAAGACCGTTATTGTGCCTCGTCAGATGTTTTCTTGTCTCGCGTTTGGTTGAGAGCATGTCAGGCAGGCATACAAGTTGCTTACAGACTCGCGTAATCACCAGTTTCTATGCCATTGAATATTGGGCATCGAATTAAGAGTACAAATATTTGTCTCATTCTGTCACTTTTTACTCATATTATTGATAGAGCATACGGATAATGCCAATCAATATATATCCGGACCCTCCCTGGGGCCCAGGTAGGATTAAGGACAATGGCTTGGGCCATATTCTAGTAGCCCTTCCGCCTGCATCTTCATAATCGGATCACATTGCACGACATAACTAGAGGGCATAATTTTGCAAAATTCTTTTCCTCTGCGCAAGCCTTATCAAGCTGCGTGTTTGTGGCTGTTGGCTGGTATGCGGCCCGTTAATACCTACCCAGTCTTATTCAGGCTAGAAATGGGAGATTGACTGATCAATTGTCCAGACTATTTTTGGAAGATTCAATCTTAAAAGACAAGCACCTATTGGTGGCCGTTTTCACCTCCCTCAACAGATTTTCCAATTTCGTGTCTGCATGCAACTTTGAAATGGAGAATGAATTGACAGCTACGGAGTATGCTGTTAATGTTATACCGCCTTGCATCGTTAGTGCGACCACAGCCAAGATTCAGAGTTCTTCTTCCAAGGCTAGCGTCCGGGACTTTTCCAACTTTCTGTTGGATCGTCTTTAGAATCATCTCTAGGCTTTGCCACCGATGACACCCTTTGAAGTTTGCCAGTGTCATCTACCTCCCTGCATTCTTCTCCAGCGGCGGTGAAAACAAGACCTAGGTTTACCATACCAGTCAAAGTGCCAGAGACATTGCATACATTTTGTGTCTCATGATTCTGTGGGGTCTTGAGTGAGACATGGTGAACTCTGGTATCGCGATCCAACAAGACTATTGACCGCTGCGGATTTCGATATTTCATAGCCAATCCTCCCTGATAATCATTCCCTCGTCCTCTGCTCTCGATGTTGTTTGCGTATTTATACCAACCGAGAAGACACTCGGAAGCATCGCCAAGTCGACCTGTTTGAGATCCCTCTCAACGAGGAGGCGAGTGTCAACCGGCTCTCGTTTCAAGGGGGTCTTGTTGGACTTGTTTTTGAGCATCTTTCTGTTATCTTATTTCGGAAATGTTCTGTGACCTCGCAGTACGAGCTTTCCGTTTGGGTAGTCTCCATCATCCAAAGATTCTTGACAAGTGTCAGAGTCGGCTTCCTCTTGACGAGTGACAGACTGAGCTGGATTGAAGACTTGAGCAAAAAAACATTAGTAATAGTCCACCAGAAAGACCCGAACCAACCCACACGCCTATTCTCTGCCGCGAGCTCAAATCTGCTTTGGGGTTAATATGAACATTGAGCGGATCTATCAAGTGATGACTGACCATATTCGGTTCCAAGATTTGGACCACCGCCCTTCGAATCTGTTGTCGTCGGTTGTGGGTTTCCAGCTGTTACTGTTACTGTTACTGTTGCTGTTGACAATGGCGGCCCAAATGTTGGCTCGAACTTTGATGTAGCTGGTGGCTCACCACCCGATGTAGCCTCAATATCTGTTGAGGCCTCGATGTCTGTTGTAGGTGCAGGCAAATTAGTAGAATTCGAAGCAGTCGCCTCTGTGACGACTGTCGCAGTTGTCCTTGCGGTGGCACAGAAATATGCTTCTGCTGATATTTGTGGCTATGTGTATGTTGCACAGGCAGAGAGCGAACCGACAGTACCTCATCTGCTTTAATATCGCCTATCTTCTCGGCACAGAAGAACTCACCACTCAACAGTATAACTGTTCAATGCTGTGCCCGACTCGATACATGCTGTCACGATTGCACACTTCGCATCGCCGCAGCATCCAGCTTAGGCATGGACGTTGCCAAGGATGGTCAGAAAAGTGCAAGGTCGGCATCTGGTGAAACTCTGTTATCGATGAATGGCTCACACGAATCAATTGCAACTTACCACCATTGATATATCCACAAGTCGAGGATTCTATGTTACCGGTTTGTGGTTTGACCAGCGTGATAAGGCCAAAGCCAAAGATGAGTAGAATGGTGTTCCTTGATATCATTGGAAACACTTTCGTCATTCGAGCGAGAAGCTGTATATTCTAATTGAACCTCCAAATTTATCAAAGGACTAAAAAGACTTTAGGTTTTTCATGGCTGTCAGCCTTATATGCAATCTTGGTGAGTTTAGCAAGGCTCTGTACCCGATTCCGCTAACTCGAATAAGTGAAGTGAACCATCTAAGAGGAGATGCACCTCCCTCCTTCTCATTTGTTCCAATTGAGCCTTGGCTGTGTCCAGAACACTCTACCATCAGCCGCAGCTGAGAAATTTTGGTGTGGCAATCTTGGCGATGTCTAAGACAAGATCAGGCTTCAGCCCAGCGGCAGCATTTAGCATTTAGAGTCGAAAATCCTGATTGTTTTCTCTTCAAAATCTCCAAACTCCATCACGAGCCAACATGTTGAGCTCCAAGATCGATTGCTCCAAATGGGCGGAATTGGATGATTTCAGCGAATACATTCGAAATCTCTAGTCTGAAACGCACTTCAACAGAAGTATTTTAGAGCCGAGCAGACACGAAAAATATAACGCCATCTATGGCACCGGGAACCCCGACATATCGGGTATTGGGGTTCGTCTCAACTCTCTTCTGGGCAAGATGATTTGCGGCTAGTATCTCTCAACAGGTTGCTGTTGGCTATGTTTTAGAGACCACCCTCAACATCTTTCTATCTCTTGCAGTCATTTTTTTCCAAGCGGGGTGGCAAGACCAGCCAGTGGTATTAGGTTGTAAAGGCCGACCTTGAAACCTTTTTCGACTCAGTGGCGTACTTCGCACTGGCTCTGCAGCTTGCTACCATTGCCGTACTCGTGCGAAAGGACTATGGCATCAGTACGACTGACTTGGGCGCTATCGAGGCACGCATCTCTCAGTCCGTTGCAGTAGTTAGCATGATACCACTTCTGTACCCCGTTGCTCTGTTAGAGCCAACCGTTGAAAGAAACCCAAAAGCCAACGTGAAGCACAACGCTAGGTTACTACTACTCAATGTAACTGTTGCACTGTCATTCTACCCATTTTTGTCAAGATGTATCCATGCATTCGACGTGAGGCCGATTGGAGGAGGCAATGGGGCAGAGGTATCAACAACCGATTGGAGTGCTGTGGAAGTTATGTGCTTCCTTGAGGAGTTTAAAAACCTTGGACAGACAACAACATATAAGTCCTTGAATGGCCTGGAACTGGCTGCCTCCTTGATCACATACCTCTTCATACTCTGGCTCCTTGCTGGCCTTCCTAGCACATACTACGACTACGACGAGAGAGCAAAGGATGAACAAGAATCGCAAGGCACAACTTCTTGGCGTGGGTCAGGCAATCAGTGGTTCAGTAACAAACGATTAGTTGCCATCGCACCTCTTCTTGCGATTATTGGTCTGACTGTGCCGCTAGTGTGGGTAATCTTCACTCTGAGGAAGCTCCAGGAGGGACTGTTAGAGAATATGGGAGAATCTTATGATGGAAAGGACTGGGGCTTTGGTCAGATTGTGTCTATTGTTTTATTTGTCCCTGTTGGTGTTAAGATGGTATACCGGTGGCGGTTCGAGGCAGCATATGGAAAGGAAGACTGAGTGATATGTGAGAACTGGGCACGTATATTTATTCTTTCAAGCCGCATTAATACAAAGAAGCTGTTGGTGAACCCAATGACTCCCAATGTGCACCACCAATATGCCTCTCACCATTGCCTCTCCCTTCAGAGGTTACATCAAGGTCAAAGTCTTGAGAGGATGGCCTGAATTGAAGCCTGTTCATTTGGATCAAAGCTTTACCCCTTGATACACTGGACCTTTTGGACACCCAGGCATTGAGAAGCCAAGTTCGTGCCCGCCTTGTCGGAAGTGACAGGTTGACAAGCTGAACTGTTTGATGTTAGCTCATGACACCTACTCAACCCTGTTATGGGATACATACTTTCCGAAACCCATGGTACAAAAGCAGCCGTTACTAGTCTTTGCGGAGGCGATGAGGCCTTTCAAGCCATCTCCGTTGATGCCGATGGGCGTGGTGGTAAAAGGATAGCAAGATGTCTTGCAGTTGCCCTTGAGGTTTTTGGCATCACAGACTTTGAGATAGCAGGTTGCACAGGCAGCAGCAGCCAGGTCGGCTCCGAAGCTCAGGGTGAACAGTGCAGTGGCAAGAGTATGAAACTTCATGGTGATTGTTGGAAGTAAAGAGTTTGAACTAATGAATGAGAAGGTTGAGTGATTGAATACATGACTGCGGCGAGAAGACGTCTATTTATACTACACTCGCCATTCTCCATCTCCCTGTCGCAAGGACGTTTCTTGCTGGCCAAACTTCCGTATGATAAGAGTCCCGCATATGCAGTGGGGTCCTCGTCAGTTGATGCTATACGATGGCCATGGCTCCCTCGAGCATGGACCTGCGACCACGAGCTCGGCGGTAAGAGGGCGTATTCGATTAGGTTACATTTGGAACTCATTTGCTGCCCCTGGAATCCCTATATTCATGTTTTCGTCCCGTACAAAAAGCTTAACAAGTACGCTTGCTCTGAAGCAATAAAAGAAGTGAACGTCTAAGCACAGGTTTGGTAACTCATACAATGCTCCCCAAGCACGTGAAACCTTTGCCTAGAAACCTTTATATCATAGGAGAAAATCGAAGAACTCCTTCTATCAAGGTCATACCGCTGTTCAGGTGCTAAGTCAACCCCCATGCAAAGTGTGTTGGTTGAAGAGATGTTGGTTTGGGTTAACCCAGTAGGTAGATCTGCCGAGGAAGGAGATGACTAGAAAATATCACAAGAGACTTGACATGCCATGATTTAAGTAGCATAAAGTAATGTTCTTGACATGTTTCTGTTATTTTTTCCCTTTGTTTTTCCTTAATTCATGCGAATCCAGATAATAGAAGTTTGAACTTGTTTACCACGCACTTCCAACACCATCTCCATCCCCTGCATTGATTCTGAGTGTTGGCAGGTGTTGGCAGGTGTTGGTTGACCCTGGTAACTTATTTAGCCACGTAGCTCGGGTCCAAAGGAATATCAACATCCTATTGCCTGATGAGAAAATTACCTTCGCTGTCTTCAAGTGGAAGAAGCGCTTATCGGCTCACTACCCCCAGAATACCTCGGTCTTCTCGAGTACTGAAACCAACTGGGTAGTAGCTGACAGCAGTAACTTTTAAACGTCCATATACTGAGTACCTAGGTAGTTAGTCGCTTCCTACGGTTCGATGATGGCTCGAGCTCGAGTCTATCTCAACTTGCCCAAAGCATCGGCAAGGGTTAGGAAACATTACTCTTTTCTTTTGCTATTGTGTATCGTACTATACATAGCCATTATTTTGTTAGGCAACCCCCCACAAGCAAAGGCATGCAATGCCAGACCAGTCCCAAGGCCATAGCATTACGAGAACCAAGTGCATAAAGCAGCGCGTGTTTTTTCAAATGGCAATAGCGCATCCCATGTCGTTAACCTTTCTTCTTGCAGGACGGTGTATATTCCTATACTGGGGCTAGGTATGCTCCCCACAGAGAGTCCAGCAGACAACGACGGCAGCCTATCGGAACGCTGTGAAGCAAGAGCAAGCTCCAAAGAAATGGTTTTAATGGCACTGTGGTTCGGTTTAGATGCCATGGAGTATCTACGAGGACTCTTGTCAATAACCTTAGCTAACACTGGGAGTCGCGTCGCAGGCGAGTGTGCCGAGGCCAAGAACCAGCATCCGCTCATCCCGAAAAAATATGACACTCTTCTGTGGTGATACTGGCAGTCTCAATTCGAACTTGTCTGAAGGTTTTGTTCTATTTATTTAAAGAGGAGTTCATCTCATGTTTCCAAAGGACGGATAACGCTGAAGGTCGACTGCCCGGGCAGAGCTGCATTTGCCAGGCCTAACCCAGAGGCAAGAACCCGTTGTTTCCGAGACGAGTATAGCTGCCCTTCGTGCATCCTCAGCGGTGTACGTGCTTTTTTGTAAATCTACCAAGGGTTTATGCTCACCGTCTATGGCGTCTGTGATATTAGGAAGGTCAATAAGGAACCTCGGGCTCTGGCGGAGACCTAGAGTCTAGACTAGACACTCGACGACATGAAATTAGTAATCGACAAAGCAGGGGGGTTGAAAGTCGAATGTGTCTGCTTAGCTGTGGATAGAACTACCTTATATCTTTTGTTCTGGAAAAGCCTTGGCACATCGGATTTGGCACACTCTGGCTGGGTTTAGGGGTTTTATTTAATATATAATGTTTATATAAAGAAACCAAGCAAAAATTCTAGTTACTTTATTCTACCTTAACTATATATAAGCTGTAAGCGAGTGACGAAAAGCCTATTAAGTTTACGGAGAAAGGTGTTAATAAACTACAAATATAAGTTAACTACCTACATGGTTCAAAAAACAACATATAAAACTATATGTTGCTTTATGAGTTAAATATAACCTCTCAGCAGTCTACTCTCAACAGCGGCCCCTATACGTACAGCTAGCTGTGCGGAAGTCACGTGGTCTATTTGCACAGCTAGCTGTGCGTATAGGGGCGGCCAATCTCAACCGGTAGCTTACGTCAACAATGTCTGGACATAAAGTGCAAAGAAACAACCCATCACTGCCTAGATACGAACAAAGAGTGAGGGCCAGCGCTAAAATATGTCCTACTCGGCCGTAGACAATCCTATCATTTGATAATTTAAGGAATGTGGCATATTAGAGGCCAATATTGACATCGAGTATAGATAAGCGCCGCGACATTAATGAGACAGACAACTCCTTTTATGTGTTGTAGTGCATTCATTGGCTGAAATGCAATGGTTGCAGAAGCTAGGACAAAAGATGATTTGCATAATCTCGATGCGAAATTAATACACTGGGGGTTTAATTAGTTCCAAAGTGACAGGAGTTAAGAACAATAGAGACCGTATCAAGCGGATAGTTAAAAGAAATAAAACATCAAAAGCGAGTTTTTCTTTTTTCTCTATCGACGTCATTGCAGATTCGTGTCTCTGCATGGGCTGAGTTAAGAAACTTGATAAAAAAAAGATCATAAGCTTAGACCAACCTTAAGAGAGACCTTGGCGTAAGGCGGCGTTTACGTTTCACACCAGCCTTCCTATTTTCTCCTTTTGACATTCCTCAACGAAGGGAACCCCCCGATATTAACGTTAATTTAGTTTTTTTATAGCTAACGTTTCGTTTTTTTAATACTCAAGATTGGATTCAGGAGAGACAAGACAAGACAAGACGATCTCGAATACGATATTGATTGATTCATTCTAGACTGTTTCATTTTATTCTCTTCCCCTTCTTTACTTACTTACCGTAACTTTACTTTTTATTATCCATCTCCTTTATGAGTCGACTTTCACGTCGCTTGCACTAATGACAGACGGTAAAAAGGTACCACCCCTCTGTCGACGCATACATCACGCGAGTAAATCGTGAGTACACCGACTCTTAGATGTAAGTCAAGTTTGAAACCGCGTTCTCGACTTGATCTTCCTTCAAAAATATCTATCATATCGCAAAAACCAAGACCAAAAATGGGCTTCAAGAGTAAATACGACTCGCCGCGATCTTCAAGGTCGCGGTTCTCTGCCTCTGATGAAGGCCCTCTTTCTCCAGATAGCTTCTTAGGACACTATCCATGGCCGAGCACGAGCACTGTGGCTCATAAGCGCTATGAAACACGACACGTACCAAGTAAGACGCCACTCCCTCCAAACCTTCGCACGACCATACTGACTTTATAGATAATGCCGATAATGCGAAACAAATTGATGCCTTCTATCGCGATCTCATCTGGTCGGATCCTTCAAAAGCAAAGGATGCGCTGGCAACGCAACAGGGACCTCGGGCTCCCAAAACCTGTGAATGGATCATGGAAGCACAGGAAGTAAAGAACTGGTTACAGCCAGAGTCAGAAAACCAACAGGTGTTATGGATTTCTGGTACCTATGGGAGAGGGAAATCTTCCTTAGCTGTCTATCTCGCTGAGAAGCTCACTAGCAACTTCGCCACGGATGTCGCCAACACCTGCGCCTACTTCTTCTGTGACTCAACAGATTCGCAGAGAAATACTGCTCAGGGTCTCTTACGAGGTCTGCTCTCACAGCTCTTTCGCAATCACCCTCATTTTCTTAGCGACAGAATCCGCAGAAGACACGCGTATCGCGGGTCCCGAGTCTTTGAAAAGCCTCAAGCTCTGTGGAACTTATTAGTCGAGGTTGCCTTCCGATCAGACCGTCACATCTACTGTGTGATTGATGGGTTGGATGAGTGTGACGCGTCTTCTCGAGCTACCCTTCTGGACCTCATTGAACAGACTTTCCATGGCATGAAACCAGCTGTGAACCTCAGCCTTCTCATTCTCAGTCGACCCAGCTCAAAGATTTACGAGTATTTGGGCGAATTTGTCCACCGAGACCTCGACTCATTTTCCCAGTCGAAGCAAGATGTTGAGATTTTCATTGACCAGCGAGTACGACATATCGCAAGCAAGCGAGGCTGGTCAGGGACAAGTACTACCCAGGTGAAGCGAGTTTTCCAAGCAAAGTGCGAGTACAACTTCCACTGGGTGCGAATAGCCAGCGAGAGTATCTGCAAGATTCGCTCTTCTGAGGATGCCATCAAGTTCCTCAAGGGATCGCCAAATGGATCTGAATTACCCAGCCGCAGCCCATCAGTGAACCAGAGACGAGATAACCTTGAGCATTTGGGCTTTGGTTACACAGATGAAGATAGAGAAAAGCACCATGCTCGTCTGAAGTCACCATTTGTTAGTGCGATACTTACTGGAAGAGTTGAGATGCTGGCGTTTCTTCTCAAAAAAGGCGAGCCTTTAACGCCATATACTATCCGCGCAGCAGCAAAATGGGGATGTCCTGGAATGCTGCAGAAGATTATGACTCTTCGACAGGACGAGATAACCCGCGACCAGGAGCTCTCGTGCTCTGCGGCAGAATGCGCGAGCGTGGAGATGATGGATCTCATTTTCAGACACCGGGATTTCAGATGGAGTGACGCAGCCATGATTGGAGCAATCAGAAACGAGCGACATGGACTCAAGATCCTTAGATTGTTGTTTGAACTACACGGCAACGATATCGAACTTGATCAATGGATGATGGAGAACATCGCGAGCATATGCCACCCCAGGACCATGGATTACCTGCTCACCGAGCACGCAAGACGGATTCAAATCACATCAACTGTCGTTGAGAGGGCCATCGAGAACCGACAAGGTCCAGCAATGCTCAGAGTCCTCCTTAAGCACAGCACACAGGCAGGTTTTGTTGACGAGAAGCTCATGACACACGCTTTGGCCAACACTCGATGCCGACCAGACTTTATGGCCATCTTTCTCGAAATGCCAGCCTCTCAAATCCGATTCACCAAGCAAGTCGTGTTAGCAGCGATAGCTTCACCCCAGAAGGACACTGATGATTGGGCTCCTGAAGTTCTCGAAATGCTACTTGCCAATCGCGCTGCCGATGTTGACATTGACGATGAGATTGTCATTGAGACCCTCTGGGAGCTTGGGTTTCCTGGATTACAACTTCTCTTTCAGCACAAGGATGAGAGCGTGAGAGTGACACAAGCAATCCTTGATGCTGCAGCAGGTGTTTGCTCAGCAAAGGAGTTTGCAGTGTTGGTGGAACGAGCCGAAGATGATTTCAAGATCACGCAGGATATGCTGATCAACACGACATCCAACGTTCGACATGGCGATAGACTGTTGCCTGTGATGCTGAGATATCTCAAAGGCTCTTTGACCATGCGTCAAGACGCTGTCGAAGCGTTTTTAAAGGGTGGTCAAGTTGGTTTCAAGGGCCTGCTTATTCTCTTATTGAGAGACCGCGGCTGTATTATTAACCTCACTCGAGGTGCTCTCCTTTCTTGGATCCGCGATGGCCAAGTCTGCCGTGGGAGTCTCGCATTCCTCTTTGTTGCGCTTCATTCTGGATGGTGCAAACTGTCAAATGAGATGGAGGGCTCCAGGTTGAAGAGGTTGGAGGAACTAATCAAGCATTATGCTGAGTTGGATGATGTAAGAAAGACTTTCGCTGAAGCGATGGAGAAGTCTAAGAAGGAGATACGTGGAGCTTGAGGTTTACGGCTATCATGCTATTAACGAAATTATGATGAGATGACTCATGAGATGAAGTGCACAACCAGATGGTTGTAGCAATTACCTATAATACAGGACCGGACGGTTCAGGCATATATTCATGTAATAGATAGAGATGGCTTTGGTATAGTTTGTTTTAATAGTTCAACCATTTATTTACCTTGAGACATTGACAAGTTCTTAAGATATTCATCGAACATAAGTCATCAGACGCAGGAGATGATATGGAGCTTATATATGCTAAGGAATACCTAAAGTTATATATAAGTTTAGGTAAGTTTTAGGTAGTTCTTATATTTACAGCTAGACTTACGTCTGATGTTTTGTGACCTCCCTAGCTTTGTTATCATGGCGACCGCTAAAAGGCCAGACCCATACGATAATCAGGAACAAGCATGATAGAGGATCCAAGCTAAGTTAGAGCACTGATCAACCCCAGATGCTAACGGTTAGTGTTGGTCTCAATCTCTATACAGCTATTAACAAGACTAAATAGCTCACTCACCACGGAGGTGTGTGGGCGTAAGCAGGGGTTAGTAGAGAATGCATCATAGTATCATCAATCTCTGACGAAGCTGCCATGACAACATAATGCAATAACTGAAGGAAATGTTACAGACCCCAGTGATAAAGAGTAACAGGCTGTGTTTGTTGTTTGTTCCTGATACGCTCAGCCTTGGCGGCGCTGATAAGCTGAGACAAGAATGACTGCGACCACTAAAACATGCATGATGCCTAAGGCGGAAAGGCTACCTAAGAGAGCTGGTTGCCGAGCAAGGAAATGTGGATACAGGAAGGCACAATGGTGCGTCATTACCAGACAAGTCACAAGGCCATTAGCAGGGAAGGCTTCAAAGTCCGGAGGCGTAACTTACGAATCCAGGCAGGTGTGAGCTGGGCCATCCACTCAGAAGCCCCGAAACAGGCCGCAAAGCACGCGCAACAAGCTCCTTCCCCCAGCAAAAGCAGCTCGGACAGCACTTTCCTCCGCCTCGCTTCCGTTCCGTCGTCCTCATCCATTATTAACCAACCATCTTATCTGCTCCAATTCCATCTTGCATCTTGCATCTCCATCCATCTCCATTCCCCATCCATCCATCACTGCTCGCAATATTCTTGTCGAGCTCTTATAATCTACTCATCATTTGGTCGCATCATAGACCCAACTGCCCATCATGAAGAGCGCTCTTCTTACTGCCGCTGCGCTTCTGGGCTCTGCCCAGGCCGGCGTCCACAAGATGAAGCTCAACAAGGTTCCTCTTGCCGACCAGCTGGTACGTTATGATTCCCATGATGATTGCGCGTCCCACCGAAGCTCTCTAACACCATTTACAGGCCGTTAACTCTGTTGAAGACCACCTTCAGAGCCTCGGCCAGAAGTACCTCGGTGCTGCTCGCCCCAAGAACGCTGCCGATTATGCTTTCGCTGCCAACGCTCCCAACGTTGAGGGTGGCCACATGGTTCCCGTTTCCAACTTCATGAACGCCCAGTGTGAGTAGCACCAAGCCCACAAACCTCGATTCATATTGACCCCTCCCAGACTTCTCCGAGATCACCATCGGTACTCCTCCCCAGAGCTTCAAGGTCGTCCTCGACACTGGTAGCTCCAACCTCTGGGTTCCCTCCCAAGAGTGTGGCAGCATCGCCTGCTACCTTCACTCCAAGTACGACTCATCTGCTTCCTCGACCTACAAGAAGAATGGCAGCGAGTTTGAGATCCACTACGGCTCTGGCAGCTTGTCCGGTTTCGTCTCCAACGATGTCGTCTCGATCGGTGACCTTCAGATCAAGGACCAGGACTTCGCTGAGGCTACCAAGGAGCCCGGTCTGGCCTTTGCCTTCGGTCGCTTCGACGGTATCCTCGGTCTCGGCTACGACCGTATTGCCGTGAACGGCATGGTCCCTCCCTTCTACCAGATGGTCAATCAGAAGCTTCTGGATGAGCCTGTCTTCGCTTTCTACCTTGATGACCAGGAGGGCCAGAGCGAGGCCACCTTCGGTGGTATTGACAAGTCCAAGTACACTGGAGACATCGAGTATATTCCCCTTCGCCGCAAGGCTTATTGGGAGGTCGACCTCGATGCCATTGCTCTTGGTGATGAGGTTGCCGAGCAGGAGAACACTGGTGCCATCCTTGACACTGGTACCTCCCTCAACGTTCTCCCCAGCGCTCTTGCTGAGCTCCTGAACAAGGAGATTGGTGCCAAGAAGGGTTACAACGGACAGTACACTGTCGACTGTGAGAAGCGCTCTTCTCTGCCCGACATCACCTTCACCCTTGCTGGATCCAACTACAGCCTCCCTGCCACCGACTACATCCTCGAGGTCCAGGGCAGCTGTATCTCTACCTTCCAGGGCATGGACTTCCCCGAGCCTGTCGGACCTCTTGTTATCCTCGGTGATGCTTTCCTCCGACGATACTACTCCGTCTATGACCTTGGCAAGAACGCGGTTGGCCTTGCTCGCGCCAAGTAAGATATCAAGATTTATGTATGAATTATTCCAATAGCGAATGGAAACACGCAGCATGGACATGGTTTTTGGACATTGGCATGGGACTAGTTTGAATTGTATGACAGACTTTGAGCGTTAGGAGTCTAGAAGATAGCTTCTTGTACTTGATGCTCGGTAATATGAATCCTATCGAATTTTTGCTTCTATTTTTACAGTATCTGTTGCTGTGTTGCTTGTGATGAGATCATGTTAGAGCTTACCTATGAACTGGGGCTCATGATTGTTGCCATGATGATGATTACGCTAGACCTGCAGCCACGCTGTTGGTGTCCATATTATGAGCTGTCAAGTGAGGTACAAAGAGATGAAGTTTGTCTAACGTTGCCTCGCCACAAGGTGATTGTCTTGTAAGTTGTTTACAAGCGGAGACGAGGGAGCTTCAGCTCTCTCTATTTTGGCTTGCGAGAACAAATAAAACAAATAAACATAAAGATCGATCGGTGTAACCCAACAATCGATCCTCCAATGCCGCACAGTATGTAACTTATAAACCGTTGAATTGAGTAGAGTCACGTGCATTGCTCTGGAGGCTTGCAATAAGAAGAAAGAGGTGGGTCCAATGGAGGTTAGGTGGTCGACGGGCAAGTAAGGGACTCGGTACGTACCTGGCGATCGAGGAGACACATTCTTCCCTCCCCAACAGCGTAAAGCAAAAGCAAGCAAAGCAAACAGTGCCAGGCCAGGCCAGGCAATCTTCCCCCCAATTTTCAACTCGAAGTATTACCTCGAGACGTGTTTGTCGCGTAATTTACGAGTCAAATACGCCCTATTACAACGATTGCTCGATTGCGTTGTGGCTAATTCGATGAAGTCAACTCGTTTGCGCTGCCTCTTCAAAGCCTGCTGCTAGTAATTCACCACCACCTATTTACTGTACCTGGAGTTGCACCAGCGACTGACTGGCCCTGGATTTGGACCCGTTCAGTATCCGTACCCATTTCTGCCATCCACTACCGCTGTCATTCCAGCTCCTAATAGCAACCACTGACTGCCACTGCCACTCGCTGCAATTACCGCGTATCGCGACGAGGCGCGGCCAACGCCCCGACGACGAAACAAAACTACCAGAGGCCTCATTTTTTGAAGCCATCATGACCACGCCGACCATGGCCCAGCCCACGGCCATCCACGCCAACGGCACCTCAGAGTCCGAATCCCCTAGTCTCGACAAAGCGCAACCCGTAGCCCCGGGAAAGCGAAAACGCGAGATGGACGACGAAGAGGATCGCGATGTCGATATGGACAAGGACAATGCTTCCGACAAGCAAAAATCTGCCATTACCAATGGCGAGCCCAAGAAGGATCAACGCGACGTGATAAAATCTTTCGTTGATGTTCTTAGCAGGTATGCCTGATTTTTTCTAACCACTTCTTTTTCATCGCATCGCAACTTTGTCGCGAAAGACTTCTCCCTCAAATCCACTAACTCATCTCCAATAGCTTCGATATCGGTCCCTCCATCCTCAAGCGCCCCTTGCCCGAATCCTCCGATGACGAACAAGATGAGCATCGAGCAAAGCGCCAAAAGTCAACCGATTTACCCACCATTTCCGACAAGGCTGCTGCAAATGCGTATGAGGATCTGGACCAAGTGGCCAATGACCTGGTCTTAGCAATTCAAGTTGCTATCAAGGATATCAAGACTCGGCCGTCTGATGACACGAAGGATTCGACGACCGAGGAATTGAGAATGCAGATCTCAGAGTTCAAGGATAAGGCGATGGAACTTCTTCGACGAGAAAAAGCTTATCCAAAAACCTCTACAGACGCTCTTCCTGCCGAGGCCAAACTTCCGGAATCTCTTGAGAAAGGCAAGCTGGTACTGTCTGTTGGTGGATATGCGCCCCAGGAGAAACGCCTTTTCTCCAGTCTCCCAGTTTCCGATGAGGCCAAATTGTATGACCTGCCGTTGCCTCAGGGTATTTCATTAACGCATATCATGCCCACGACTCCCCATGAGCGAACGCAGACCCTCGGAGACCTATTCTCGTCACCAAAGAACCTGCCGCCCCTACAACCGCCCAAGCAGCCCAAGACGCAAGCCAAGGGCAACACACTTGACTTTTATCGCCCAGAGCTGACAGACACTTGCAAACATCGCAATGCTTCTTACTTCACCACCAAACTGTCTGTAGGATCCTACGTCGATTACAGTAATGCTACTCCATCATCACAGACCATGACCAAGCAACGAGAGCGTGCGCAAAGTCTGGCGGGGAAGAGACCTTCAACTACTGAGATGGAATTGCACGAAATGGAATCGCTTTTCCGAGGCGCCTTTTCCAGTTTTGCGCCGAGCAAGGATGACTCCGGAGCTGTTGTGCCATCAAGCGTTGCGGGACGCATGTGGTGGCAACGATCGGGTCATCGACAGTTCCAGAATATGATCGAGATCGAATATTACGGCGGCGCTGATCACGAAGAAAAGACCAATAAGGACAAGGCTATGGACATTGACGAGAAGGCCATCCAAGAAGCGATTGACAACTGGGATGAATCTGTCGTTGACCCATCACTCGAAGAGGCTTTGGGAACTAGGCGAGCGGATGAGGAGAAGGAGGTTGATGAGATCCTGGAAGAGGTCAGCGACATGATTGAGACCCTGTCTTCTTACCAGCGCATCCGAAACCTTAACCTCCCCAACTCGCAAAACCGCTCATCAAGCGACCCTGTCAACGGTGATATGCTGGCTACTCCCGGACCAACACCCTCAGAAGGGGAGCAAGCCACATATCAGGTGCTCAAGGCACAGCTTGCGCTTATCATTAAGACGCTACCGCCATATGCGGTGGCTAAGCTGAATGGAGATCAATTGGAAGATCTTCTCATCAGCACCAAGGTCCAAGTCCAGACGGACAGGTACAAGGGCGTTATGGAAGAGGACGAGGCGGGTGTTCAGGCTCGTATGAGAGCTCAGCAACAAGCTGCTCAAGCTAACGCGCGACCACCCCCACAACGTACACCCAGTATATCGGGAGTTTCTTATGGGCATCATACTCCCCAGAACCAGTACGCAACCCCTCAACGAACCCCTTCAATGCAGCAGCAGCAGTACTACCGACCTGGGCCTACACCTGGTGTCACGCCCCAAGCACGCCCCATGCCTGCCCAGCCTCGACCACCTCAACCTAACCAGTATTCTCGACCCAACGGCTACCCGGCCCAGTATGCTACACAGGTTGCGAAGGCTCAGACTCCATATGGCCATCAGAACATGCCTCAGTATGCTTCTCAGCAAAGACCTCAGTTCGGACAGATGCCAGCTCAGCAGGGAACACCCAACACCAGATTTGCCTTTCAACCGGGCTATCCACAGCAACAAGCCGCTACACCCTCGCAGCCCAACTTTGGGGCCTATACGAACGGTCAAGCTATGCCACAGCGCACAGTGTCTCCTCAGGTGAATAGGCAGGCCTACAACGCATCGCCGAGTGTGCAGCAGCCTCCACGTTATGGAACGCCGAATCAGGCTATGGGCAATCAAATGAATAGGTACCCGAGCAACCCCCCTCAACAAGGAACGCCTGCTCAGAACCTTGGACTTACAGGATATCACACCGTTATCCCTGAAGCGCAACAGCAGCGGATTATCGAACAAGCTAAAGCTCGGGTTGCAGCCCAAGAGCGGACCGCTATGTTTGCTGACAAGATCGCCCCTGGCACTCCTGGCCATGCAGGAAGCGTAGGCCAAGGCGGAACCATGGATGTCAGTAGGCTTGCCGCTGCAAGAGCAAGCATTGCTTCTCAGCAGAAGCCTCCGACTCCCAATTCTCAACGATCGAGTATGAGCGGCACGCCAGGACCACCACCTCCGCACAAGGTGACTCCTGTCCCAGTTCCACCGATCCCAGGCATGCAGCAGAAGTCATTGTAATAAATCGACATATTGTGATTCTTTTGGAAAGGAGAAATGCGGAAAGGAAGCAATCAGATACGATAGCATTGAGACGGATTAAGGGCATGGGGGCAGCGAGAAGGGGGTTAGGGGAGGCGTTTAGAGGTGGATTCTCGAATTGTGTTTTCTAGCTACGTTTCTGAGGAGTTGGTTTTATTAGTCAATGAGGGAAAAAGGGACGAGAGAGACTTTTTTGTTATTACAGGGAGAAAGAGGGAATAGTCTTGCGTCAAGTTGTTGACTTGGAGGCGGAAACTCCTGGTTGTGTAATCCAAGACGCCGAATTGGCGCGTGTGTGCATGAAAGAAAAGGTACCTTGTTACCATGATAATATCTCTTTGAGTTTTATTTGGAGTCTTTTGTTTCTTCAGTGTGAGTTGCTGAGGTGAGAAATTTGTGAACAAAGTCAGGGTCACCAGGGATAACTTTAGGTGTTGACCTAATCGTAAATTCTACAGAGCTGAGGGGTATCTATCAATGACTAGTCCTGGAGGCACATGCTGTGACCTCTACCTATTTCCAAAACATGAAGCTTTTCATTTAAATCTTACAAGAGTTCTAGACAACTATATCTAGACTGGTTGGTTACACCGATGGTGTTGGTGTTACAGGGGTTGGCAGTTCAGCTAATTTTCGGTCCTCTCGTTCCTGAATCATTTCAAGTACAATGCGACGTAACTCAAAGATGACCTCAACTGCAATAAGCACAATGATAATCCATTCCAGGCGTGTGCCATGCTGCTCGCTCGACATTTCACGCAGAACGCTGGCGATTTCAGCAGCGTAATCCATCTTCTGGTTCAGTGCGCGGATACGAATGTTGACATCGAGTGCACGGCCGACTTGTTCGTAGTAACCCTCAAGGCCAAGATCAGAGCTGGTGTCCCAAAAGATGTCGGGTAGCGAGTCAGTGAGTTCGGAATAGTGGTTGAGACGGGCGCGAAGGCTGAGAAGCTCGCCAGTCTTTTGGAGAATGAATCTTCGACCAAGTGGAACCCCGGCGCCTTGGGATAGGAGTGCGGGGATGTTACGAGTGCTTTCAAAATACGATGTCAAAGTCGTTTCGAGAACAGCAAGTTTTGTGCTTCGGGCGAGACCAGAAGAGAAAGCGACTTTTGCCAGGGTTGTATCTAGCTTATCAGCTTCCTTGTGTTCCTTGCGTGTACCGAGGACAATGGCATCGCCCTTGAGTACGCTTGTCTCTCGGTTTGTGTCGGTAGTGAATTCGAGATCCTCAAATTCTCGACTCTCAATGGGATGGGCATCTTCAGCAGCGCGCATAATCTGCCTTGTAACGACATCTGGAGGAAGCGACCATGTTACAATTGTTCCCGACGGAAATACAAAGATGTCTCCACCATTGACTCCTCTGGCATGAACCACTTCGTTTGCGTCGAATCCCGTACCATCCGGGTCAATGTCAAAACCATGGGATGACAGAATGTCTAGAACTACCGGCATCTTGAAAGATTCTGCAACACAAGTTGCGCTGACCACATTGGAGGGTTCATCGCTGGGACTTCCTGGTGCTGTTGCACCTCGCTTCGGGTGTTGGGCAATAATAGCGACTCGGCGAAGTGAATTCTTGGTTGTATTTGGTCGAGTTGGTTTTCGCTTTGAGGCAGAGGTACCTTTCTCTTCTCTAGAGAGTTCGGATGCTGATCGAGAATCGTCGTCGGCTTGGGAGAGGTAGGGATTGGAAGTGAAGAAACTGCGCTTTCGTGGGTAACTAGCCAAAGAGGTGATATGGAATTGCCGATTGGGCCTCAGTCGTGGGCCAGCGACTGAAGTGTGAAAGAGGCGGGCGACATTGAGGGTGATTCTTTGGGAGGAATTCCTCATGATGTCAAAACAACAATTATGCCATGGAAGGTGAATTATTTGTGTGTCGTTGACTCGATCAAGGAAATACCTTAGTGTGTGTACTTGGACGGACTCGACTAACAAAGAATTGACATCGGAGGCGGGACCGATGATGAGATAAGATAAAGATAAAGATAAAGATAGAGAGTATCGAATAATCTGCATGTGAGAGACCACGTGATACCCCTCAACGGAATGTGGCTCAACTAGACCGCTTCGGGTGACCATCTTAACACCCATGACGAAGTCCCACCCACCGCTGATAGATCCATCTCTAGGGGAGACCAGACTAAACAAGCCAGCAGAAACGGGTTAATTACGCTACGCTACGGTTCTCATCTCTCAACACCGACAGGACTAGGGACGACTTTAAATTCAGAAGAACCCCCTTGAACTTGACTCGAACTTGACCTCTCCATCAAAAACTCTTGGCGTCATTCTTCGTCTCTTTTCTAATTCTTAGGTCCCTTTCTCTCTGTTTTTCTTACTTGATTCCCCTCTTCTGTCTCCTACACCTACTTCTACCCCACCAAAGCTATCACCATGGATCTGAACCCCAAGTACGACAACTATGATTTCCCTCTCAAGGGTCCTGAGAAGCAGGATGGCCACGCCGGTTACCTCACTGAGGACCAGATCGCCAAGCTTCACCAGTTCCGCATGATGCTCGAGTCTGAAGGATGCACTGATCGATTGGACACCTTGACTTTGGTAAGTACGAGAAACCATCCTAGCAAAGCGCCCTGGACCCTGAAAAAAAA
This sequence comes from Fusarium anguioides, assembly GCA_012977745.1. Lineage (NCBI taxonomy): Eukaryota > Fungi > Ascomycota > Sordariomycetes > Hypocreales > Nectriaceae > Fusarium > Fusarium anguioides. The sequence goes on from JAALXK010000013.1 coordinate 77,669, forward strand.
GGGACATGTAACGCGACATCGCCAGTACTGACAGCACCCTTCTGTATAGCTTCGATTCCTCCGAGCGCGCAAGTTCGATGTCGAGGCCTCCAAGACTATGTGAGACATTTCCCTCTCCTTCTTTCCCTCACATCTGATGGCGGTGGAACGAGAAATGTACTGGTAGCGACAGGGGGGCTGACCGCCACTATAGGTTTTTGGATACTGAGAAATGGCGAAAGGAGGTCAAGCTTGATGAGACTGTGCCTGTCTGGGACTACCCTGAGAAGGCTGAGATCGGAAAGTACTACACTCAGTTCTACCACAAGACCGACAAGGTATGGCAAGGCACTATGAGGCGAGTTATCATGAGAACACATGTTGACTGATCTTTTTTTTTCTTCTTCATATAGGATGGTCGACCCATCTACATCGAGACCCTTGGTGGCATTGACTTGACCGCCATGTACAAGATCACCAGCGCTGATCGTATGCTCCTGAACCTCGCTGTCGAGTACGAGCGCGTCGCCGATCCCCGTCTTCCCGCCTGCTCCCGCAAGGCTGGCCACCTCCTCGAGACATGCTGCACCATCATGGATCTCAAGGGTGTCTCCATCACAAAGGTTCCCCAGGTCTACTCCTACGTCCGCCAGGCCTCTGTTATCTCCCAGAACTACTACCCCGAGCGTCTCGGCAAGCTGTACATGATCAACGCCCCCTGGGGTTTCTCCACCGTCTGGAGTGTCGTCAAGGGCTGGCTCGACCCCGTTACTGTCTCCAAGATCAACATCCTCGGATCTGGATACAAGAGCGAGCTTCTCAAGCAGATTCCCGCCGAGAACCTCCCCAAGGCTTTCGGTGGTGAGTGCACTTGTGAAGGTGGCTGCGAGAACAGCGATGCTGGTCCCTGGCACGAGGCCGAGTGGGCTCGTCCCGCTTGGTGGGAGAAGAAGCAGGATGCCAACGTCATTGAGAACAAGGGCTCTGAGATCGAGGAGCCCGCAAAGGCTCCCGAGGCTGCCCCCGCTGCTGAGGCCACTGAGACTGTCACTGCTCCCGCCCCTGCTGCTGCTTAAAGGAAAATAGATGAACTATGGGGATGGATATCGATGAAAGATAGACGGGGCGGTTTCAGCTACGTCTTAATATAGAACGCACATTTTCTCTCATTTACCGTGCTTTTTTCAACAACAAATTGGGGTCTGAGAGGTTGTCAGAGCGGGAATACGATGGTATAAAACATGTTGCAAGAGAGTAGGGCGAAGTGTGACGTTTGTAGGGAGCAAAAAAGACTTCCATGCCCTTTATTTCTTGTTCTGCCCTTTTCCGTTCAGTGTATTAACACGCTGACGTGGTCTATTTCATGTGTGCCTAGACTTTCGTTAGATGTTGGTTGCTTTGATCCGAGGTTTTCCTGACCATGACTGTAATAATTCTCAACAATAGACGCGGTCTGAGATTTGTGTTTAAGAAAGTGACTTGTACTCCAGAATGTGATGTTGATATGTGGATTAGTCCAATACGCCCAAACTCCAAATAGGTATGTCCGCACTGATTCCGCCCTGGGTATATATGCAAGGAAGACGAGATATGCCTTTACCGTCCTTGCGTAACAACATATTCGCCCGCAACGCGCGCCCTCTCCATTTTGGCCACCACAGCAGACATATCGCGCTTTAATCTGCCCAATCCCTCAACAGCCCTTCGGAACCCTGTCTCGACGCCCTCTTGTCTCTCAAGAGGTTGCACATCTAAATCAACTTCAGCCGCTTCTGCGACAACTTGCTGCTTCCGCGCTTCGAGAAGATCGTCGTCGCGTTTTAGACTGTCGCGTAATTGCTCTGCTTGTGTTTCGGCTGTGGTGGCGGGCACAGATCGCTTGAGGGCTGCGACATCTTCGAGGAGCTTTTCTTCTTGGGTGATAAGGTCTGCGACGCGCCGGCGCTTGCGCGTATCGAAGGGTTCATAAGCGGTATCTGGTTCGGCGGGTGTTTCGGAGAGGAAAGCGTCCGGAGATACGGGAAGGCCGTTTATAGAGAGGTTTGGAGATGCGAGAGAGAAGGTTTTGTCGATGTACTATTATTGTTAGTCGTGCGCCCTGGGACTGGATAGGGAGGACTATACCTCATTGACGAGTCTCTCTATTTGATTGCGCAACTCATCCTCACCATCATCACCCCCGACGATAGGAAAAGCTTCGTTTAGACGTTCTGCTGCGGCGCGACGGACGTTTGCGATTAAGTATGACAAGTCGTCGGGGGCTTGCAGCTCGATCTTGCGCTGGACTTGGGCGACAACTGATTCTGAGTCCATGGTAAAAGAATTTCCCTCCAGCGAGGAGAAGAATAGAAGAATAGAAGAGAAAAAGAGAAGTGGGAGAGTGGAGGGTAGAAACGGTTGTGCTATCAAGGTGCTTGACGGTGAGTGAGTGCCCCGCGTAAGTCAGTCTGTCAGTCAATTGTTTACTTTGAAACCCTGGCGCGGAAACGGTAAAAAGGCTTATCTTATCGCTTAATGGCTGCCATAGAGTGCATGTATCTTGAACCTGTAAAACATTCCATTCCTCATAATATTGATCTTGAACTCGCTAATTTCTCTATAAAATAAAGTATATTTCTAAACTACCATTAGTTCTTCTTTATGTATCGAGCCAACCCTGCTTATTCACATTAAACTCCGACACAAGAGCCCTTCTGTGTACGCCCTCTTGTTCCCGCTTACAGTATAACAAGATCTTATCCATTGGGGCACCCGATAGCTCTGCCTCAATTTCACTCATCCTATGAGTTTCTGGTATCAATGGAAATTGATAATCCATGTCGCGCATAGGAGTGTTGAGTAAAAAGTCATCGCCCAAGTCAACGCCCTCATAAAAGTCACTCTCTTCCATCTCAACAACCTTTTTGGCTACACATGCTGCAACATGTGAATCCCAAATTCCTTCTCTGTGAGGACTTGTTCTGAGAAGTTTAATCGCTTCAGCCCGAATGCGATGGACGCGGCATTTGAGAGCAGTGAAGTAGAGTGGTGCTATCCAGCCAACGTCGATGATGGACCTGGGCATGCAAGTTGTCATGACATATAGCGGCATTTCGTCCTCTAAATCATAATTTTGCGATAAATTCCAAAGCTCTGTCGCCTCCTTGATAACCGAGAGGAACTTATCAGTACATGAATCGTATATGATCTCATTATTGTGGATGCATGTATCGACCATAACGTTTGCCAATGCGTAGTGTATACGCACAACCTGGTATGCCTTTGGTAAGGACATCTCAGAGTCGCATGGCTGAGCCCTGATAAGATCCTGAAACATCGCGTGCCATTGAGCGAGTCTTGTCTGGACGAGTCGCTGAGCTATGTGCTCTGTTTCGCTTATGGTTTGCTGACGAGCTCGATGAGTAAGATGGAAGATCTGGTTGTAAACCAGCTCTAACCCCTTCCATGCATCATTGAGATTGATGAAATGATCAGGTGGGCTCTTCTGGGGGTATGGGGCTGGCTGCAAGATAACGCAAGAGTGGTGATATAGCAGTCTAAAGAGCTCAACCTGGATGTGCAGCCTGGATAGAGCCTCCACTATCCAAGCGTCGGTCGCTTCATGGCAGGGTTTTAATGCCAAGATACCCGAGTTAGCATCGGGAAGACCCTGCATCTGGCCAAGGATGTCGAGCCCATTCTTGAGATGGAGCTGGGCCGTCGCAAAGTGACCCCTGAAGAACTCCAAACAGACAAAGACAACACAAGTGATGAGAGCCACACGGCACGACTCCCTGTCTTTGGCGGAGAAGTGTGGCTGCAGATGTCCAATGGCCTTGACATACTGCTGCAGCGTAAACTGCTCCTGGGGGTTCATCTCCGTCATGGGCGAGTTACTATGTATTCCCATTTTCACAACGCCCTTCTTATGCGCTGAGCTCAAAGCAAGCATGGCATGCAGCACAGCAGGTTCCTTGAATCCAGCCTGAAAGACGAGAGTGTTCCAGAAACCAGAGGAGAAAGTAGCCGAGATCTTTGTAGATGTGCGACACTTGAACCAGTCAAAGTAGAGCCTCTCGTGGGAGTTAAGACCAAGGACGAGTGTTGGGACTGATGGCATGGGAGTGACAGGGCTGTTGTGCCGTGTAAGAGTGTGAGATCCTCCACCCCAGATACCGTATCCGTCACAGATGCGGCCTGTAGAGAGACATCTTTGACAAGCTGGACGACCTTCATCACACTTGACTTTTCTCAATCTCAAGAGATTATTAATACATTGCACTTATTACCTTGCAGTTGATGTAGTACTCACTTGCAGGTCTTGCAGCCAGACTTGACCTTGGATTTCCCCTTTCGGACCATTTTTTAAAAAGTAAAGAAGAAGAAAAAGTGGCTTGTTATTTGTCTGCTCGGAAACTTTGGTCTCTGCTTGGTCTACACAGATTTAGGCGGGTACTGTATTAGTTAAAGATGGCGTCGTTGATGTCGCTTATAAGTCAGGAATGTTTTTTGACGCCCGCGGCTTGGGGGCGCTAATAGTGAGACTACGTACATGGAGTCCGCGGACAAATCCGCTTAGTAGAGATGGCTAAGAAATACTTGATAGAATACGGAAATGTTGGTGAGATTCGAGTATTTCTTATTGCTTGATTGTCAGTGTGATTGGTTGCTCGTTAAGATATCCCACCAGCCTTATGCACCCTGTAAAGATCTGCAGTCCTTGATTGGTGCGCTCGGAAATGGTGAGCTTTGATTGGTGGGAGACTCAACTGTCAGCACCCTGTCTTAGTGAACGCAGGTGATATCTAAACACGAGTTCGTCCACTTCAGATGCTTGTAATCATGAATCCAAGTGACGCGGCTCAGTCGGAGTTAGGGTTTGAGAAAGCCTATACATCGTTGTATCATTCGGTGTATTTTTTAGTTTTAGTCCAAAAATCCGTGATAGCGCATAACGCCATGGTGTTATAGAATCATATAAAGAGGGAGGAGGCCTTGAAGCCAACAGTTATGGATTCTTCATAGAACAACAATACCAACTCACAAAGCTTTATCATGCAACTTTAAATCACAATGACTGCTAAGAAAATCTCTCATGTCCCTCTCGGCAAGAATGGCCCTCTTGTTTCTCGCATGGGCTTTGGAACCATGGGTCTAACTAAACCAACTTACGGAGCTATTCCCAGTGAAGAAGAAATCTTTGCTTCCCTCGATCGTGCATTTGAAGCTGGCTCAACCTTCTGGGATAGCTCTGAGTAAGTCCAAAAACCTGTCAACACAAGGTATCCAGCTGACAGAACATTAGCTACTACGACAACGGTGAGGAAATCATTGGCAAATGGTTCAAACGGACTGGCAAGCGAAACGAAATCTTTCTAGCCACAAAGTTTGGGTTTGTCAAAAATAGCCAAACGTTTGGGATCGATACCTCGTATGAATATGCCAAGAAGGCCTGCGCTGAAAGTCTGAGGCTCTTGGATATCGAGTATATTGATCTCTGTAAGTTCTGGATCACTACATAAAGCTCCGACTATAACTCATGTAGACTACCTGCACACTCCTAATCCTGAGACTCCCATCGAGGAAACTATGCGTGCTTTGAAGGAACTTCAAGAGTAAGTGATAACCTATCAATGACGAGTTTTGATGCTGAACGTCCTTTAGTGAAGGGAAGATCAAACACATTGGCCTATCAGCTGTCACTTCGGCTACTCTCCGCAGAGCCATCAAGATTGCCCCAGTTGCTGCTGTTCAGATCTCGTACTCCCCATTTGAACTCTATTGCGAGGGAGAAACGGGGACTTATATCCTAAACACATGCCGCGAGCTCGGCGTGGCAATTGTTGCAGCAATGCCTCTCGGTCGAGGTTTCTTGACTACAGACTTCATCATCGAGACATCAGCCAACCAAGAAAGCGACGTCCGATTCAAAATGATTCCAAGATTCCTTGGCGAGAACCGTGAAAAGAATATCAAGCTTGTCAGCCAGTTCAAGGAGCTGGCTGATAAAAAAGGAATTACTACGGCACAGCTGGCTCTTGCTTGGCTATTGAAGCAGGGAGATGATGTTATCCCTATTCCTGGAACTAAGAAGATCAAGTACTTTGACGAGAATTGGGCTGCGCTTGATGTTGTCCTGAGTGATGAAGAAGAGGCTGAGATTAGGCGCCTCTTAGAAACAGCTGATGTCGCTGGACTTCCGGTCCCCGAAGCCATGTTTAGTTGGTTGTTTAGAGATACTAAGGAGGAGTCTTAGACAGGCTTTGTATGGATCTTTTCCCCCGACTGTATGCGTAAGAAGTTTAGTATAATTAGCCTATAGGTCTTTTGCCTCGGTATTTGGGAAATACTATGTTCTCCTATTGATCTAGGCACACAGTATGGAATATTATTAGCACCCAAAGGGGCCAATATATTGACTCAACTTATCCTTCGCCGCTTTAGCTACCTTGGTGTAAACGGCCTTCTCAGCGTTCATTATATCCAAAATTCCATAAACAAAGTCCTTGCTGTTGTTACGCATATTTGCTTGCACTGGGCCATATATCGGAGACATGAAAGACATACGACATAGACTATCAAACCAGTTCGAGTTGACAATCCCCAGTCCCGTCCCACCGACATAGTTTGGAAGCTTACGTGGGTTCTTCGAGTGGCGTATAAGTCTGCAGAAACTATTGCCAGGTTGCCGTCGAACTTCGAAATTCTGTCAAGTGTTGGTGTGCTTGTTATATGCAGAGAAGGTTCATTGGTAGTCACAATCGAGATCTGGTATTGTTATGGTGATGAATAGTTGAATTGCACGGGGTGAATGACGAGCGGAAGGCTGGCTAAAGTTTCGGTCCTTGAATGTCGACATGGTGACTTTGATTGACTGGCGAGAGCTGGTCAGAAAGATGGACAGATAGATTGAGGGAAAGTTGGGTATTGAGAGGTTATTTATGCTTACTTAAATAATGAAGTTCCTGTGAATAATGGTTCAAGGGTCACTTTGAGCAAGTGATTCAGGGGCTGAAGCGTAGCTTACCACTGGATTCTCAAGGTAACTGCTGTTTGAAATCGACGGACGCAGCACATTCTACCTGTACTGCGAAAGATCTTTGTGTGGTATATTACTATGAAGGCATGCGAAAGCAACGGGCGCATATATGTTTCCCTTAAGGTTAATCATCAAGAGGCTGGCGGGAATACTCATGGGGTTGGCAACCCGTGATTGTAAGCATGATGGGCTCAGTGAATGTAAGGACTCAAATAGGTCTAATAACGTTAATAAGAGTTCCACTTTGGGCCACGATCAAGCAGTGATTAGACAAGAGATGCGATAGTTGTTGCTCAGTGGTAGTGTAGTAGGACGCACTTGTTACAACCAGCCACCCATTGGGTAAAAAGCTCATATATCACTGGGAAACAAAAATCGAGGTCTATTGGAGAAGTTTTTATTTATTTGTTTAACTCTGTAGTGAACGAATGAAGACCCAATCATAGCCTGAACATGCCAAATACTGAGCTTATTGGCCGAACGAGAGACAGCCAATTAGCCAAATCGAAGAAATATAGGGGGCAGGCCCAAAGAACAGAAATCTGGATGGATAAAGAGAATTCTCTGAATAGATCAGTCAGGCAGCTTTTTAAGACCGTATTTATTTCCTTGAGTGGCAGCAAAGACAGGCTTGTAGTCGGAGTAGATGGGAGGCAGAGTACGAGAGTCGGGCGAGCTGATGGTTTTCTGAGACAGATTGGCCACAGGATTACTTGGTAGAGTATCCAGAGCAGCAACCTTAATCATAGCCATGGCCACCATATCTGCCTGTTGCTTCTTCTCCGGCTTGGTGTACTGCGGCTGTCCCACGCCCTTCAAAACTTAGACAACAGTATTTGGAAACCTGTCTTCGTGGACGGGGTGGCCTCCATGCTGAACAAACTCCCAGGACAAATGGAGTTGAGGATACGCAGCCACCTGTCCAAGGTTCTCGATGGGATGTTCTTTGTTTCCATCGTATATGCGGTTGAGCAGTGGGATGGTAATGGGTATCTGATCTACAGAGAGACCTTTTTCTTTGGCCTGACGCTTGCAGTTCTTACGACCTCCCTCAGTCTCGGAGAAACTTCCGGTAAAGGTGAAGACCTGGCCAATATCGTTCTCCTTGACAAAGTACGTTCTGTTCTGATCTTCTGGACCGCCTAGATAGAACTTGATGGAATAAGATGTTCCGCCGAGAGCGTAACGATCGTAAACAACCTTGATAACGTAGTCATCAAAGGATTCGCCAATCTTATCGTCCAAACCATCTGGGACATCAATGCCCTCGGTCGATCTGATCTTGCTGGCGACCTGCGCAGGCCCCAGATATGTTCGGTCAACGCGAGCCAAGATATCCATCTGGTAGTGATCCTCATCCAGATACCCCTTTTCATTCAGAGAAGCAACATCAGGGACAAGATCAATTTACTGGTAACTGACTTTAGTCCAATCTCGGCAATCATCCGAGTTCCAGTATTGAGTCTTGCCATCATATCTGCCGAAAGGCTTGAGATCATCCGTCTTATAGGCGTCGGCTTCGATTCTTTTGTTCGGATCCACGTCTGGAGCTTGGGGATTTTGGCTTGCGTCAGTGTCCCAACAGAGATCCCAGTTCAATGTTTGCCACATAACCAAGAGGCGATCAATTTGACTAATACGGGCAGTTCAGATCAAGCATTTGGGGCAAGAGAGTATGAACCAATGATGAAGCCAAAAGATGGGATCAAAAGCAGCTACAGGGACATCAGACATGTGGCCCATACCTGTTGTGAAGTATTGACCTCCAGCGAACAACTATGATCACGATGTTAGACTTATTGGACCTGTGGAAAATAGATCAGAGTAATAACTTACATGGACAACGTTGTGAATGGACTCAAGGGACATATAACCTTTGGAGTTTCGCTTCTCTGCCTGCCACTTTGTTGATGCAAAGATACCCCATGTGGAAGTGAAGCCTGTAGTCATCATGCGGTCGACCCTGTGGGAGAGATTTCCAGGGTTGTATTTTGTCCACCCTTCACCCTTCCTACCAATGAGTTCTGCCCCAAAGAATCTGTTTGTAGCTATGAAATTGTTGACACCGTCGAGGCCGGTGTATCTGTTTGTCGATCCGAGCTTGGTTTGAACAGCCCAACGTCCGGTGCTATTGGTGAGGCTCCACTAGCAATATGATGAGAGGTCATTCTTTCTAACACCAGAACGGGTGATTCGAGAGTTCACTTACGGGCAGTACCTGGTCATTGGCAGGGTTCGAGGTCAAAGGCATCTTGCCATCCTTAGGGTCAGGGATATTATTAGGGATTTGTACTTCTCTTTACCAGCAGGCATCTTGCTAAAAGGCCTGGGCTTGTTGGTATCGTTATATCTCTCTGGGTTGTTAAGTCTATAGAGCGGATTAGGATAGTTCTCTGTGTCGGAGTATTGCTTCTCCTTGCTGATAAATCTTGACACTGTTGGTGGTTAGGACATCGGGGAGTGCAAAAACCTCGGTGTAGACTTGCTGACGAGCCCAGTCCTAGTAAGGCAGACGCCAGTTGTTGGCAGCTTCTCTCCAACTAGCGTCTTCGTCCTTGTTAAGCTTCCACTCATCAATGATGAGTTTCATGTGCTTCTATATAAGTTGCTAGTAAAATATCAGTACTGATAGAGCCTAGCAAGCCAAGAAACTCAAAATACCTCAAAAAGCAACATGTAGATCCTGTGCCAGGTAGGAAAGGTCAAGCTCTGGTGAACACAGTATCCCTCACCCTTCTGTTCAGGCTCACCCTCATCCTAAGTTAAGTTAGGATAAGTATGGCTGCCTGCGACTTGAAAGTAAGATAGCTTCTTCTCGACTGGAAGGGACTTGAAACTCTTGAGGGCCAGAACATAAAGGGTCTATTGCTTTTGGCTAACAGGACTCTGATCTTTGGTAAAAATCACTGATCTCTTGTCTAACAGGCATTCTAGGTGCATTAGGGATCTTGTCGGTCTTGAGTTTGATGTGTTCAGCGGGGATGCTAGTGATCCCGAGAGGGACATCGTGCTTTGAGGAATCTACCATGATGAACAAATTTCACCTATTCAAGGGCGTATGAAAGGATGCTAGGGTTTATGATGAGCTCTCCGAGTATGACTGACATAGATTAAGTCGGCAAGATGAACTATTTATCTTTTTCTAGACTCCCAGGTGAGAACAGACCTCACATTTCTACTAGCTGGCAGTAGAAAATCGATATCGTAAGTCATGTATGTCTCAAATATGATAATGATCACGAGTAGCTTCTTTTCTGAGGGGGAGGAAAATAGGCTATTGATGCCAAGATCGATATAATGCAGGACAACTGTGTATATTGCTGGTTGAAATGATCATTGAAACAGACTGAGGCTGGCTGATATGTAGGAATATCACAAATAGTGAAAAATCAAGGTCTAGATCATGCTCCATGTCTCGCTTGCATCCTCACTTTTGGTGATGGTGGTGATTGAGGCTAGCTGATGACTGGGGTGATTTACAGTCCTAACTTAGACAGTTAGATATTTCTTCAACGGGGCGGGACGGGACGGTGAGACCCGAACTAATTCACACAGAAAAAGGCCAAGATTGGCGATAGAAGCGGATTTCCCATGCGCGGAGGTTCGTTTCCGCGATTGAGTTCGTAAAGCATTCCTATCAGACTAGTGGCTTCAAGCCAAATTGCGGCTGACGGCCAAATCTGGACAGCTTTAATAGCTCTGCAGTAGCTTGTCTTAACCTAGCCTCAGTCAATGGCTGAAAACTAACAACGAGATTCAACATGACCAAACTCAATGGCAACGATATATCCTTAAGGTTTGATATGGCTTATCACATGTTCTACCACAGTCACTAGAATCCTCATGAGGTGGAAAGACGGGCTCATTTTCAATGTTTGGGGCTTAAAGCCTCTTTTGCCCCCCAAAGTCTATACCATTAGCCCAAATAAAACTTCAAATTGAGGCAAGACAGTGAGAAGTCTGGGCCTGGTAGCTGGGAGATGAAAAGGAGGGGAGTGGCATCCAAAGCCCTGGCTTCCAATCCAACCGAACTTAGGCTTTTTCTTTATTGTAACATCTCTGTAGATATCTGCGTCCCTCTCTACGACGATGGGCCTCTACGAATCCTGCAAAACCTTTCTCGTCTACACTGCCACCTTCTTTTCTCTTCCACTCCATGGGAAGACCAAGTATGGACAACCTGATTTAGTTTTCAGGAATACCGAGACTACCCAAAAGTATCCGGAATTTCCAGCCCCCAATGGTCCAGACAGTGATGAAGACTTCACTTGCTCATATCCTGATCTTGGAGATGGCTGGAAACCCTGCTCAACCTCAGAAGACCGTGGTTGTTGGCTGAAGAGCTCATCTGGGCAGAAGTTCGATATTCATACAGATTATGAGAATGAGTATCCGCCAGGAATATTGCGAGAGGTAAGCAATAGTATCCGGTCCCTTTTGTTCCTCATCTGATATTCATGACTCTAGTACTGGCTTGAAGTTGACCATATGGCAATCAATGCAGATGGTGTTGTCAACGTTGACGGCAAGGTCTTTAACCAAACCTACCCTGGCCCATGGATCAAAGCCTGCTGGGGTGATCTTATCAGAGTCCACGTCACAAACAAGCTCAAATACAACGGTACTACGATTCACTGGCACGGCATCAGGCAAAATGGTACTATCGATATGGATGGCGTCAATGGTGTCACCCAATGCCCTATTGCTCCAAACGACTCCTTCACATATGAATTCAGAGCCCTCCAATATGGATCGACTTGGTATCATAGTCATTACTCATTGCAATACGCCGACGGTCTAGCAGGACCTATAACCATCTTTGGACCATCATCGGCCAATTATGATGAAGCCAAAGATCCTATCCTTCTCACCGATTGGAACCATCGAAGCGCTTTTGAAGAATGGCAAAGTCAACTAACAGGCCTCCCAACATTTCCTCAAATGGATAGTATATTGATCAATGGAATGGGTGGGTTTTCTTCGTTCATATTCTGGACACCATGGCTCACGAGTGCGTTCCTCTAGGAAACTTTGCCGGCAGCTTCCCACTGGAACGATATAATATGACCGCGACCAAGGTATGAGGATTACATTCGACATATCCTGATATGGGTATGCTAACTCGATATTTACAGGGCAAAAAGTACCTCCTACGTATCATCAATACATCAGTCGACACTACGTTTCTTTTCGGCATTGACAATCATCATTTTGAGGTCATGAGCTCTGACTTTGTCCCAATCCAGCCCTACACAGTGGACCATATCCTTATAGGAATTGGTAACAAGCCAACGCCACAGCCCCTCGAGTAATAAGACTAACGGCCTCTAGGTCAAAGATATCATGTAGTCCTCCATGCCAACCCTAGTAATACTACTGATCATCCTGAGTCTTCCGACGGAAACTATTGGATTCGTATGGTTCCAGCAGATGGCTGCTCGGACTTTGAGTTGGGCAATAAACCGGATGAACGACAGGGTATTCTCAGATACGATTCCGAAAGCACAGCGATTCCAACCTCCTGGAGAGGAAACTGGAGCACAGCTTGTCGAGATGAGAACTATCATGATCTGAAACCTATTCTTCCATGGAAGGTCCCTTGTGTGGATCTCTACAAGAGTGAGTTAAGTGTCTTATATAACTGGAGCCTCAGCTGAAAAAATACAGGAAACGCAAGCAATGATCTCGACATTGGGGTTCAAACCCAGGGTCTGGTAAATAAACCGCGAATTGGAGACAATTTCACTTGGTGGGCCTTTGGGGAGCAACCTCTATGGATCAACTTTTCGAATCCGACCATCACCCAACTTGACAACAACAAGCCATGGCCTGCTGAATACGTGATTGTTTCAGAGGATGATAGGGACGGATGGGTCTATCTTGTCATCACAGCTCCAGCGAATGAACCTCTAGAGAAGCAGTTTGTCAACAGGACTTTCTTTTCAGATGCCCACCCAGTAAGTTCAAGTGCAAACGTATCTCAGAAACCTAAGCTAACATATTGCAGATGCATCTACACGGCCATGACTTCGTTCTCCTAGCTCAAGGCGCGAACGCCTCTCAAGTAGACGACCCACATAACCCTATCAAACTCAAATTTGATAATCCTCCCAGACGAGACGTAGCACTTCTCCCAGCTGGTGGTTATCTCATAGTCGCCTTTAGAGCCGACAACCCTGGTTCATGGCTATTCCACTGCCATATAGCCTGGCATGTTTCAAATGGGTTCGGTAGGACTCTCCATCAATTATCCAGTACATCTTTTACTTTTGCTAACAACCTATTGCAGCGTTACAGATCATGGAACGTGAGGAGGAGTATAAGAAGCTTATGACGCCGAAGAGATTGAAGCAGGCCGATGATGGTTGCAAGAAGTGGAAAGAGTGGTATGCTGTCCCTGAGAATCATTGGGACCCCAAGGGTGTGTTCCAAGATGATGCTGGTGTTTGATGTATCTTGGCATCCTTGGATACAGGGAACTTGGGATAACTCTGTTTAAAGTCTGAGACGTTTATATCTGTGCTAGTTTCTTGGTAATTACTTTTGAACAACTAAAGATCTAGGTGATTAGCTACATAGGTATCTAAGTAACTGTGATTTTACTTGGCAAGTTAGTATCTTCATGAGATAGACCAAAATGAAGAACAGCATTCTCTCCTCTTAAACTCTAAGCATAATGGCTGTTACTTCACCAACAATAAACCATATTTACCCGTTCTTATACCATTTTAGAGAATCTTAAATTCTTATCACCTTGATATGCATGTCGACAGCGTGCGACACTGCGAGCGTATGCGCTGTGATTAAGTGTCAGCTGGTAATGACTTGTCCCACATGCAGCACTTTCCTTGTTTTTTTCGTTTTTTTTCGTGCAACCTCAGAGCGCAGTTTACGTGGAGTGGCCTAAGGTTTTAGATCAGGCAGCCGCGAGGAGATTCTTTCCTTCCCGTCTTTATCAACCTTCCCGTCAGGGCTCAGCATCTTTCACCAAAGTCAAAACACAACACAAAGTACCTACCTGTACGAAGGCAACTCTTGCTTGTAACCTTACCTAGTACCTAATCTTCCATCACCTTTCAACTTTCTCCACCTACTCAAATCAAATTCGAGGTTGAAGATACCAACACGGAATCTGTACTCTTTTCCACCTGAAGATACTTCTTCTACACAATATAACGCGAATAAAGAATGCGAATAGATTGTAATAACGTTCGAATAGGTTGCACCCATTTTTCTTCGGGTAAACAACTTGCAGGCGATCGCGCGTGCCCGGGTGAGGAAACCCCTGAGGACCCCAAGCCGAAGTCGCTATAATAGTGCTCTCGAGACCTGTTTCAGGATGGGAAAAATAATGATAGAAAGGAAGAGGATTATGAGTTCCCGCATTCCACGATGCCAGGACATATGATAGAACACGGTGTATTGAGTAATATTTCGATACTATAGTATTAGTCTAACCCTGGGGTACCGTGTCCGCATTGACTCTAAGTTGACGTGCGCTAACACTTCTTCCCATGCCTTCTGACGCTGCTACAGTACGAGCATTGCTTGGCCTCAACAACACCGCCAATTTTGTGTACTCGCCAGGTAGTAGAGACCACATCCATCTCCTTTGTGGGTGCATCTTCAAAAAAACCTGTTGATACGCAACTCTGAATCAGAGACTTCGTGTGCGTCGATCGGCACATCATCGTCTCGGAGACATAGCCCCAGAAGACCATCCACTCCCTCTTCCCGGATTATCGTGCACCAGTCGTTCAAAAATTCAGGGCTTGTGTCAGGTGCAGATGCCGTAATTCTGCTACCGGAAGCATAGGCGAACTCGTACGGGATCACAAGCCCGTCTTTCAAGAGGAAGTCACTGGGCATGATGGCGCCGTCCTGGACAATTTCGATTCCCTCAGCAGAGAGAAGGTCGACGGGCAACTCCCCGTTGTCACAAGTCATGGACACCATCAAGTTGCGGCCGGTAAATCCAACGACTTTCTTACTACCTGTGATATCGAAGCGCTTGTGGTTGGGGCGGATATCATATGCCTTGTCTAGTTTATGCTCGGCTAGCAACTTGGCAAGGGTAGGCAGAACGTGTGGTGGAGAAGCAATGGCCTCAGATGTCTCGTAGACATCTCCGAGATTGTTGTATACATTCTGGAGGGTAGCCATGGCGCGGGTGGTGAGAATTGGCTGGCCTGTATCAAGGCGAAGACCACAAAATAGATAAAGTTAAATGAGAGTGTTGGCACCAGTGGGTAAATAGCGTCGTCAAAGGGCAAGTCTCAATGAGTTTGATCTCTTTTGGAGTTGGTAGTGGTGTCACTAGAGAGCAGACGTTTTGAGGTTGGACTACAAGTCCTTTGGTTATGTCTTTATGTCAGTACTCGGAATCTCGGTTCTGTTTTCCTGCAGCATAGCATTGATTGTTATCAACCTCCCTGCTGAACTATTGAAAATCAGTAGTTCATACCTACGTTTCGCCAACAGCATGACTGCATTACTTGATTCATTCATTATAGGTACTCTGTCCGATATGAGATCTATTAGAGTGACCGGCTCAAGAAACTCTAGAGACTACCACTCTGAGCCGTATGTTTGGCTCCCCCTCCTGCATGAAACTCACATAATACCTGGACAGGCAACCTGATTATGCAGCTGCTTAAGGTGCATCAAACCACCATCAAGTTCCAACCCCGTGTGCTAAGGGATACAGAAATTTCTCAAAAGTTAAAATCAATAAAAGGGATAGGGTTTCAGCTAAAAGCTTTAAAATATGCAGTCCTGCAGGTTGATAATGCCCAGTCGGAGAGATGTGTTCCTTGATTTAGAGTCTTTTACCCAACAGAGTTAAAAGATGCCGAGGTCGTCTATTCAACACTCAACCGAACATGATTCAAGAGTTTAGTGATATGAACTCCAATAGGGTCACCTTCAAATTTGTCACTGGTAAGTGAACTTGGTGGCCTCTTTTTAAAGCACATGGGGAAAGAAGATCACCCAGACAAATTGTTGGGCATCTGTTATCATTTAGTTTCCTTCTACTTCAGGTTTGCACTTTCGACCTGCTCCCGGACCTCAGGGGCATTCTCAGGATATATAAAGCATGCAGACTTAAGGATGAACTAGCCGGATTGGATCTTTCAGGCTTCTCATCAATACCTTCACTTCACTTCATAGCGTGGACATAAGAGTCGTCAAATCATGTACTTGGATAGATAGATGCTATCTTTGAGCCTCTCTTCCTTTCCGTTCATATCATTCATACCTAGGTGCATATTTCCCATGGTAACCTATTCAACAGCACACCCAACTCCTTTCACTATACATTCCATTCTTAAACAACAGCCACCAGACCTCAACACCCGCTAGAAACCATTTCTCATAACTTTTTGTAACACAGCCGACCCCTCAAATTCGGTGGCTTGCAGGAAGGCAATGTGAAATTCTTAGATCTTGGACTTGGCAGCGGTGAAAGAGGCGAGAGCGTCCATCAGAGGAGGAGAGAGAGCATCGTAGGTCTCGAGGCCAATAGACTTGAACTGATCGCGAACTTCGTTGGCCTTGTCGGCGGGGAAGCCCTGCTCGATGATGGAGGAGACAAAGGCAGCGAATTGAGGCTCTTGCCAGCCCTTCTCGTCGGAGAGCTCAACATGGACGAAGTCAAGACCCTTGAAGGCGTGGTCCTTCTCAATGCGACCGAAGAGGTGGACACCGCAGTCCTTGCAGGCGTGTCGCTGGATAACAGCGCTCTCGTCAACGATGGCGAGCTTGTCGCCGTTGGCGGTGACCTTTAGCTGGTCCTTGGGGATGACAGCGACGATGGAGAAGAGAGCACCCTCGGGCTTCCAGCACTTGGAGCATCCGCAGGCGTGGTTGTGGAGGACGTTACCGCTGAGGGTAACCTCGACGGGGTTGGAAGAGCACTTGCAGTGAAGCTTGCCACCAGAGAAGTTGGGGTTGCCCTTGGTGAGGCCGTTCTTAAGGCTAGGGTGGAGGTTGTGAGACATGTTGGATTTGGTTGTTACTGAACGGTAGATGGAAGTGATAACTGCGACTGCTGAGATGAGAGCGGCTGCTGCTGCGATTGGAGTCTTGTTCTTTGAGATGATGTTTCGGTGAGAGGGTGAAGCCATTGCGAAAGAATCGATGAGGGGAAGGGTTGGAGATTGTCTTTATATAGTTGTTTGAAGATGGACAATAAACAGCCACAATGGCAGTAAGGTCTCAGTTATGTACTCTGTCCCCGCGAATTTGGCGGTAATTTTCACTGTATGCAGCCATAATCGGCGTAAGCGTTAGCGTTGCGACCGAGATGCCGAGATATCACCATTTCGTTTATACTGTGCGCCTATCTCATGCACTATCGTTGTGATGGCATTTTGCGGGGATGTTCTGGATGAACTGAAGCAAATACGGGGGTTGGTTGAGGGTCCGGCCGACGGTCATCGGAAGCCGATTCCGTGGCCGTGCCCACTCAAAGCCCTGTATTTCATTGATAAGGTTAGGAAAGACAAGTGAGAACGACGATAATGAGACATGTAATTACAGTTGTCTATAGTACTGTGTAACTAAAAAGCTGCCGCTGACATCGGCACATTGCCCGGATCACGGATTTTATATCGAGGGGTAAGCAAGATAGGAAATGATAGGATACAAGATTGAATAACCCCTCTTACACGTAGACGTTGTTACCCCATCTCTTTTTTTCTGTCTCATCTGATCGGGATAAATATATGCGATCCCGGACTGATAATGCCGGAACGTATCCCGATGGCGTATCATTTGACAATTACAACGGCCAATTGACGTTGAAGGCGAGATAAATAATTAGTCAAATACTAAAAGGCGCTTGAAGTTCTGGAATTGTTCGAGAATTGCGTGATGAGGTGTCAACCTACGTATTCGGCATTTTTGAGGTTGCAGGCCACCTCACTCGCTAAATGCATCCGTTGTCGGAAAACTAGAGGCCTGACGACTTCCGAGTTTGCGGCGTGGCGCCCGCTTTGATTGTCCAAATGAGGGGTCAATTGCTAGAATATTCTTTATATTCACACAATACGTACCTACCTATATACGATTGCCTCCAAGGGTCTTGCGGCAGTATTTACAGAAACCGATTCTGGTACGGGAGAGGACAAGGAAGGACCGGTAGATCTGGAACCACAGCTGCACATACAGACACACGGGCACGCATAGGCCTTTTGCCTATGTAACATCCTTGTTTTGAATGGAACCATATGGAGATATGGAATTAAGAATAAGACGTGACCATTTAGGAAGAACGTGATTCCAAAGCAAGGACCTATCAGATGACGGGCCCCAAAAGTAACCCCGACTCTCACTTCATCGCCAAAACTTAAGGCCTCAAGTACCACCTCAACAAATCAAATTCTTCCGTACAACTGGATCAATTGAACGAACTATCATCATGTCTTGTCCAGCACGTGTCTATCCCCTGCGCAAACCCGAGGGTCACAAGCTCCCAATACCGCGATGGCATTTGGGCCTTCCAGATGAAGTCACCCATGTTTGCACGGCTTACATCGGAGTTCAAAAACACTGGGATAGTAAAGGATCCGATAAATCTCGAGATAAAGGCATTGAAGTGGTTCAGTCATGGTTGAATGGGAGCAGTGGACCTGCAGCACATGAAGCATTCGCTGTGATCGATGGATGTGATGCTCAGGAAACGACCATATGGGTGTGCTACTGGACCGACCGAACGAAATACGAGAGAAGTCTTGAGGAGCTCTCACTGAAGTCCATCTACTCGCAACTACCATACCCAGGCCGTGCCTCGATAGGCATATGGCGAGAAACATTTATCACAGAGTTTCCTCGTCTAGAAACAAACTACTCTGGTCTCGACTATCTCCCAGGTCTTGCAAGACTCCCAGGTGCCTCGTTTCCAGAGCATGAGCTGTCAGCATACTGGGGCGCGGCAAGAGATAGAATCCCCTCATCCGCTTATGATCTCTTCCCTCCTACCAATCCTACTCCACCAGCCTCAGTGCCCCCAGGCATCGGCCAATATCTCAGTGGAGCGAATCCTGAAAATCTAGCACATATACGCTCAGGTCAATTTTGGGAAAACTGTGGCCAACAAGAAGCTGACGCATACGACAAGAAACTCGAGCCTACACTACACTCTGGTCTTGAGTATCTATGGGAGAATTCTCCTAAAACAGGTGCTTTAGGATTACGATACCTCAGAAACGAAAATCCTACAGTCGAAAATACACGCCCTCGGAAAGAGTCTTGTGGCGCTGGATTCTTTACAAATCTTGGGGCTCTTGAAACCTGGGCGAAGAGTTCTAAATCTCATCTAGCTATATATCGTGGAGCACTGGCTCACTACAAAACATTCGGAGACAGCCGAAAGTTTCGAACTTGGCATGAAGTATCTGTTCTCAGGGCAGGAGATGCAAAGTTTGAGTATTTGAACTGTGTGCCTGAGACAGGCGTGATTCAAGGTCTTGATCTTAAGGCAGAGAGCATTGGGCACGTGGAGTGAAGGATGAGGTATATATATCAAATTACTAAGAAACAATGCCTGGCCATACCCTTATATATAAGTTTAAGTCAGTATACTATCAGCGAGTGGTGCAGTGGTATTCTTCCTAAAACCTATAAACTCTATAAATCCGAACCTAAAATCCTAAAAATCTCACCCACTGTGCCACTCCTTACTTTTGCAGGTCGCAAGTTCGAAATTGATTTGAACCATCTTTCTGGTCTGTGTTCTCCTAGGCTTGTCCTTTTGGCACTGCGCTCTTGATCCATCGCTCAAATGTCGTAGGCTCCAAATGAGTCTTCAACCATGGAAGATCCGCACCATAAGCTCTCTCCCCGATGAAACCAAACATGGTATTCAAATCTTTTGACATCCAGATGAAAAATCGAGCCAAAAGACCATATGTGACCGGAACACCTTTACCAGTATGCTTGATGAAGATATTGTCAATATCCTTGAAGCTCAACTCATCGCTAGCAATCGAAAGAGGCTGGTTGCGAATTCCAGTTCTATCAGGACGAACAAGACCTTCAGCAGCCCATCTTCCAATGTCCTTAACCACAGTGACTTGCATCCTCTTTCCTCGCATGTTCTCCCTCCAGCCAGCCATGCAAAGCTTTCCTGGAAATCCCCACCAGGCGTTATCAGCAAACCAAGTTGGACGAAGAATGGTATAGTCCATCTTGCTGTTGGAGCAGGCGTTAATAAGGTGCTTCTCAATAAGAAACTTGTCGGAGAAGGTCTTGCAGTAAGAAGGATCCTTGTCGCTGAGCTCACGGCCACCGCGGTCAACAGAAGAGTAGACGAAGTAAGCAATACCGTTACGAGCAGCTGAATCAATGAAGCCTTTGGCATCACTGACTTCAGTTGGTCCGTGGGCCTGAGCGAGGTGAATTCCAGTTTTGGAAAGAATGTTCTTGTCAAGCTGTTTGAAGATTGCCTCGGGGTTGTTCAAGTCACCAGCGATAATTTTGATGTCGCCATATTTCTCACGGAGCTTGACTGCTCCAGGGCCTGAAGCTTGACGGGTGAGGGCGTAGACTTGGTTTGGTTTTATTCTAAGATCAGGATTGGTGAGAAGGGCATTGACAGTGGCGCCGCCTTGTTGACCAGTGGCGCCTGCAATGAGAAAGTATTCAATGTTTGTCATGGTTGTAGATGTTGTGTTTGTTGTAGATTGTTGGATGATTTGAGTTGTCGTGTTTGGTGACGAGATGAAGGCATCGCAGGTTTGACTTGTTATATACTCATTTTGCACTCATCTTGCTGGATCTGCAATAGCGTTATTCGCTTCACTTGGCATTCTCGTATAATTAGTAATTTAGCCTTGATTATTAAAACAATAGTCTCAAACATAAGCTCATCCCTCAACCACAAAAAGCACCCGCGCGGTTACCAAGAAGGATGACGTTGAATTAAAATAGTGGAGTTTCGCGCGCGGGTTGAGCCATCAAGGTACTTTAACCATCACCAAACAACATCCATCTTAACACTTTTTCACTCATAAAGAGTTAGATCTCGTTAATTAACGAGTACCGGATCACTACTGTAACCTAATCGAGTTTGCTCCACGATTAATGGACATGAAAAGCACGAGCAGCTTCACCAATCGTCTTACACGGCGCAGCTGATCTACCGCGCGCCAGCTATAGCGCCTATGATTATTAACCAGGGCGCGCGGTAGACAAAAAGAGTGCGGTCAATTGTGTTTCAACGCTGAATTGAAAGTTGCCTGACTCCCTAGTCTGCCCATCGGGGTAACTATGACTGGGCAGGTTGGCTGTTTGGAACAAACAATGCCCTATGTTGTACCTTGGAGTCAAAACAACTATGTGTGTTGATTGAGTGCAAACTTTTAAATGAAACAGAAACAAACGCAATCTGATCTCCATAATGCCATACATACAAATGGGCAAGACTGTCAGGGCATCTGACCCTCTCAAGCCCGTAGAAGAAAACAAAAGACAAATAACGGTGTGTTATCGTGCTTTCTGAGTATTCATACTAAGGGTTGCTATATAAAAGGGAAACGCTCTTTGCTGCATATCAATCAACTCTCTGATAAGGAAACATGGCAATCATATTCAGGAAAATATTATAAGCTGCGACATCCCCTGTTGAAGGAACTCTCTAACAACTTTATTCATCTATTAACCAACAGTCTCATCAATTTCATAATCATCAAATTGGTCTGAAAAACTTAAGTTATACGAGCTTCCCCAGTTGACACTCAGCAAAATTCAATATGCTAGACGACGATGACCTACTAAAATCCATACGCTACAGGGAGCTGATGGAGAGTAAGTTCATCTTTCAATTAAATAGAATAGACCCTAACTCGACAGTGAATCTCCATGTTCTGTATCCTGGCCAGTCGGTTCGTCTTGCTGAGCACAGACATGGCGGAGACTACAAGGCTTCAGTCTTCCAGGTTTTGTCATATGGAGCACACATTCTAATGCAAAGTGGCGATAGTATTGAGATGAATACGGTCCTCTGTGAATTGTTGGAGAAGATTATGGATCAGCTTGGCCAGCGACATAGCGAAAGGAGATACGAATTCACTGCAGCATGCAAGTAGAGATTGGTTGGGTTTGGACCCACTGTAGTCATCGATTTATTTTCCCAATTAAAGCGGTACGACATTGATTCATGTCCAAGGACACATAGAACATACTTGGTTGGTGGGCTTAAGATTTCTTATTCCTCTGCAGGATATGGAAGAAGGTGTTTTCATTTTTTGACTCGCAAGGTTCGGCCTCGGCTTTACCGAGATCAACCTCACATCGATCAAGAACACATTCCCAGACTTGAAGGCAGAAAGCCCTCACAGCCCTAAAGACTCTGTTTTCAAGCTCTCGAGTGAGAGTACTGACCTATACTTCAGAACGACTAAGTCGTCCTCTGTTAGGGGTATAAATCTGGTTTTCCTTCTTCTTCCACAAAATTTTTCAAGTCAGCTTCATAACACCAAACTCCTTACAATGTGGCTCTAGAGAAGTTCACTTGCTGATAATCCTCCAATATCACGAATAGTCATGATACGTGGGCCCATCAAGCGTGCCGTCTTCTGCCAGAGATATTGTAGACTATTTGCCACTGTCGTCTCAATACTGCCAGACAAAATAACTTGAGGTGGGTCTTTGGAGTTGTGAGGAAAATCAACAACACAAGATGTGTATCCTGGAGCGCAGGTGCGGTTGACGTCCTCGTACCGAAATATAGCTATGAGGGTCTCACGATCCGTATAGAGAATTTTAAGGTTCGCTGCGTACAAGGTCAGAAGATGTATTTCCTGATAAGTATGAGGAAAAGGTTATTCGACTATATAGGGTACTCACTCTCAATTAGTTCCTTCAAGTCCATCGCGTGACGGGCATCTTGAGCCGAAACTGGTGGGACTAGAGGTGGAGGCATGCCGTGGGCGATTGGTCGACCCTTGACTGGTGCATCTGATGGGTGACTTCTTTTTAGGTTTGAGGTAAGGCCCACGTTGTATTGTGTATTTAGCGAAGGGTCCATTTCCGTCGTCTCTTGGTTAAGTGGTTGAGCATGCAAGCCCGTGGTGTTTTGTGAGATTGCCGAAGAAAGCAGATTCGTGAAATAGTTCTGAGGATATGTATATCCTGGGCTTTGTGGAACAGGCGTTTTCATGGTAGGACCATGTGCGTCTATTACTCTTTTATGTGTTTGTGGTGAAAGGTGGCTGTTGAGAGAAGGAAGACGCTTATCCATAGCCGGTTTTGGGGTGAGTTGAAGCTCAAAGTCAGGATGAAGTTAATAACAAAGCGAGTATAGATATCAAGTGCTGCTTGTATACGATTCTCTTTCTCGTTGTTGATGATTCTGCCTGATGTTGTAATGGGAGAACAAGATCTACAGCGATGAAATCATATCATGACATTTAAGGAACCTTCCAATCCCGACTTTCTCATTTGGAAGGTATACATCTTTACCCATAACACCTTCCTCGAATAATATCAAGGGCTTTACTTCTATCCAGTTTATCTTAGTAATTAGAACCGTTAAAAGGGCAACATAACGCAACACAAGAATTCATTAGTCACGGCATCTACAAATAATCAGTCAACAATTGATCAACAATTAACTTATTATTTTCTCTTTTGCCAAACCTCATAACTTATATTCGTATGTTGTGACGGCAGATTCTGAGATATAGATATATTCTTCCGCCAGCAAGAATTCGACTCCCTCCGAGACCTTTATTTTTGACTTCTTTGTATATATATCTATCAGGTAGAGTGAGTATCTTAATTTCTTTTATTGTGTTTTTGGACTTTGAGATTTGGAGGCTGTTGAAAAGTGGGGCTGCTGACGTGAAAGCCATCTCCGAAAGTTCGGCGGAGTAAAGGCTGGTGATGACTTACAACCCTTCAAATTGGTACGATTGACAATAAATGAACAATTTGTAATATTTAAATCTACGGAGGAAGATGCTCTAGTACAACTCCTGAATAAATATATATAGACTTAGAACTCTGCCTTCAATTTTCATCATCGCACTCTCAACTCTTTACCCATTCACAAAAACCAATTCCACCATCACCAATCATGGACGTTACCATTGTCGGTGCAACTGGCGAAGCCGGTCTCTCCATCATCGAAGCACTTACTTCTTCTCCTACCGAGTTTGTGAGTTAACTGCCACAATTCGATGTTCCAATACTCATGCTTCACTAGAAATTGACTGCACTTATTCGGCCTGCTTCCATCAACAAGCCCGAAGTTGAGCAGATCAAGAACAAGGGCGTCTCCGTTGTGGCTATCAACATCGAAAATAACCACAATGAACTCGTCAAAGTTCTTACCGGACAAGATACTGTCATCAGCACTCTTGTACCCTTCTTCACTGGTCCAGAAATTGCTTTGGCATCTGCTGCTAAAGAAGCCGAAATCAAACGATTCATCCCAAGTGCTTTTGGTCCACCATGCCCTCCTTCAGGTGTCATGCTGCTGAGAGAACTCGTAAGTGGTCCCAACCAGATCATATCCCATATGTCTGACAATTCTATAGAAAGAGACCATCATCAATCACGTCAAGAAGATCTATCTTCCCTACACTGTCATCGACGTTGGCTTGTGGTATCAGGTCTCTCTTCCCGCTCTTCCATCTGGCAAGATTGACTATGCACTCAAGTTCCCCGCCAGTGTTATAGCTGAAGATGGCTCTCATTCCACCAGCATAACTGACTTGAGAGATGTTGGAAGATATGTTGCAAGAATCATCACCGATGAGCGAACCTTGAACAAATACGTGTTCGCCTACAATGAAGTCTGGACCCAGGAGCAGATCCACAGCCATCTGGAGAAAGTCAGCAGCGAGAAGATTCCACGCAACTTGGTCAGTTCACAATCAATACGCAGAAGGTATATTGCTAACACGCTTCAGGTTCCGACTAAGGATATTGAGGCCACCATCGCAAAAGCTCAGGCCGAGTATGATGGAGGCGATAAGAGTCTCCCCTTCATATTTGGACTCGCAGGTCCTCAGTACCTCCACTGCGAGTGGTTTCGCCAGGATAACCTCCCAGAGCGTGCCAAGTATCTGGGTTACCTGAGCACCAAGGATCTTTACCCCGATTTTGAGCCGATCAAGTATGTGGACTATGTGGATGAGGTGATGCAAGGCAAGGGCAGGTCCATCTATGCCAATCGTGGATAAAATATTGGAAGATCGATATGCTTAGGAGGAAAATCTCATTACTATGTATCTATCTTGGATTTAATCGAGAGCAGCAATGCACTCGATCTCGACATCAGTTCCCAGTGGCAGTTGAAAGACAGCTACACAAGTTCTAGCCTGGAGAATTGTTAGTGCTGTCGTTTAAAGTTGTTGAGACTTGCACGTACTGGCTTGGGTTCCCAGGTAAAGAATTCGTCATATGCCTCGTTTACGAGAGCAAAGTTCTGCATGTTAGTGATATAAATGTTCATCTTGACAATTTTTCTCAAGCTACTGCCTGACTCTTCGAGGATAGCTTCAAGGTTCTTGATTGCTTGTCGCTACACCAGCTGGTTAGGTCTGCATGAATTTCTGAATGGGAAGTGACAGTCACTCACTGCTCGATCTTTTACTGTTCCCTCTGCCATCTCGAAATTTGTGCCAGGAAGGGCTCCGATATTGCCTGAGCAGTACACCGTTCCATTATGCTTGATGGCTTGAGAAAACTGAGGCAGGGGAGCTGGGGCAGACTCGGTAGAGACAGCTTCGATATGAGGAGCCATTGCTGTGTTTCAAACTGAAGTGACGTTATTGCTTGGTTCACGTTTTAAAAATTATGCTGGTACAAGAAAGGAGGACAATATAGATGAGGGGATGATCATGTATTTATCTCTTCCAACATGGACCTATGATGAAGCTGACAACGTCCTGCGGGTGGATCCGTTCAATGCTATCTCGTAGACCTGATTGGCATTGGGGGTCGATTACTGACAAATCAAGATGATCGTAGGGCGTGGTCAACTTCTCGATATGGTATCGGTACTTAGTTTTATCCCCGATGACCACCCTAACTGTGGAAATAAGGGACCCCAAGATATCCTAAACTTATGATTATATCTTTATATGCCTAGTATATCCTGACATTTAGGTAAACCTTTTATAGGCCTCATTACAATTAATTTCCTATCAGATATGATTCGGTTGTTCTCTAACCTTGAGGCCGGCTATGCACTCTGTTAGATTATCAGATCCGGAACTGTATGCAATTTTAAGGGTTTAAATATTTTGTTATTATATATTCTATATCTATTTAGGGGTAGGTTCACTCTCGAATATCATAGCAAGAGAAGACTATCCAATATCTGGATGCACCCATGAAACTTACTTGCTTCTTGGTTGTATTCCTCCTTGCTTGTTTTCCTTTTTTCCCTTCTTTTTCTTTGTCTTTTCTTTTTTGATAGTTTAGGCGTGTGCCAACTTGCCCACGTGATCTATCTCATCGAGATTGATACCATTCAGGTGTCATTCAAATGTTCATCCCAGTCATGAAAAATGTCATACTCAAGTGACAGCGGGTTCAATTCCTTTTACTTGGTGGGGGCCCTGCCAAAAAGTAGTTTGGAAACACAATCGTCTAAGCCCCGACGAAGCTGTCAACCAAATACGTGTAGGCCATCATGGGCCATCGACGTTCCAAACCAGTAGCACACCCAGGGCTATCGCACCACAGGATGTGTTTCTTCTTTACGTCAAAGAGAGGGTTTCTTTTGAGCCGTGAGTGGCAATCCTTGTCTTGGTTGTAGTTGAGGTTGAAAAGCCACGAAGGAGCAAGGAAGTTAGTGAGTTGACAGAATGTGTCCCTTTCAAGTAAACAGACCACTAATTCCCCAGTATGGTTTTGATTCGCCTTCAGATGATATTCTGCTTTACAGACTTGGCAGATGGCGGTATGGTCTACTCTGATGGACTGGGAATATTTTGCCGCGGGATAGAGGCACTTCTTTGAGGAGCCAAATGTAGAGCAGTCCAAACACTCATCCAACAACTTCTGAGAGAAATGCTTGCAAAGGGCTTGTGGGTCATTTAATCTATAGAGGCCCATTTTGAGCCTCTGGACAGCTCGTTCTATTGTCTCTTTTGAGGACCGCGCGGGGTTCAGAAGCTCGACTCTTGTTTGAGTAGAGAGATTCAGTGCGAAGGCTAGGTTGCTGTCGGATTGTATGAGGTGTCGATTGTTGTGTACCTCCAAAAGCCCTCGGTCGAGAAAGAGGTTTTCTTCTCTGTGGTATGAGTGATCGCAGAGCAACTGCTTTTTTTCATCTCCCGTATTTGCCAAAGAGACCATGTCTGGACATGGGATTGAAATATGCGAGCATAACGGAAACTTTCCAATACGCCCCAGGAACCGAGTGTATTCTCCGGGTCCTTTCACATGTTCTTCGAGAGAAAAAGGCAGCACAGGATGGGGGAATCGACATCCAGAACAATCACGGAGTTGTTAGAGCTTCTGCCTCTCTCTTTGCAGCAGGCCAGAATCACTGTTGTACAGATTTGTTGGACCAGGCATCAAGTGGCACTTTAAATAGACACAAAGCGTAAAAACATCACAAGACAATGAATGTGACTTATGAGAACTGATCTGGACAGCATGGAGCATTCCATTATGGAGAGCTACCGGGTAGCAGAATGTTAGATCTGTGGATAGCATCATGCTAATAATTTAAGCATATTTATTATGCACAAGCAGTGATCACTGATATTTCTTAGGCTACGGTGCAAGTATGAATACCTAGAATTTTCATACTAAAACCACAGATATTAATGCTGCTGGATCCCTCAGTTCAAGACTTGTATTTCTTGAACCGAGATACAATCAACTCATGATTTGTGCAAAATGCATCTTTCATATCTCTACCCATGAAAAGAAAACAAAGCCAGATACGGATAGAGCCTAGGATAGCCGGAGCAAAGTGAGTGCAGTACTAAGATGAGGTGAGGCGAACAAGACATAGCTGGGACTAGACAAAACGATGGTCTCTCCTTTGGCGGCGCCACCCGCTTCGCCATTGACTGGACAACCAATAGACCGCAACTTTGAGTGAGACTGTGGCGATCAACCTCATCTCAACAAAGGGCGCTATCAGCCCCCGTTGTTTCAGCCAGATATCAGTATTCCAGCCATTCTATCAAGGAGGTCTCAGCCACAGCTGTGATATGTCGCCATGAAACCTGGGATGAAACGGTGAAATATTTTGTGAGTGAAGTTGTAAATACGAGTGGCGATACGGTTGCAATTTCGCGTATGGGTATTTTTGGTCTATACTATACTTAGAGATGATCCCAGCCGAAGGGATGTTCGATGTGATGATCTGATGTAGGGGTGCAAATCGCAATCGTCAGGGTGATAAGGAAGTCAACGTACGTCTTATCTATCCCAGACCAATTGTAGATAGCCTCGGCTTTGGCGACAAGCCACAAAAAGAACATTTAATTACAGCTGACGATGGATGTATTGGAAATGAACTGTCTAAGACAAAAACACAATGCCATTGATCAATTTCAGCATCAGACATGCATCAATGATCACGTAAGGGATCCGGAACCGCCGCCACCGCCAGAAAAGCAAGCATAGGATCCAATTTCCTATTACGAATGGGCGGACGGACACCGGATGAACTGATTTTTGGATATCGCTGAGAGTTGAGTCTGGCTCTTCACTTTGTCATGATAAATAAATGGACAAGTCAGTGGCTTAACCCCTGCCCCTTGCATGAACAGGGGGTTGTCTATTTTGGTGACTTTATTGGTCGAAGCTTAAAAACCCAGTCTTATCTTTCAGCCTGAAAAACCAAGAAAAGACAAGGACGAATTGACTCGCACTAAAAGCTTACCGTCTCTCTTGATTCGTGTGCTCGGAGTGACAGCGCTGCATTAGCGTACTGCTGACTGCAGGGGCCGTTGCTGGTCATTGGAGAAATAGAGCGGAAAAACGTGCAATGAAATGCCTGTTTCCCCTGTTAAAAAAAAAAAAGAAGAAGAAAAGAGACAAGTCAGTGGAGGCCCCTAAGCTATGACCTTTTAGAGGAATAGGAAGGTAAACAAAGTTCCCCGGACCGGAGTACAGGACTTGTTGTGTGGACCTAGCGCAGGTACCAGTCCAGCTCGACATCCAAGTCTCCGGCTAACTCGGCCCCCCAGATCGCCAGTTGATAGGAAACAGTCCAGTCCTGTTGGTACCAACGTTGTAGCCGCTGGGAAGTTTATCTTTACACAAGCAATTAATTAATTTGTCGGTGCTGCAACAGTGCAACTCAATCACAGTGACAGACACACAAAAAGACCCTGCACTACAATGATAAACTTCCAATCAGCAAATTCTCTTATCATGAGGTTTTATCCGCGTGCTCCCAAGATCCGAATCTGTCACAAAATCCCTCCCTTACCTCGTATTTTGAGACCAGGGTACAGCCAACCTTGCATGCTATTCAGCCCAACGAGTCTAGCTAGTGCAAGGTACCGTATGAGTAAGATCCGAACAGGTCAAGAGAGAGAGGGAGCAGCAGGGCTTCAATGATATCATGATTGGATGAGCTACGCACTATGTCCAAAGAGGGAAAATTGCCTCGTCCAACTCTGCTCGTCTAGCCTTTATCCACCCACTCACACTACACATGCCATCGAGATGCAGTGTGCAAGGCGGCAAGGGTATGAACTGTTGGTTCTAGACTAGACTAAACTAGACAACTTTTGAGTTTGTTGTTTGTCTGTGTGTGTGTGTCTCCATCTGTCTCTATTATCAGTCAGCCCAGTTATTCCAGTTCAGCTTGACTGGTCTATCTCAACTCCAAGATAAATACCCTCACTCTCTTCCACCTTTCCCATCCTTTTCTCTCCCCCTCATCAACTACACTCGCTACAGTCGTTTATCACCTGCTTCAAAGCTTGCTTTTTCTGCACTTCACTCGTTTCAAGTCAGAACATATACCCCAAAACTCTTTAATCTTTCACAATGGTTGCTTTCAAGGTTGCTGCCGCCGGCCTCCTCATTGGAGCTGCTCAGGCTTCTCCCTATGCCCCCTACGGCAACAACGGTACTCACTACACCACTGAGGTTGTCACCGCCATCACAACCTACTGCCCTGGTGCTACCACTCTTACCTACGGTGACAAGACCTACACCGTCACC